>JAVJHY010000022.1:0-484795 GCA_035593235.1 Phascolosoma agassizii
CTGCCCTCAGAAGCAAGAGCCGATTGGTTTGCGCAAGCGGTTATTGGAGCTGGCCGCTGAGCGTCCTCGCTTCGGCTGCCGTCGTCTGCACGTGCTTTTGGTGCGTGAAGGCTTTGCGGTCAACCACAAGCGGATTCATCGTCTGTATCGACAAGAGCACTTGATGCTGCGCAGAAAGAAGCGCAAGCGCGTAGCAGGTCGTCCACGAAAGCGCCGGGAAGTACCGATAACGGCTAATGACCGCTGGTCGATGGACTTTGTCTCCGATAGCTTAGCTACGGGCCGTAGCTTTCGAGCATTGAACGTCGTCGATGACTCTACACGTGAGTGTCTAGTGATCGAGGTTGATACCTCGATCTCTGGTCAGCGAGTCGGTCGTGTGCTCGATCGTCTGATCGAGCTTCGAGGCAAGCCTAGAAGCTTGGTGATGGACAATGGGCCGGAATTTACCTCTAAGGCGCTAGACGCCTGGGCTTATCAACGTGGCATTGAGCTGGATTTCATCCGGCCCGGCAAGCCAGTCGAGAACTGCTTCGTTGAGAGCTTTAATGGCAAGTTTCGTGACGAGTGCTTGAACATGCACTGGTTTCAAGATCTTGTCGATGCCAGAACAATCATTGCCAACTGGCAATGCGACTACAACACCCAGCGACCGCATAGCTCGCTAGGACAACTAACCCCAACTGAGTACGCTGCACAGCAGGAGCTACGGTCGCCTACGGCGACCTGCGCCCCTGCTGTCTAGAATCATGAAACCGCCGAAATACTCTCTTTGTGAATGCGCGGATACGGGGGGCAGGTCAACTTGGATGTCCGGTATGCGTTCGCTTGTGGACATGTTCAATGAGAGAAGCCAATGGCAGGAGTTTTTCATCCAGCGTGAAGAGCTCGCGTTCGAGAGGAAGGTAGCCGACCGAGTTTCTACCATTCATTTCAAGAGTGTAGAGTTGGCCAGCCTCATCCTTCACTAGGTCGATACTTGCGAAGTCTTGCATCGGTTCGCGACTGCAGATCCTTTCGAGCGCTTCGAAGGATTCCCGAGAGATATGAGATATCGCTTGTAGTTCATCTACCGGATCAAAGCCGATTCGAGCTGAGAATTCCTCAAGGGAAAAACAACGTGCTCCGTTATCGAAATTCACCGCCGTGCCTTGAGTTCCTGCCCGCACAGCAACCGCGATAACCGTCGGTTGTAGGTCCCCATCCCGCGAGATAAAACCTCTGTAATTCCAGTCTAATGGATGCTCCGTTTCGCTTCGCAAAACCGCGGGCCAAATGCGTTCTTGCACCATCACGCTGCGACCGGACGAAAGGAGATGAAGGATCTCACGAACCAGCACCTCTCGTGACCCCTGGTCCAACAGGACGACGCCAACACCGGCACTACCCATAACCGGTTTGACGACCGCGCCTCGCGCAAACATGCCGTCCGCAAGCAACGCGCAAATTTTGTCGTCAATTGTCCGCTCCTGGCCGTGAGCAAAATTGGGCCACTGTGCGTCTTTGACGGAGATAAGGGAATAGTCGGCGCTGGCGTCGTCCGAGTCAAGAATCACCTTAGAAGCCTCGTGTCGAAACAGAAAAGAATAGGAGCGAGGGATGTTGATATTGTTTCGTCTAAGAAGATAGTTCGTTACTGTTTTGTTGTGGGCAAGATGTTCAAAGGTGTTATTGAAAGCCACCGAGATACCCTTAGCAGAAAAGAGTCGGTTCCAGTAAACATTCTGTGTGTTATAGAGATATCCCACAGGCCGAGGTGTCTTGAATCGCATCACGGTAAGGGCACCACGATCAATACCAACCGCACTATTCAAAAAGACACCCTCTTTGGAGAATCCGAAAGAACCGAGGTTCTTCGCGGCAAACAGTTCTATCCCCAAAGCAGCACCTGTTCGGAGTACAGCCAGGCTCATCTCTATGTTGCTACCAAGAAAGACAATGACCGGCTGGACACCGTGCGTGCAACATTCTCTGGGACGGGTGACTGATGGCGTGTTCAGTTGGTATTCCCTCGACAGTTCCTTGAGTTGACCAAGGTACCCTTCCACCTCGGATCGAACCGAACTAGCAGCTTTTGTAACCCTTACCGGAGTGGACCGGCGTTCTGCTCTGTTCAGGGCACGTTGCAGTTCTCGCACTACGATGACGCGCTGAGGGTCTTTGTCAAAAGACCCGTGCCCACCCGGGATCAATTTGAGGGTAAGTCCTCCGGTAGCCCGCGACCGCCATGCCATCCTGCGATCATCAGCACTTCCTGCCACCACACCCGGCTCGACATTCTCAGCACTACGAAAATAGAGAATCTCGCCTTGAAATGCTTCGCGAGCACGATAGCTGGTCAAAGCTTTGACATGCTGCCATGACACGTCCAGATGGGTCTGCACGAGAGCTTCTGTCTGGCGTTCGGTTCCGTCCAGGCCAATTTGGTAATAGTCCGGTTTCGGTTCTTCTTCACATGAGTCCATCCATGGAGCGGTATCAACAAGTGTCAAGAAATCTACCCGCCGATTTCTCCTCTGAAGTTGTAAAGCTATTTCGAAGGCCACCACGCCACCAAAGCTTGTGCCCATCAACCGACACGGGCCACGCGGGTGAATCCGTTCTATTTCGCTAACGTAAAACGCAGCCATCTCTTCAATTCTCGTACACCCCGCCAGCCACCAGTCCATTCCCGGAGGATGTAGTACATTGAACGGCTGGGTGGAAGGCAAACCCTTTCCAATACTCAAGACCCGCGAGACCTCACCGTACAAGCCACCGATTGCAAACACGGGGGGGCGGTGTCCACGATCGTTGAGTCGAACCATGCAGCGCTGTGGCTCGGCAAGATTCCGGCTGTCAATGTCGGCTGCAAGGCTAGCGATACTTTGCGGTACAAAGGTTCTCTCCAAGGGAAAGCTGATCCCAAAGCGCTTTTCGGTCGCCACCAATAGTTCGATCGCCAACAAGGAATCTCCTCCGAGTTCATAGAAGTCGTCATTCACGCCTATCGGCTCAACTCGTAGTAGTTCTTGCCAGAGGCCGATCAGTACTGACTCCGTCTCGGTTCTCGACGATTGAAACGCCGAACTTAGGGTCGAGCGATGCACACTTATTTGAGGTAGGCGCTGCCGGTCGACCTTCCCGTGGCGCGTACGCGGCATTTCTCGCATCGGAATGATTGCAGCCGGCAAGAAACTGTCCGGTAGGCGGGCACGAAGAAATGACAGCAACTCGGCCCGCTGTATTGTCTGCCCTTGACACGGTACGAAGTAGGCAACAAGCCCTACATCACCTGAGGGAAGCGTGGCTTTAACTACCGAGCTTTGTGAAACCAGAGGGTGCTGGCTGATGGTCGCCTGCACCTCTGCTGGTTCGACTCGCACACCTCGGACAACAACTTGATCGTCGAGTCGACCGGCTAATCGAAAGCTTCCATCAGGCTGTAACCATGCACAATCTCCGGTGCGGTAAAGCTTGGCATCCGATTCGTCCGAAAAAGGATCGTCCACAAGACAATCAACCAATTGCGCGGGGTCGCCCAAGAACGTCTTCGCTAGACCCTCTCCTCCGATACAGAGCTCTCCTTTTTCTCCGCTAGCAACAGACTCAAGATTGTCACCGAGGAGATACGCTTTCGCGTGAGGTAAGGGCTTTCCTATCGGCACATTCTTGCCTTCGAACACCGGACCTACCTCATACCATGTAGCGGCCTGGGTGACTTCCGTGACTCCGTATTGATTAACAATAACCACAGCTTCACCGAAGATCTGGCGGAGCCTGTCGTGATCTTCTTTCAGGAATGTCTCGCCACACGTCATCACCAGTCGAACAGAATCCAGTGGCCCCTGAACAGACTCTCTATTTGAAGTCCATACGCGCAAGATGGAAGGCGGTAGCCCCAAGATAAGACTTACGCTCTGCTTACGGATTGTCTCCAGTAACCGTTGCGGTCGCTGAATGGATTCAAGTGTGGGAACAACGAGTCGCCCCCCGTGAATCAACGGAGCAAAAATCTCTCGGAATGAAGCGTCTGCAGATGGTGGAAGGATATTGAGCGTGATATCGCTGCTACGCAATCCGTAAGCTCTATCCAACTGTTCCAAGTAGGCTATGAGCCCCCGCTGCCCATGCGCGACACCTCGAGGTCTTCCTGTTGATCCCGAGGTGTACACCACATAAGCCAACGACTCGGGGTCACGCTTTTCTATAGGTTTGAATAGTCTCTTTGACTTGGCGAGCTTGTCGCGGTCCACAAGCAATAAGCTTCCTTTGTGGTCAGGACAGCATTCAGCATCCCTCTGCCTGGTCAGCAAAACGTGCGGCTTGCAGTCTTCTAACAAGACCTCCTTGCGTATAGCCGGAAGAGGCGGTGCAAGGTGTACCAAAGCACCACCGGCCTTCAAGACACCCAGCATTGCTGCGACTAGGTCAATGGAAGGGCTCATATGAATACCCACGAGAACCCCGGGGCCAACACCTCGTTCACGAATCGTTTCCGCAAGTCTGCAGCTGTATCGATCCAGAACACGATACGAAATCTCGTCTCCGCCGGATACAACTGCTACCTTCCTCGGCCACAAAGCGGCCTGGCGCTGAAAAGATGCCTCTAAGGACGGGAGGCTCTCAGCAGAAGACAAAGGGAGCAGCATCGTCCCGGTCACTTCAAAGTACTAAGAATCTCGTAGGCGCTCTTCGGTCCGAGCAATGAAGGCGGCCAGACGGTCGCGCCGCGCAACCAGCCGATCGTTCTCTTTGGCAAGCGCTTGCGTTCTTTGGTCGTCGGCGTCCTTCAACTCTTCTTCGACGCGTTTCAAGTCTTCGATCACCTGTTCGTGGGCGAGTTGCAGATCGGCCAAGAGCTCGGCGGTATCGGCCTTGTCGAACATCACGTCTTCGGGAGAACTGCTTGGCGTCTCGCTCTTCTTGCTCGGCTGCTGCGGAATGAACTGTTGCGTCTCAGGATATCTACGTAGGTTCAAGAAATCAGGGGAGACGATTTCGATCCCCGCCCCGTGCAGAGCGTCAAGAGCAGCGATGCGCAGCTTGGAACGGGTCGATACCAGTTGCTTCAATTCGGTGAGCAGACCGGCAACACAATATGTGATCGAAAAGTCCCCGAGATCGGTAACTGAAACGAAGGGCTTCTCCAAACCAATCTCTTCGGCAGCTTGCATCAGGGCTTTCCGCACTTGAGAGTGGCTGACGTCATAGCCAAGTGACAGGGTCGCCGAAACGAGCGTTCCAGAGGCCGGAAAAACAGTATGCGGATTGGTCACCAAATAGAGATTAGGAAGGGTGGTGAGGTTTCGATTCTCGGTCTGAATCTCGGTATGAAACAGGCCAATTTCGGTGATCCGTCCGAAGTGACCGTCGGCTCGCAAGAAATCACCAATCTTGAAGTTGTTAACCACTTGTAGCAGGCCGCGGGCCATGGCGTTGCCTAGCAAAGTCGTCGAAGAGAGAGCGATCGCAGCGGATAACAAAATCCCCAGCAGGGTCAGTAGTTGGCCACGCAGAGTTGGGTCTATGGGGATGGTGATCAACGCCAACAACAAGCTAAAGGTCCAAATCGCGAACAAGCTGAATTGCAGCCGTAGGCGCGCGGCAGCCACCGACTTCCAGCGCCTGCTCAGCAGCAGGTGGGCCAAAACCGCGATCGCGACAATCAATATCGTCAGTGCGATTCCCGGCAGTTGGCCACGGATTCCTTCCAAGAATGGGGGGAGCGTCATCAGCCAACTCTAACGCAGCGCAAGGATCAGAATATCTATTTGCATAGTTGCGCAATTGTGCTATAGAATCTTTTCGATGACGATCTCAGCCCTCGCCACCTCCGCTGCACCTGAAGACGATTCTCGCATTTTTCGAGCACTCTCCGATCCTTGTCGCTTGGTGATCCTGCAAGAGTTGGTGGGATGTTGCGGTCAACCGCAGACGGTAAGCCAAGCAGCGGAATGCTGCTCGGTGGATCTTTCCGTGGTCTCCCGTCACCTAGCTACGTTGCGCGATGCTGGCATCTTGGAATCTAGAAAAGTTGGACGCGAAGTCCACTACACCGTTCGCTATCAAGAGCTATCCAAATGGCTCAGAACCATGGCCGACACCCTTGACCGTTGCTGTCCTCAACCGGACGCGGATTGTGCGACAACAACACAACCTTAAGGAGACTTGCGAATGACTCGTTTCTTCATTCCGCGCACCGCACACTGCTGCGACGGCGCCTGACTTCGGTCCTGGGCAAGACCCTAAACTGCCCGACCCTTCTCTGTGACAATACAAACAACCTAACCAGCTTAGATTCCATACGATCCGAATCGTGTTAACATATCTCGCCCGCCTCCATAAGATTCTTATGGGAAGAAGCTTAGGGAAGAACAACAAGTGAACAGAACAAAAATATCAAGCGCTCCTTTGACATGAACATTAAGAAATCAGACAGAAGGGGGAGTAAATGAAGCTGCCGATGACTTTGCTACGTGGAACTTTGGACATTTTGGTTCTCAAGGCCGCATCTCGACAACCTGAACATGGGTATGGCCTGGCCCGTTCGATCGAGCGCCGGTCCGGCGGGGAACTCAAGATTGAGGAGGGGGCTCTTTACCAGGCCCTACATCGTCTTGAAAGACAAGGGTTTCTGGTTTCCAGCTGGGGCCTTTCAAATAACAACCGTCGGGCCAAGTTCTACAAATTGACGCCAAAGGGTCGTCAGCGACTTCTTGCCGACACGGATCAATGGCAACGGTACGCAACGGCGATGACTCTGGTTCTCGAAACCGGCTAGCAATGGTTTTTTCGCTTGAGATTTCGCCTTCCATTCCGGCAAACCTGGGAACTCCGTCGAGACATAGATGATGAACTCTCTCACCATGCATCCCTTGCGGCTGACGAATTGGTGTGCTCCGGCATGGCCGAAACCGACGCTGCCCAATCCGCCCGACTCCATCTCGACACTGCGCACCTTCGACGACGCCTCTTTCGAGTCGACTGGGTCGCAGAACTGGAGGCTCGAATTATGACAACTCTACGCAATCTAGTCGCAGATCTCTCCTTCGCAGTCCGGCTGGTGCGCCGGCGCGGAGGCGCTGCATTCCTAATCGTTCTAACTCTGGCGATCGGGATCGGCACCGCGACGACGATGCTCGACGCTGTCGACACCATCCTCCTGCAACCTATTCCGGTTGACGAACCGGATCGAGTGATGACCCTATGGCGGGTTAGTGAAGATAGCAACGAACTGGGAACTGTTGCGCCAGGGACCGTTGCCGACTGGCTCGAGCGGTCTACGGTATTTAGTCATATTGCCGGTGCAGAACCTTACGGCCTTGATTACGATGATGGTTCCGGTCCTAGGTCCATCGGCACCTGGAGAGTGACAAAGGGATTCTTTGACATTCTGCGATCGCAACCTAGATACGGGCGTCTACTCGACGAACGCGACTACCAAGACGGCGCTGAGCCAGCCTTGGTCGTCGGCTACGATTTCTGGAATTCGAAACTTGGTGCCAACCTGGAAGTAGTCAATAGCACTATTCTTCTGGACGGAGTACCAAGATCAATCGTTGGGGTTCTACCGGCGAATTTTCCGTACTCTGAAGGGCGTCAGTTTTACGTGCCTCGACGCCTAGTGGGATCGTGGAGGCAAAACCGACATGCAGACTACTACTCAGCCTACGGCCGAATCGCTCCGAACGTCACGCGCGCCCAAGCCGAGGCCGACCTGCGCGAGATTTCAGCCGCAACAGCCAACGAATTTCCCAACTCTGACGCAGGGATGTCGGCTGCCGTTTTACCGATGGCGAGCTCGCTCGGCGCGGGAGTACGCCCTGGCCTGCTTCTGTTGCTCGTGGCGTCGCTTCTGATTTTTGCTGTCAGTTGCGTCAATGCCACAAACTTGATCCTAGCCGAGGCGGCACGCCGTTCTCGTGAAATGGCGATCCGAGCTGCGGTTGGTGCTGGCCGCACACGTATCGTTCGCCAGCTGCTAACTGAATCGGTATTTCTAGCCGCTCTCTCAGGAGCCTTGGGCCTAATTCTTTCCGTCGGTGGCTTGGCGGCGTTTCGATACTACGGACCCGAAGGGTTGCCACGACTCAACGAACTGGGCGTTGACTTTCGCCTGATCGGAATCGGAATCGGGGTTTCAGCTCTAGTTGTGGTTCTAGTGGGGCTTCTTCCTGCTCTTCGGGTGCTATCCGCAGACCTCCATCCCGCCCTCAAACCCGGTGGACGAGGAGGATTGGCCTCGCCTGGAGCTTCGCGGTTGCGCTCATTGCTTGTCGGCGTCCAGGTTGCGATCGCGGTGATCTTGCTAGCCGGGGGTGGTCTTCTGACTCGAAGCTGGGTCGAGGTCACCCGAACCGAGCAGGGGTACTCGCCAGACGGTGTCGTTGCGATCGAAGGACACATCTGGTCGCAACGGTCTACAGCTCAAGAACGGCTCGCCTTTGTTCGTGAATTGGAGGAAATCCTGGAGTCACGCGCAGGTGTTCAAGCCACCGTTGCCAGCAGCATGCCGCTTTCAACCGCCATTGGTAACGAAGACGCCACAGTCCGCAAGCCCACCGAGACATCCTCTACATCAACAATGGCGATTGTAGCCGGTGAAGGATTTTTCCCAACACTAGGGATAGATGTACTCCAAGGTAAGGGAATCGATACAACGATCCGACCCGACGGAGAACCAGTGGCTGTTGTCAGTAAGTCACTAGCTGACCAAATTTGGCCGGAAGGAATTGCTGTTGGTCAGATATTGGAAGTTGAATACAACGGTATCATCCCAAAACGTCGCATTATCGGTGTTGTCAATGACGTGCACTACCGGTCGCTGGAGCAATCCCCGAAACCAGTGGTTTATCTCCCTTTTGCTCAAGTTCCCACCGGCTCTCTGTACTTCGTGATGCGCAGTCCTGGGCCTTCTGCTGACGCCGCCTCAAATTTGGAATCCACGATTCGCAAGATGGAACCGTCTCTGGGTCTTGATCAAGCAATCATTATTGAAGAGCAGATGCGACAGGCTGGTAAAGCCCGCCGTTTCTCAGCCATGATCCTTGCCGCATTCGCCTCAATATCGGCACTACTGACCGGCATCGGCCTGTTCGGCCTAGTGGCTCACACGGTTCGCAGCACCCAACACGAACTTGGAGTGCGTCTAGCTCTGGGGGCTTGGCCTACGCGCTTACGCGCTGTGATCCTGAGACGTGCCGCAAGATTGGTTGCAATCGGTGCAGCTATTGGATTGAGTCTATTTCTGATACTTAGCAATTTCCTTCGTGGCGTCTTATACGGAGTCGCACCGCAAGACCCGATGACACTTCTCACTGTCAGCATCGTCATTATGGCTATTGGTTTTCTAGCTGCGATGGTGCCAGCCCATATGGCAACTCGCGTCAACCCTGTGTCTGCACTCAGAGCTGAATAATCTCCATGGATATCCCTCGCCCTTCTAGTAAATCTCGCAGTTGGAAAGCGTACAGTTTGGGAATCGGCAGCCTCACACTAATTGTTGTGTTGTTCGCTTTAAGCGGAAACAGCTCTGCTGCGCCTTCGGTGCAACGAGATCGACTAGTAATCGATGAGGTTGTTCGTGGGGAGCTGATCAAAGCAGTCGGTGGTCCAGGACGGTTATTGCCAGAAGATCAGTACCTAATCCCCGCGCCAGTATCGGGGCGTATCGAGGAGCAATTGGTGGTGGCTGGAACTGCCGTTGAAGCCGGGGAGGTGCTATTGGTGCTCTCCAATCCTGAAGTTCATCTCCAGCTTCTTGAGGCCGAGAGAGCCCTGGCGGAAGCCAAGATGGCCAGCCAGCGGTTAACTACCGAGAAAAGCATGGCAACCCTCAACGCAAAGCGGGAGCTCGCAACCTTGAAGACACAACTTAGCGATGCCGAAAGCCAACACGAAGCATTGTCGGCATTGCTGACCAATGGACTGGTCCCAAAACTCGAAGCAAACCTAGCAACGAGTCGGTGGCGCGAGCATCTTGACCATCTGGCCCTCGCTGAGCAGCAAATGGTGGTCGCAAACTCCGCTTTTCATGCCGCCATGCGCGGCCAAACTGAGGAAATCAAACGAGTCGCCGAGGTGGCAGCTTTTCACCGTCTGAGAGTAGATTCACTTACAGTTCGGTCCACAATTTCGGGGTTGATCCAGGATCTTGCTGTTGAGCAAGGGCAGTGGGTTTCTACGGGCACCCTGCTGGCAAGAGTATTTCGGCCCGGCAATCTCAAAGCTGAGCTGCGAGTACCGGAAACTCGCGCGGGAGAAGTTGCCCCTCAGCAAGAGTGCATGATTACTATCCGCGGGGACTCCATCCCAGGAATAGTTCGACGAGTGAGTCCAGCCGCCGAGGGTGGAACCGTAGTCGTAGAGGTCGAACTCAAGGGTGAATTACCCGCAAGTGCGCGACCCGACCTCAATATCGAGGGTCGGATCCAAACAGGTCGAGTCGCGGATACGCTGCATTTGCGCCGCCCTGCCACCGCGACGCCGCATCTACAGTCATGGCTCTATCTGGTGAATGGCGCCAATAGCGCAGAACGAGTCGGCGTCAAGTTCGGCGAAGGATCAAGTGAACGTATTGAAATCGTGACAGGCGCTGCGGAAGGTGATCTGTTCGTTGTCAACAATCTTCCCAGCAAAATTGGCGAGGCAACTCGCATCCGAATCCTCAATTGAAGTCGATATCTAGGAGAACACTAATGACCGAGCCACTAATCCGACTGAATAACCTCAGCCGTTCATATTTCACCGAAACTATAGAAACCCGGGCCCTGCACGAAATCAACCTCGAAGTCGAGGAAGGAGAGTTTCTCGCGATCACCGGTATGTCGGGGAGTGGCAAGTCGACGCTACTCGCGGTTCTAGGTTTGCTCGACGCACACTCTTCCGGGGATTATCACCTTGCCGGACGACAAGTCACTTCGCTGAGCGCGCAGGAGCGAGCCTTAATCCGTAATCGAGAGATCGGTTTCGTATTTCAAGCCTTCAACCTGATCGGCGACATGACGGTTGCTGAGAATGTAGAACTTCCGCTGCTCTATCGCGGTGTTGCTGCAAGAGAACGGTCTGAACAGGTCGACCGAGTACTTTCTCGGGTTGGAATGGACGAACGAAAGAACCACTACCCAGGTCAACTCTCTGGCGGACAACAACAGCGCGCAGCCATCGCAAGAGCGATCGTAGGTGAGCCGTCGCTTATTCTGGCAGACGAACCCACCGGTAACCTCGATTCGACCAACGGCAGCACAGTGATGGACCTACTGATCGGTCTCAATAGAGACGGTGCAACCCTTTGCATGGTTACCCACGATCAATCCCTAGCTGCAACCGCCCAGCGCGAAATTCGGATGCAGGACGGCTTGTTAACCAATTGATCTGAGTCGCTCTGGGCGCCGTGGCGGAAGCAACGACTTGCGAATGACTCGTTTCTTCATTCCGCGCACCGCACACTGCTGCGACGGCGCCTGACTTCGGTCCTGGACAGGACCTTAAACTGCCCGACCCGCCTGCCTCCTGAAACAACCCTTTCTAACCCAGCGTACGGCTAATCAGTTGCTGACGCCCCATGGCGGGGTTTGTCTGCCGATGAAACATCTCAAGAGGATCTGCCATGGAATCGCGCTTTCCGGCCCAACAATCTCGAATCGCGCCCTCTCTAGGTACACGACTTCTATCAGCACTGGCCGGTGGCATTCGATCCCAAACCCCGACCGACGACAACCGCAGCTCCCCCGACACCTACACTGAACGTAATCTCAGCAGTCTGGGTGCAATTCTACTGATTCCCGCAGTCGTCGCCGTCTTCGGCGGTTTTGTCTTCGCCCGTTACCTGGGTGCGTCCTGGTGGCTGGCGGCACCTTTCGCCCTTCTGTGGGGGCTGATCATCCTGGCCATCGATCGTCATCTGGTGTTGACCACCCCGGTGCCTCTACCCAAAGCTGAAGAGGAATCGATTCGCGGTTGGAGCCGTCCTTTGAGAACTCTTGGCCACGTCGGGATTCGATTGTTGCTGGCGCTATTTCTGGGCACCCTCAATGGCCATCTGGTCGGCCTGCGGCTGTTTGATGACGTCATCTCAGAGGAACTCCACGATCAGTTGAGCGTTGCACGAGCGCAGGTCCAGGGCAGCTTCGACCAGCAACGCGGCAATCTAGACACCGGACTCACGACTCTAGAACAGCAACTGGAAACCGATCGCCAGCGACTGGCACAACTCGACGCCACCGCTGCCGCTGAGATCGCCGGAAGCACCGACCTTCCAGGCACCACCGGTATTCGCGGTGCCGGAGAGGTCTATCAACGCTATGAAGTCGCTTTGGGGAATGCTCGCCAACAGGTAACGCAACGACGCCAAGAATTGGAATCCCGACGCGCCGAGATCGCCCCGCAGGTCCTCTCGTTGGATCAGCAGCAACAGGCGGCACTGGCGGAGGTTGATCTCACGTTCGGCACCGGGGTCGCCGCCCGTAGCAGCGCGCTGGTCGACCTATCCCGGCGGGAGAGCCATATTGGGCTGCTGTTCGGCTTCTTGTTGCTGATGCTGATGACTATTGAAATCCTACCGGTGGTCCTCAAACTGCTCACCCCGGTCACCGCCGCTGACCAACACTTTGCCTTAGCCAGTTGGGAGCGACAGCAAGACATCGCGGTGCACAAGGAAGCTGTACTCTCAACCCGAGACCTGCGGCTGCGCGATGCCAAACTACGTATTCAAGCGGACCCATTGGCTGAGGGAACGGGAACGACCTAGGCAACCAGGAGTCAGAACAATCTCCTCTGTTCGGTCTCCGGTGGTCGAAACGACGCCACCGATAGCTTTGCCGCTCCCTTTTGTAGTCCCACTCTGCGCCGGTTGATCTCAAAGAAGTCGTGCAGTTCAGTCGCCAAGTGACCTTGTCCCCGACCGCGGGTGGCAAAGTCGGATCGATTGAGACTTCCTTGCCGTAACTGCCGAATGCGGGATAAGACTTTGTCTTTGCGGGCGGGAAAGTGGCTCTCCAACCAATCGACAAATATGCCTTGAACCGCTCCAGGAAGTTTAAGCAGGATGTAGTTGGCGCGCTGGGCACCGGCGGCGGCAGCGGCTTCTAAGATTGCTGGAATCTCATGATCAGTGAGCCCTGGAATCGAGGGTGCGATCATCACCGCGGTGGGAATTCCAGCAGCGCTGAGTTCACGCACCGTTTGTAGTCGATCTCGCGGATGAGAGGCGCGCGGCTCCATGAGCTTGGCCAAGTCGCCGTCTAGGGTCGGGATCGAAATGGCGACTCCCACCGCATTGTGGCTGGACAGTTCGCCGAGTAAGTCTAGATCGCGGGTAATCAGTCTGTTTTTGGTAATCAACATCACTGGATTGCGCGCTTCAGCGAGCACCTCGAGGCAACCACGGGTGATCTTGAGTTTGCGCTCGATCGGCTGATAGGGATCGGTGACCCCAGACATCCCGAGGGGCTTGGGCAGCCACTTGGATGATGCCAGCTCGTGACGCAGTAGTTCGGCGGCGTTCTCTTTGACCAGGATTTTGGTCTCAAAGTCGAGTCCGGCGGAAAAGCCCAAGAACTCATGGCTGTTGCGGGCGAAGCAATAACTGCAACCATGTTCACAACCCCGATAAGGGTTGATCGAAGCGTCGAAGGCGACATCGGGGCTGGAATTGGTGGCAATGATGCTTTTACTGGAATCGACTAGGTACTGGGTTGGCTCCCGGTCAGGTCGAGGCTCTTCCCATTCCAGAGATAGACGCTCGAAGCGGTTGGCTGGGTTGTTGTCTACTCCTCGACCTTTCATCTGGGACAGCTTATCTTCGGTTTCAAGAACGAACCTCTAGATACAAAAAGGCGACTCTGGTCCCCCGACCAAGAGCCGCCTTCTCGCGTCCTTATGGACGAAACGCGCTACTCCCCTTCTTCTTCCCCTTCTTCATCCATGCCCGGGCCATAGATGATCCAATACAACTCGTCGCTGTGGCCACTACGATCCATCACTTCGGCCCGCGTAGCCCTGCTTTCCTCGCTACTAGCAGCTTCATAAGCTGCACCAATTGCGTCATTTTTGTCGAGGCCCGAAAACGTTTGCCAGCCGCCATGACTCCACCCAGAATCGGTGTGGTAGGCCTGCGAGAAGGTTCCGTAACCACTGATCACGCCGTCGGCCAGTAGCTGAGCATCAATTCCATCACCGCCGTCCATCCATGCACTCGCTTCAGCGCGTTTTCCAGGCTGGGCTTTGAACACGGAAATCGACAAGAACTCCGCTGCGGGAGCATCGGCGTTGTACTCGAAGGTCGAGTGGCTAATGACCATTTCGTCCATGCCGTGGATCAGGTCTTGTAAGTCCTGCTGAGAGCCTTCGCCGTCTTTACCTAGTTCTTTGAAGTGAGCATCAAAGGCCTCTGTTGTGGCCTCCCAAGCAGTCCAACTGGGGTAGGTCACCCAGGCCATATGAGTGTGCTCAGGCCCGTCCAAGGTTCGATTGGCGATACCCCAACCCATCACGTTTCCGGCTTCCATTTGGCCGTTTAGGACGTCGTTAAGACCATATTTTTTCATGTGATCAACCAAGCCGTTACCGTCTTGATCTTTGGCCTGGTAGTAGGTCACCAAACTGATCGGATCGGCGGCCGCCACCACCGGAAATACCAATAACAAAGCTAATACAAGTAATCCAAACCGCTTCATTCAACTACCTCCTGTTTGCTCCGTTGCAACATGCAACTTCAAAAAACTTGTGGGGAAGATAGCACAGCGTGACGACGGTTACACACAAATGTATGGTACGATGTGCCGCTATGGGCAAGACACCCCCTGGAGAAACTCGACACCGCATTTTCCGCTTTGTGCGCCAACGCCTACTGGCTGGAGAGCCACCGACGGTGCGTGAGGTCCAGGAAGAGTTCGGTTTTCGCTCAGTACAGACCGCGCGCCAGCATTTGGAAACCCTGGTTGGCGAAGGTCGCTTGAGCAAAACAGCCGGGCAAGCACGAGGCTATCGATTGCCACAGAAGGTCGAGGTTTCTCCACGATGGATCCCGCTTCTGGGACGGGTACAGGCAGGATCATTGACCACGGCCGTGGAAGACCTGGAGGGTTATTTACCTCTCGACAATCATTCTCTGGGGCATGACCTCAATGATGAGTTGTTTGGTCTGCGAGTGCAAGGCGACAGCATGATCGGGGCCGGCATCCTAGATCGAGACGTAGTGGTCGTTCGTCGCCAGCCGACCGCTGACTCCGGCACTATCGTGGTCGCTTTAGTCGGTGACGAGGCAACGATCAAAAGACTTCATAAGCAAGGGAGACAACTTGAACTTCGAGCTGAGAATCCACGCTATGAGCCGATCATCCCCGATCCCAAAGAGCTGTCCATCTTGGGCAAGGTAATCGAAGTGCGGAGGTTTCTGGGGTGAACTCAGTCGCCGCTCGAAAACCTGCGTTGAACTACCAGGATTCGGTCCGGCGTGGGGTCGACAGGCCGACAACCACCACCGGTTGGTCCTTGCCGACCTTTTGCGGTCGCTTGGTGGAGCTTTCCGCAGGACACGCCAGCGCGGTTTTGAGCCTGACCATGCGGCTGATTCGTGAAGCGCAATTGCAAGGCGAAACCGTAGCCTGGGTGGCGCGCCCGGGAAGTTCCTTTTTCCCCCCCGACGCAGTGCGCTGTGGCGTCGACCTGGGCGCATTGCCAGTGATTCGCCCACGACAAACCATGGACGCCTTGAGCGCTGCTGATCATTTATTGCGTTCGGGGGCTTTCGGCTTGGTCGCCATCGACCTTCAACCCAGAGCCTTCCTGCCAATGCGCGCCCAAACACGGTTGGCCTCATTGGCCAAAAAACATCTATCCGCCCTGTTGTTATTGACTGAGAAAGAGCAAACCCAAGCTTCGCTGGGATCGTTGGTCTCGCTACGAGCACACATTGAACGGCATGCCGACAACAGCGGAAGACGCTACCGGTGTCGAGCTCAAGTATTGAAAGACAAGCAAAACGGGCCGGGTTGGCAACACCTGGAGACCCTCAGTGGACCGCCTGGCTTGTCTTGATCTGCCCGCGTTTCCACTCCAACTGCAGTGCATTCGGCAACCGGAATGGCGGCAATTTCCTTGCGCGATCATCGACCACGACAAACCGCAAGGCTTCCTGCTGTGGGTCAATGAAAAGGCTCGAGAGAAAAGAATCCTGCCGGGGATGCGTTATGCCTCAGCACTGGCGCTGAACAAAGAACTCCGTGCCACCGAAATGCCTGTAGCCCAGGTCGAGCAGGCGATTGAACAGTTATCCGAAGAAACACTGGCGGCATTCTCACCGCGCGTCGAGATCTCAGAAAGGGAACCTGGGATCTTTTGGTTGGATCTTGCCGGCTTGGATCGGCTATTTCCCGACTTGGAACATTGGGGGCAACGATTGCAGCGGCGCTTACAAAGCGCAGGCTACGTCGGTCGCACCGTCATCGGCTGGGATCGCTTTTGCACTTACGCACTGGCAAAGCACGCGAGTGGGCAAGGCTCGGGTCACCAATTGCAGGTGGGCTCCTCTCCAGAGCAAGAAAGACAAGATGCCTCACAGGTACCACTAGCTCGCTTACACCTCGACCCAAAAATCCGCGAAGCACTCAGCGATTTGGGGGTCAGGACGGTCGGTGAGTTCATTACTCTGCCCCGACAAGGGATTGATCGTCGCTTTGGGCCATCGGTCAGGAAGCTCCATGAGTTGGCCTGCGGCGAACGAGAACCTCCTCTCCAAGCCCATGTCCTCACCGAAGAGGTCTCGGAAGGGGTCTTCTTGGAGCAATCGATTGTCGACCTAGAAAGATTACTGCGATGGATTGAGTCGCTTCTCACAGTGGGGCTAAAAGCCATTCAAAACCGGGGGGAATGCGCGCAAGTCTTGACTCTCGAACTGTGCTCGGAAGATGGTTCTGTTGCAACGCAACAACTTCGGCCAGCCGAACCAACCAACAACCTGGATCAATGGCTAGAACTGGTGCGATTACGCCTGGAGTCGCAATCGCTCAACAACGTTCAAGAGTTGCGAGTGGCGATCAACGGGCGGTGCGTGTCACCGGGTCAAATGGAGTTATTTGCCCGTGCTCCCCGGCGCAATCTTGCGGCGGCCAATCGTGCTTTGGCTCGCATCCGGGCAGAACTGGGAGATCACCGTGTCTGTCGAGCGGAGATCCAGGACGGACATCTACCGGAGGCTCGCTTTACTTGGCAGCCAGCGGAGAAATTGTGCGCCGCCGAACCCCCTTCTTTGGCTCAAGCGACCCTGGTACGCCGCTTGTTCCATCGACCCAAAGCCCTACCTCCTAGGCCACAACGAGAACCCGACGGCTGGTTGATGCGCGGCCTGGGCGATAGTTTGGCCGACAGCCCGGTGGACCGAGTACGCGGTCCTTTCATCATTGCTGGAGGTTGGTGGCGTCGATTGGTTCATCGCGAATACCACTTCGCGGAAACCCGTAACGGCGCGTTGCTGTGGACTTATTACGATCGTGTCCGTCGTCGTTGGTTTCTACACGGACGCGTGGAGTAAAAGGCACAGCTAGAACCCATGAGCTATGCCAACCTTTGGACCAAGAGCAACTTTTCGTTCTTGGAAGGGGCGAGCCACCCCGAAGAACTGATTGAAACCGCCGATCGTTTGGGGATTTCAGCGCTGGCTTTGACCGACCGCGACGGTGTCTATGGCGTGGTTGAAGCCCACACCGCGGCCCAGCGCCTTGGGGTTCAGCTCATTTTGGGCTCCGAGATCACCATCAGCGATGGCACCACTTTGGTGCTTCTGGCACAGACCCAAGAAGGCTACGCCAACCTGTGCCAATTGATCTCCTCCGGTCGACTGCGTTGTGAAAAAGGATCGAGCGAGGCCGATTGGGGCGACATCTGCGATCACGCCAGCGGATTGATCGGTCTCTGGGGTGGAGAAAGAAGCCTCTTGACCAGTAAAGCGGATCCCTTTTTCGTCGCCAACCGATTGCGCGAAGCTTTCGACGACCGACTCTATGCATTGGTTACCCGTCACCGACGGGTCGAGGAATCTGAGCAAGAACGGATACTGCGACGCCGAGCCAAACGCTATGGCCTACCACTGATAGCTGGGGTCGAAGTTCTCTACCATCGTGCCAGTCGCAAACCCTTGCAGGATGTCTTGACCGTTCTGCGTCACAAGACCACCTTGCCCCAGGCGGGTCGGCGGATCAAAGCCAACGCTGAACACGCCCTCGCCACCTTTCCGGCATTCCAAGACCTGTTTGCCGGCGATCCAGCGGCCGTCGCCCGGACTTTAGAGGTTGCCCAACGATGCCCCTTTTCTCTCGATGAAATCCGTTACCGCTATCCAGCAGAAGATCTCCCCGACGGCCAAACCAGTACCAGTTGGCTGAGGCACCTGACGCTTGATGGTGCCAAGGGGCGCTATCAGGGTGAGGTGCCGACAGCGGTCACCACCCAGCTCGACAAGGAATTGGCATTGATCGAGGAACTGGATTATGGCGGCTATTTTTTGACCATGTGGGAAATCGTTCAGTTCTGTCGGCGCCAGGAAATTCTCTGCCAGGGGCGTGGTTCAGCCGCCAACTCGGCGGTTTGTTATTGCCTAGGGATCACCGCGGTAGATCCGATTCGGTTGGGTCTATTGTTTGAGCGCTTCCTGTCGCGTGAACGAGCCGAGCCGCCCGACATCGACCTCGACATTGAACACAACCGCCGCGAAGAAGTGATCCAGTTTGTCTACACCAAGTACGGTCGAAAATACGCGGCGATGGTCGCCAACGTGGTGCGCTACCGCACCCGTTCCGCGGTCAGAGACGTCGGCAAAGCGCTGGGGATCCCGGCAACCGAACTGGACCGACTGGCCAAGATCTTGCCCCACTACGGCGGGGTCGAAGCTGATGTTTTTCGTCAATCGGGCTTTGACCCACAAGCACCGACCTATGGTCATCTTTTACGACTGACCCAAGAGATCCAAGACTTCCCCCGTCATCTGTCGATTCATCCGGGAGGCTTTTTGCTCGGTTATCAACCCGTGGCGACGCTAGTGCCTATTGAGAACGCCACCATGGAGAACCGCACTGTGATTCAGTGGGATAAGGAATCTCTGGAAGAGCTGGGGTTATTCAAAGTCGACCTTTTGGGACTGGGAGCGCTGTATCAGTTGCACCTGGGCTTTGACCTGTTACGTGAGGCCAAAGGTGAGGAATGGTCGATGTCTTCAATCCCCGCTGATGACCCCGAAACCTTCGCCATGATCCAACAAGCGGACACGGTTGGCACCTTTCAAATCGAAAGTCGAGCACAGATGTCGATGCTGCCGCGCTTGAAGCCCAAGAACTACTACGACTTAGTGGTGGAGGTCTCGATCGTACGACCGGGTCCGATCACTGGTGGCATGGTGCATCCCTACCTCAGACGGCGTAACGGGGAAGAAGAGATCACCTATCCGCATCCATCTCTAGAGCCGGTTTTGAAAAAAACGCTGGGCATACCGTTGTTCCAGGAACAGGTGATCCGCTTAGCGATGGTGGCGGCTGACTACACCCCAGGCGAAGCGGATCAGTTACGCCGCGATATGGCTGCTTGGCGCCGCTCTGGACGCATCGAGCGTCATCGAGAACGACTCATCCGGCGGATGACCGCCAAAGGCATCACGCTGGAGTTTGCTGAACGGGTATTCGAGCAAATCAAAGGGTTTGGTGAGTATGGATTTCCTGAAAGCCACGCCGCCAGTTTCGCTCTGATCGCCTACGCCACCGCCTGGATGAAATGTCACCACCCCGAGGTTTTTCTTTGCTCCATCCTCAACGCCCAACCGATGGGGTTTTACTCCCCGGCAACCTTGATTGAGGACGCCAAGCGTCATGGGGTCGAGGTCCTTCCGTTAGATGTTCTCTATAGCGGGTGGAATTGCACCCTGGAGATCAACCCAGGAAAAGCGCATTCGGTGCGCATGGGAATGCGTTACGTCAAAGGCCTGCGCCAGGGGACCTGGCAACGGATTCAAGAGGTGGCCAATCAAAACCAACCTTGCGATTCTTTGGAAAATCTCATCCACACTGCGGATCTGGATGAAACCATCGTGGTTCGCCTCGCCAAGGCCGGAGCCTTTCAAGCTTTGGAGAACCAAAGACGCTTAGCACTTTGGCGGGGCCGGGGCGCCGCCCGCAGCGTGGTGATGGAACTGCCCTTGATCGATCGTGAGCAGCCTGCCGAGTTGCAACCTCTGGATGCCTTCAGTGAAATCGGCTGGGACTATGCCACCAGTCGCCACAGCGCTCGGGGTCACCCACTCGAGCCACTGCGCAGCGCCTTGACCAAGGCGGGGTTGCCGCAAGCCAGTGACCTCAACCTCAAGGCGAACAAAGAACGAGTGCAGTACGCCGGCATGGTGATCTGCCGCCAGCGTCCGGGGACCGCATCGGGGGTGTTGTTCATGACCCTGGAAGACGAATCCGGGTTCGTCAACGTTGTGGTCTGGGCCAAGACCTTCGAGCAATTCGCTTTGTTGATCAAAACCACTTCGTTTCTGGGAGTCAAAGGGCGGCTACAAAAACAAGATGGCGTGGTCCACTTGATTGCCGATGAATTCTGGCAACCAGATCTCAAGGCTCGCCCGGCCTCCGGCGGCAGCCATGATTTTCACTAGCTACAACCGTCCATTCAAGATCATGGAGTCTGCTTGATCTTTCCGATTTTCATCTCCCCGGTGAGCGTCGGAACGCCTCTCTGCATCACCAACCTGAAGGAACCTTCACGTACGCCACGGTCGTCGGTCTGGGCGCTGTGGAACTCGGCTGAAGTCTCTCCCGGGGCAAGCTCAACATCCTGTTCGTAGACCGGCTGAAAGAACAAGGTTCCGAGCGGGGGCCCCACCTCGAAAGCGTAGGTGCTGGTGCCAACGCCAATCACCAGCGGTTCCGTGCCCAGATTGGTCAACGCCACTTCGAGCACCCGCCCATCGGTGTTGTCTGGAACGCGAAAATCGAGAGCAATCGTTCCCCTTTGATACGCCAAGGCAATATTCAGACGCTTGGCCACCGGTTGTGGCGAAGGAGCAGTTTGAGCCGCCACTGACTGCGGCACTTCCACGCCTGATCCCACCAGCAATGTCTCGAATGAGTACTCTGCCGCATTCTGGCTGCGCGAGATCGCCGACTCGTGGACCAACCCGAAGGGTACCGTAGCGCTCAAACACAGTTCGCCACTGATGGTGCCGGGATTTGGCCCACCGAGGACCGCATGAAACGCGTACACGTCACATTCAATGCCATCATGCACCGCACTTCCCTTCGCCTCAAACCCGCCTCCATACTCAGCCATCGACTCCCGCATAGCGTTCACCATCTGCTCCGGTTGAGGCATCGGCGGACGTCCGTCCATGACGAACGTCGCCCCGGTCAGTGCCTTGCCGAAGCTCAGAAAGCGTCGCTCCCAGTCGAAATCAGGAGCCAGTGTGAAAATACTGGTCGCTTCCCCGCCAGCACCAGGGCCTTCCAGAAACTCGGTCAGAATCTCGACCGCGAGGCCGCCAGCATCGTCGGTCATCCGCGTGTAAGTCGCCATGGTCTTGCCACCACCAGTAATCGAGGTTTGATATTTCGCCCAACTGCCAGGATGGGTTGCCTCGAAATAAGCGTGCGGTAGCTCGTCAGCATCCAGCGTAGCGCCAAGCGAAAAAAGCAAGATGGCGGTCAAGATCGTGGTCCTCATCGTCTAAGGATAGTTGAAATCATCCACTACCAAGCGTCTTAGCCCGTACGGGCTTGACAAAACCACCCTCTATACTCTAAATTTTAGAGGACTCACAAAACACGAGCATAAGGAGCCCGAAATGGAAACGTCCAATCCCCCAAGCCACGAACAGGTCGCCGACGACTTGCAACATATCCGGCAGTCCATCGACCGTTCACGCTCGGGAACTCCGGCTCCGATCTATGCCCTTTGGGGGCTGATCACCTTGGTCGGCTTCTCCCTAGTCGACTTTGCTCCCGAATGGACCGGTCGCTTCTTCTTGGTTGCCGCACCTCTTGGCTTTGTGGCAAGCATCCTCTTGGGTCGGCGGGCCGCGCTGCGATCCGGCGAGCGCAACGCTGAGGCAGGACGGAAGTACATGTTGCATTGGGGGGCTCTCCTGGCGGCAATCGTTATGACTCTGCCGATGGTCTTCGCTGGGGATATCTCTTGGCCGGCATTGGCTCGGTTGTTCTTAATCTTTATCGCCTTGGTCTATTTCTTGGCTGGACTCCATCTCGACCGACGAATGCTCTTGGTTAGCGGCTTGATCACAGCGGGATACTTGGCTCTGCTGTTTTCCCCTCCCTACGGTTGGACTTGGACCGGAGTGGTGATCGCCCTTGGGTTTTGGGTTCTAGCTGGAATGTCCTGGGAGAAACGTCGCGTTGCCTGACTCCTCTGTTGGCACCCTGTGGCAAACCCTGGATGGGTTCGAGCGATTGTTGGAGCATCGCACCAGGCTGGGTGTGTGTGTATTGCTGGCACGCTCCGATGAGATGACCTTCAGTCGTCTTCGCGACCTCCTTGAAGAAACAGATGGGGCAATGGGAACCCACTTGCGCAAGCTGGAGGATGCTGGATTCACCACAGTACGCAAAGAATTTGTTGGACGACGGCCGCAAAGTTGGTATCGACTTACTAAGTCTGGACGCGCTCGTCTCACTCGACACTTGGACGCCCTCTCAAGTTTAGTCACCGGTGTTGACCTCGACACTTGAATACCCCTTACGTTTGAACCATTCAATATCAAAAGGAATCAAGATGACAAAGAAAAGAATCTTCTCCATCTTCGCAGTGGTTTTCGCTGCCGCGATCTATCAACCGATGGCCGCACAACCCAATCCCGATATCAGTGCTCAACAGGAAGCCATGGCTGCCCTGTCGTTCATGGTCGGCAGCTGGGAAGGCGCCGGCGAAATGCGGCGCGGAGCTGAAGCCCAATCCAGCCAGGTTCTGGAGAAGGTGGTGATGAAGCTCAACGGAACGGCTCTGCTAATCGAAGGCCTCGGCACTCGCGTACTTGAGAGCGGTGAACTGGAGACCACCCATGAGGCAATCGGGCTGATCTGGTACGACACTGCTGAGAGCCGCTACAGGATGAAGGCTCTCACTCCCGGGCGAGAAACCGATGCCACCTTCGAACTCACTGACAAAGGAATTGCTTGGGGCTTCTCTACTCCCGGTGGAGATATCCGATACTCCGCTGATTACAGCGAAGAAACTTGGGTGGAAACAGGGGAATTCAGCAGCGATGGTGAAACCTGGATACCCTTTTTCTCGATGCGTCTAGAACGGCTAGAGAGCGCTGAAGAACCCGTTTCTTAGTCGCCTACTCACAAGGTCGAATAGGCCATCGAAGCTTGCGTTGAACCAAAACCGTGCTACACCGACTCTATAGTCGGATGGCATGATGCGCGGCGGATCAAAACCACTTGACGAGTTTCTGGTGCTGGAGTGCCAGGCGGGCAACCCCAGAGCGCTCGAGCACCTCGCCAATCGATGACACTCGCGCCTGTTGTACCGCGCGATGTCGTTGGTCGGGGATCGCGAAGGAGCTCAGGAGGTCGCCCAGGAGTCCTGGCTAGCAATCGTCAAGGGTCTCAGCAAACTTCAAGACCCTGCCCGTTTTTGCGGTTGGTCGTACCGTATCGTGCAAAACAAGGCGGCGGACTGGATACGCCGCCACCAGCGGCAAAGACAGCATGAAGTTGAGGCTGTGTCCGAACCACAGGCACCCTCTGCAACCAATTCGCACGGGGGAGAGGCGGAATTACTGCAAACCGCGATCTCTCGTCTGTCACCGGACCAACGCAAGGTGATCGAACTGTTCTACTTGGAAGAACTACCCGTGCGCGAGATATCCGAGCTACTCAGATTAGCTGAGGGCACGGTTAAGTCACGCCTCTATCACGCCCGAATGCAGGTCAAACAAACCTTGGAGGACCCAAGATGAATCAGGACACGAACAACATCGACCAAATGATCCGCGAAGCAATGAACGATGAAGAAGCCGCGTTTTATGACGCTCTGGATGAGCCTTCGGTGCCACAGATGGTCACCGAGGTGTTCAAGGGTCGGATGCGTTGGCTCAACCGGGGCGCAGTCGTGATCGGAATCGCCTGGATGGTTCTCGCTGCGTGGAGCGTATTCAAGATCCTTGAGGTCGAAGACACCCGCCAACTGGTGTTGTGGACGGCAACTTTCTTCTTCAGCCTCGGTGCCCTTTTCGCGCTGAAAGTCTGGTACTGGATGAAATTCAATCGCCACGCGCTGAGTCGAGAAGTCAAGCGACTGGAGATGCAGATCGTCAGTTTGCGTCGCTACCTCGAGAATCGATCCAGTTAGTGCCCGTCCGGAAAGTACCTTCTCACACCAAGAGCGGTGAAGCGCCCGCTAGACAAGGCGCGACAAAGGCCTATGCGACCAAGGAGCAACGCCGCCCAGTGGGATGCAGCACCGCTCAAATGTAAAGAAACTTACCGGACGGGTCACTAGCGAGACGATCTATAAAGTGACTCTGCCTTCGACAACGACCGTGCGGCCGTCCAGCTCAACGGTGGGGCGATGTACCACCATGTCCATGTGCACGGCGCACTCCACCGTTCCGCCATAAAAGACGTTGTCTCCAATAGCAACGTGCACACTTCCACGCGCTTTCTTCTCTTCCTCGAAGTCTCCGTTGCGGCGGCAGGAAGGGTTGAGACCAATACCAATTTCAGCGATGTTGTCAGCTTGTTCAATTTCAGTGATGATGCCACGTAACTCTTCAGCAATACTGTCTGCACCGTCGACGGCTACGACCTTGCCTCCCTTAATGCGCAGGAAGATCGGCTCCCGGGGTAAGCCGAGGTGTGCAATCGGACCGTCAATCACAAGTACTCCGCAAGAAGATCCCAGGCACGGCATCTGGGAGACCTCACCATCGGAAAACGCCGCTTCCTGGCCGGGATCAGTGGCAAAGCCGCACTCTATGATCACTTTTTCTCCCGTAATTTTCGCCTTGAGGTCGGTGCCTGCGGGAGACCTAACTCGAATACGCTCCGCTCTTCGCCAAGCTTTTGCCAACACCTCGCCATCGGCATGCAATCGGTCGTAGTCAGCCAGGGCGCCACCAGCCGTGAAGTTATCGAGATCACGCATCACCATCGAGATACTCCGCAACCGTTCGGCGTCGAGCAAGCGCTTGACTACCTTGGCATAAGTTGGAGCCCCCCCGGAATGAGTCAATCCAATAAGACAGTCCGCGGCCTCGAGACCGCGCTCGATCACAGGGGTCAGTTCGTTCTTGCGCGAGGTGTCGCGTGAAGGCTGTTGCAGAATCGTGAACTCGGCGCCCACCGATTCGATGACCTCGGTGAGCGCTATAACGATTTTCATCTCGCTTTCACCATCGCAAACCAGAGCGACCTGTTCGCCAGGTCGCACCGCCAAGAGACATCGAACCACAAGATCGGCGCTCCGTTGAATTGCTGCCTCCAAACTACCCACGGTGCACTCTCCTACGCCGCATCTCCAGATGAGCTCGTCACACCTTCGTCCTCAAGTTCCTCCAGTTCCGAGCTCGTGCAGCCGATGACCTTGCTCAAAACAGCAGCGGTATCAGCCCCCAACACCGGAGGTGCCACAGGCACCGCCGTCGGCGTGCCTGAAAACTTGGCAACCGGTCCGACAAGGTCAACTTCGCCCAACGTAGCATGCTGCACGGACTGCACCATGTTCCGGGCGCCAACTTGTGGGTCGCCGAGGACTGAGGGGATGTCGTTAATTTCACTAGCCGGAATCTCTGCATCGACGAGAACATTAAGCCATTCCGTAGTCGACCTGGTCTCGAATAGGCGTCGTAGTTCCGGCACCAACTTCAGGCGATGTGTCACCCGTTGGTTATTGGTACGGAAACGCTTGTCAGCCCACAGATCAGGACGACCAACCGTTAGACAGAACCGCTCGAACTGCTGATCCGTGCCGATCGCTAGCGCCACCTGGCCATCGGTGGTTGGAAACGCCTCGTAGGGAACGATGTTGGGGTGTGCGTTGCCATGCCGCGGGGGAGGTTCACCGGTGGCTAAGTAGTTCTGCGCGACATTGGCCAACCACGCGACCTGTGCGTCGAGCAGCGCAACGTCAATATGTTGCCCTACTCCGGTTGAATTGCGGGATTGCAAAGCAGCAAGGATCGCAGTAGCGGCAAATAGTCCGGCGGATATATCAACGATGGCGACGCCCACCTTTTGGGGTTCGCCATCGCTTGCTCCGGTGATCGACATGAGCCCACCCTGCGCCTGGATCATAAAGTCGTATCCAGGCCGATCGCGATAGGGCCCGGTTTGCCCGTAACCACTAATCGAGCAGTAAACGAGGCCCGGATTTTTAGCGCTGAGCACAGAATAGCCAAGTCCTAGACGGTCCGCCGTGCCAGGCTTGAAGTTCTCGATCAGCACGTCACTTCGAGCGGCTAGCCGAAGTACCAATTCCACGCCTTTGGGCTTGGTCAGATCGACCGTAACGCTCTTCTTATTGCGATTAACACTCAAGAAATAGGCGCTTTCTGTGCCGACCCATGGAGGCCCCCACTGCCGAGTGCCGTCGCCCTCTCCCGGGCGTTCTACTTTGATTACTTCAGCGCCGTAGTCAGACAAGACCATGGAGCAATAGGGACCGGCAAGAATCCGAGAAAGATCCAAGATGCGAATACCCGCCAGCGCGCCCTCAGGGCTCGATTCCCTCAGTTTGGTCACCCATCCACCTCCCCAGAAAATCCCATCGCCCGCGAGATTCCATCGGCCGCTTCCTGCACCAGAGGCGCCAGCTCTTCCACCAATCGTTGCCGTGAAATCGTGCTCACGCTACCGGTGACATTGATCGCCGCAACGACTTGGTGATCGTGGTCCCAAATTGGTGCAGCAACAGCGCGTAGACCAAGTTCCAGCTCTTGGTCGTTGAGTGCGAAGCCAAGGCGACGGATTTCAGCGAATTCTTGGCGCAACGTAGGTAGGTCGATGATGCTATGTGCTGTGCGAGCAATAAGGGGGTTCTCCTTTAGGCGGATTGCCAGTTCATCCTCCGACAAATGAGCCAGAATCGCCTTCCCCATCGAGGCACAATGGGCTGGGATGCGGGAACCGAGTCCAAGCACCACGCCCACGATCGAGCGATTGCGCACGCGGTCGATATAGACAACCTCCAGACCGTCGAGCAGGCTCAGGCTTGCGGTCTCCTCAGTTCTTTTGGCAAGGAGCTCAAGATACGGACGCGAAGTCTCTCGAATCCCAAGATTAGAGAGCGCGGCGAACCCCAGCTTGAGTACCTTGAGGCCCGGCCGATAGCGTTGCGTGTCCGCGTGGCGAATCAAGTATCCGGCGTCCTCCAGAGTTCTGACAATGCGGAAAGTCGTCGACTTGCTTAAACCGGTTAGCCTGACAATATCGGTCAACGAAAGATCGCCGGCCATTTGGTCGAATCGAGATAGCACCGCGAGCCCACGAGCCAAGGCTTCAACGTGATAACTCCGTGTCGGCGGCGCGTTTGGAAGAGATGAGGATGACAATTGTTTCATCTGATGAAACTTTGTATTGTTGTCTGAAACCGCATGCTACACTTTTTGTGTAACTACGTGTATCGAGCTCTCAGCACTGGCTCGACAGTACAAAAAGGCATCACGCCTTTCGCGTTGCTTTCGCATGGCGAGTCAGTCTGGTGCTGACGCGGCGATGCCAACCAGAGAACGAACGATGGGAGATCCACCGATGAAAAACCTGCAAAAACTAGCCTGGGCCCTTTCAATCATTGGCGCCCTCTTCCTAGCCCAGACATCTGTTGCCCAGCAGGATGAAGAGGCTGCCGAAGAGACAGCCACGGCAGACGACGACGCAGCAGCCCAAGAAGCGCTGGAAGCCATCTCAGAATCGATCGTTGTCGTCGGCACGCGGAGTACCGAACCGCGGTCGGTCGTTGATTCGCCAGTACCCATCGACCTAATTCAGGCGGAAGACTTCAATTCTCTCGGCAGTTCGGCAGACCTGACGGACAATCTCAAAACGCTAGTGCCTTCTTACACGGCTACCCCGGCTACGGGGGACGGTAGTGCGTTTGTGCGCCCTACCTCTTTGCGCGGGCTGGCTCCGGATCAAGTCCTGGTTCTGGTCAACGGCAAACGGCGGCATCGATCTGCCTTGGTGCATGTCTTTGCGCCAGCCGCAGGCAACGGAGCCCACGGCGTTGACGTTGGCATGATCCCTGGTATCGCCATCCGTCAGGTAGAAGTGCTGCGGGATGGCGCCGCTGCCCAATACGGATCGGACGCTATCGCCGGCGTTATGAATTTTGAGTTGAGGGACGATTCGGAAGGCACCGAAGTGCAGCTCCAGTTTGGCGAACATTACGAAGGTGAGCAGAGCTTGAAGGTCGGCGTCAATACTGGCTTCGCCCTGCCCAACAACGGATTCGTCAACATCAGTTTAGAGTCGGTCGATAATGATGCGTTATCTCGCGGTGTACAGCGTCCCGACGCTCAAGCACTGATTGACGCTGGGGTTCCCGGAGTTGGTTCGGATGCGCCTTTCGGCGATACCCCGTTGGTGCAAAGCTGGGGTCGTCCAGAAACCAGCGGAACTAGACTGTTCATCAATTCCGGCTGGCTGGTGGGCGGCAATTCACAGCTTTATATTCATGGCGGCCTCGGCGACACCGAGGGTCGATACCGGTTCTTCTACCGACCACCTAACCACTCGAGTTTGGTTCCGTTACGTGCCCAAGGTTTTACCGGCTTGCCGGCTGGCTTTACTCCTTTCTTGGACGGCAATCAGACCGATCTCAGTCTAGTCAGCGGACTGACAGGACTTTTTGGCAACGGCACCACCTACGATTTCAGCGTCGGTTACGGCAAGAACGAGCTGGATTATTTCCTCAACAACACCATTAACCCCGACGTTGGCTTGTCGGGCGGACAGCCGGCTCAAATGGATTACGATGTCGGTGGTCTGGAGCAGGAAGAACTCAATTTCAACGCCGATTTCTTCAGGTCGCTCGGAGACAACCTGGGCCTCGGCTTTGGAGCAGAGTGGCGGGAGGAGACTTTCGTCCTGGTACCCGGTGAGCCAAACTCATACCTAGGCCCTGGCTCCAGTGGTTTTCGCGGGTTCTCGCCTGCGAACTCCGGATCATTCTCTCGCGACAACATTGCGGTCTATGCCGATCTCGAGCACGATGTCAGCGAGCAACTATTTGTGCAGTACGCGCTTCGCTTCGAGGATTTCTCCGACTTTGGCAGCACCGTCAACGGCAAAATCGCTAGCCGATATACCGTCAGCGACGGCTTCACTCTTCGTGGCGCTGTGTCGACCGGATTTCACGCCCCGACTCCAGGTCAAGCCAACTATCAGCAGACCATCACCACCTTTGATGGCGTGACCGGTTTGCAGGTTGAGGAAGGTCTCGTACCTTCGACCAGTCCGTTGGTGGCAGCAGTGGGTGGAACGGCGCTAACAGAGGAGACGTCGGTCAATTTCAGTACCGGATTCACCAAAGATATTGGCGACCGAACCCTGCTGACGGTCGACACCTATTTGATTCAGGTCGATGATCGTATTTACCGCACCGGCGACATTCCCGTACCTGGAACAACCAGTCAGACAATCTCGTTCTATACCAATGCTCTGGACATTGAATCGCAGGGGATCGACATTGTGCTCAGTTCAGGTTTCGACTGGGGCTCGAGCGCTCAGACGAACTGGTCGTTGATCTTCAACCTGAATGACTTCGAAGTCGTCGGTCAGACACCGGTCTCGGGAGTCAACCCGGTCAGTGCCTCGACAATCGAAGACATTGAGAACAATTACCCTGGTGAGCGCTTTGTCTTAAGCGCCAATACCACCTTTGCCGAGGATTGGAATGTCTTGGCTCGCATCAATTACTACGGCAAACACTTCGACGAGCGTGGAACCATCGGTGCGGCGGTTAGCCCATCCTTTGAAATTGGCGCAACCTCGTACATTGACCTTGAAGTTGGCTACAACATCAACGAAAACTTTCGCCTCGCTTTGGGCGCGGCCAACGTCTTCGATGAGTTCGTTGACGAGATCAATCCACCATTCGCCAACCGGCAGAGCGTGGGCCTTCAGTATCCACGGCGAAGTGCTGCCAACTACGAAGGCGGATCTCTGTACTTGAAGAGCAGCTTCAAATTCTAGAAAGTTGAACTTGAAGTCAAAGGCCGATCGCTTGGTTGGCGATCGGCCTTTTCTTTTCGCCGAACGGGATCGTCTTTCCGCGGCTCTTTAGCGTCGAGAGCCTCTGGTACGTCTTGATGTGGTCTTGCGGACAACCTCAAGCCGTCCGAGAAAACGGACCCACTACGCCAATCCAACTACCGCCGGCGCGAGAATATCCGACCCAAGCTGTTTGGCTTCTGGTGCCCAGCTTGGCGCTGCATCTCTTCGATCGACTTGGGACGGTTAGGTGTTGCTGTCTCGCCCTGGGCTTGGCGCAATTCCAACGCATACTGATTCACTCCCCACAGGAGCAATTCTCGGCCAAGTAATCGCCAACGTCATCACGGGGCTGGACGAAAAACCTTGGCTCTATGAATCCCAACTTCAGAGAAATTCATCCGAAGTATGTTGCCATTCCGGGTGGAGCTATCAGCCCCCTTTTCTTCCAGTTTCTCCAGCACATCAGACTTGAGAGCAATCGTAACCATCCCCGCTCCCTCAAAACTAAAGTCAAGGACCGTACCGTCCCCCGCGACCGAGAGCAGATTGGCCCGTCTCGGCAAAGCAATGATCCGCGTAAGGTCATCCTGGACTGGGCCTATGTGGACAACATATTCTCCCCCACCGTGAGGTAAGAAAACTCGATCCTCGTCGTAGGCGTACCAGTTTTCGATACTCTCTATCGTATTCTCCGAACGAATCAGAATAGAGAAGTACCCTAACCCCTCGGCCTTAGTCCTAACCTCAATGGGGTTGGTACCAGATACTTCAAGCTGACTGTCCCTAAACGTCTCAATCCGGTGAAGCACATCCCCTTGCGTTAGAAATTCGGTACCGTTCTGGTGAGCCCAAGCAACAGTCTTCGAAAACATCTCCACCGTGTAGGCTGGCTCGTTGGTAGGACCGTAGTCATGCCAAAGCCAGTGGATGAGTGGCTGAGACGCATGGCGAAGAAGGGCTACATGCTCCTCTTCCCAGATCTGTATAGCCTCGTCGGGCGAGTGCCCTAGCCATTCAACCAAGGTGAAGTCCGGCGACATATTGAGAGAGAAATAGGCCGATTGAAACTCCGGGGTTAGAAATCCAATCGCACCTGGATAGCCAGAACCGACGACTCCGGAGCGGCCCGAGACATAGCCCATGTATGTGTCGAGTTGTGTATCTACAAATAGATTCTCGGGATTGCCAGGAATCGCCGCACCGATCACCGGAACGCCCAGGTGGCGTTCGATTTCCAGCTTGGATTGTTCAAACTCAAACTCAATCTCAGACGCCGACAGGTTGCTAGTAACGTCAGGATGGGTCCAAGAATGTGTGCCTATTTCGTTACCGAGAGCAATGTATTTGCTGTACAAAGGGGCGGAAACATTCCAGTCTGTAAACTCGCCTTCCATCTCGTTATTGCCCAGATTGATGTAGAACGTTCCGACAAAATCGTGAGCGGTCTTCCAGTCGACGAGGAGATCATAGAGAGGAAAAGCCGTACTTTGCAGCTCTTCAGAATACATAGACTGGTCCATGTCTGTTCGTGACAGAAAGATGCTTTCATACCGACCGAGCTTCAGACCCACGGAGTCTTCCTCGTCGTAAACAACCCACAAAAGTGCCGACCAAACCAGATTCGAGTCACCGATCACGCGATCATTGCTGAAATGCACATTGCGGCCACCGGTCTCAGTAGCCCAAACCACCGGAAAAGAACTCTCTCCAGCCGTAAGGCGAACGAGTTCAACCGCGGACTGACCACTTACAGCTGGGTATCTTCCCAACCAAACCTTGTCGTAGTGTCGCACTAACTCGTCATTGGCGTAGCCTCGCATCGTTGGGTGGAAAACATTTCGAGCCGTTAGGCTAGCGGAAGATACCCACACTCCCCCACCGCTCCTTCCGATGCCCAAGAGTTGCTTCATTCTGGCGTGAGGATCACCAGGAAGTACATCTCCGGTCTCGGAGTGGGTAAGAAACTCTCCCGAGACGATAAGGCCCACACCATGATCAAACACAGCGTGGGTGAGAGCATCTTCGATAACGGCTAGCTTCGAATGAGTCACATTGCGGACCGCGGGGAAGATCAACGCGTCATACATAGCCAGTTGAGTGGCATCGGTTAGATCATCTTCCGTGAGAAGGTCAAAGGGTATACCCGCCATCATCGATTGATGCTGCATAGCCATGAAGAGCTGCGAGTACACCATCGAATCATGGAAGTGGTCGGCTGATGGCTGCGAATATACGATTCCGATTCGTTTGCGACTGGCATCCTTGGCGGTCGCCGAGCATGCCAGTACGGCGCTCGCGAAGCACCCCAGTATCAGAAGAGCCGTAGCTCGTCTCCGCGCCAGTTTCATGGGGTCGATGTCCTTATAGTTGGGTTTTGGCAATAGTGGCCTGCACCGGTTGCCCAATAGTAAGCTTGGCTCTAGGCGAAGTTGATTTGGTGCCATCCCGGGATCCAATTGGGTCCCAGCCAAGGGGCTCGTTTGGAAGGACGGTCGATTCCACTGATCTCTCAAGTGGACTCGAAATCCGGTACAACCGTACAAGCGAACGAACCATTCGGTTTAGACCAAATTTTCCTAATGCATGATCACGGGCTGTTGCTGCTGCAGCCGTCCGCCACTCCGGCTCTGCCGCAATACGTAAGACGGCAAGCGCGAAGGATTTTGGTGAATGATCGTTACAGAGAACACCTGTTATGCCATCAACTAGACATTCGCCAACGCCACCGACCTTCGGCGCCACAACAGGTACCCCGGCCACCTGCGCCTCAATGATCACCGAGGGTAGCGCTTCGGTTCTTGATGTCAGTAGACAAACATCAATAGCCGCCAGCGCAACCGGAACATCCTCAATGCGGCCAACCAGTTGCACAATATCTCCTAGCCCAAGCCTCTCTATTCGACGCTCCATCTCCGGCCGCATCTCTCCGTCACCAAACAGTATGGCTTTCAATTTGGGTATCTTGAGCCTCAGTTTGTCAATCGTGTCGATCCAGAGAAGCGGTCGTTTCACGGCTGCAAATCGGAATGCTGAACCGACAACAAAGGCGTCAACTGGAAGGCCGAATTGGGCTCGAAGGCAATTCTTCAAATCAGACAGGGTTTGTTCTCCTGCAAGTGCAAACTCAAATCCGTTGGCAATCACGTGGCCCTGCTCACTCAACGACATACCCAGCCAAGCCTCATAGTCTCGTAGACTTGCCTCAGACACGCACAGCAAATGAACCCTCTCCGACCGTAGCAGGGCTCGATAGCAGGCCCGATAAGTGTGAACCAGGCTCGTACGATGAACTGTTGTCGGCCTCAAGTTGTGAGGATGCAGAATGATTTTCGGCACCCCAGCCAACAAAGCGGCGAGCCCCGCCTCAAGATTCACGCTGTCCTGCCAACCATGCACTACGGCTGGCCGCTCATCCAGGAATGCGCGATACAACGGATAGGCACGCACCGCGATCTCCGTCGGCATCAAGCAGAATGGACTGACCGTAGAGTTCCTCGGAGGTATCAACCGGATTTCCTCATCGCCAATTGAGGAAACCCTTTGGAAATAGTCATGGCCCTCAGTGGAGTCACTGCTGTAAAGCCATAGTTGAGGATTGACACCCTGATTATCGCGTAACGCCGTATACGCAGTGGCGAGAACCCTCTCTGCGCCGCCGCAAGCCAATGTGGCTCCGATTAGCGCCACTCTGCCTGGCACCGGAGCGTAAACTCTGGTGGCCGACCGGGACACGACATAGCTAAAAACAGCTTCTGGCGTTTTCAACCTGTGATCAATCGGATCGAAACCACTCTCCTCAAAGTCAGAGAGAAAATTCAGAGCACCCTGTAAACGCTCCCGGAGCTCAAGCGAGATATCACTATCCTTGATGACGTCACGGAACAGTTGCCTCCCGAGCCCGAGCAACCCCAACTTCAACAACAAACGTGCCTTTATTCGCTTGTCAAGTGCCGTTTGATTCCGGTTTGAAACATTCCCCACCCCTTCAAGGAGTTCTCTAGCCTGCTTCTGGAAGCCCGCCAGATCGTAGAGACGCGCTCGATGTAGGTCTCTCTCTTCAGTACTCAGAAGATCGAGGAAACATTCAATAATCTCTTTGGTGTCCAGTGGAAAAGTAGAGAGATCCGCTCCATTGTGTTCTTCCTGCCCCATGCGTTCAACCAACAAATCAATCGCCCAACGGCAGTCCAGCAGTTCATCCGAAGCGGCCGCGAAAACATTCACCGCTTGCTTCAAGTCATTTGCCTCCACCAAACAAAGCATCCGCATACCAGTAGCAGGACCGTTCTTTGAGTTGAACTTGAGCGCTTTTTCCGCCGCGATGTTCGCAGCCTCGATCTCCCCTCGTTCAAAGAGGAACTTGGATTGGACCTGATAGGCGAAGTCGATTCGTCTCAGACCCGACGGATCGTCTAGATGAAAAATTGGCGTCCCGAGCAGGTGGAAAAGCGTCGTCATGAAGAAAGTGGTGAGTAGGAACTGAGTGAACCCGTGAGAAGCCGTCCTAAGGGATCGCGCTATTAGGACGCCTTTCCCAAACCTTCCACTCCATTTCAACCCTCGTCGTCGACCAAGTGCTCCTCTTGAGGAAAAACCCTTCCCCCATAGGGCAGTAGGATCGCACCATCATTTGGACAGTAATGAGCCCGCAAGGCTACATCCTGTGAGACAAGCTGAGATGTGTCGCCGTGAGGACACAGCAATAGCGTCTCATCCGTGGGCAAAGGACTATTCCGCTGGAAACTCTGCTGCTCAACCAACCCCGAATCGGGTGCAGAAGGTACCAGCACACACTCCGGAACGGCACCGAACTTCAGAACCTCAGCACTGTTATTGGTCGCCTCAACCTTCCATTGAGTTACAGTCTGCCGATAGCTTTGATGCAGCGTTACCTGGTTGCGTAGACTTTGATTAGCCGAGTTAATAAAAAACCCACCGCCGCTAACCTCAAAAACTGCAGCGCAGTTTGCGAAAACAAGACATGTGGAAGAAGCGGGGCAATCCAGTTCAAAGTATCCATGAAACAACTGAGTTGGAACTCCGGTCAAGTCGGAGCCAACACCGCTATAGGACTGCGCGTCCACATTGCCACTACCATCTACTGAAAAACTTTGTCCTACTGCCTGCACCCCGGATAGGACCACCAGTAGTCCAATGCAATAACAGCTTTTTGATCTAGAAATCATTGATTCTCTCCTCTCTCTCTAGCTTGGTTACGCCCAAGCGTCGAACTTCAGATGGTAGGCACCCTGGCCTGGAGAAACAGAGCTCACTCCAGCATGATCGGTTGTCCGACTGTTACTACAAGAGCGCAGTAGCTCGACAAACCCTGCCAATGAACTGACGAATGGGTAGTCCCACACGCAGATGTTTGACAGAACCCGATAGACTAGCCGTTTCTTGAGACGATGAACTCTGATCTCACAACTCCAACCATTGAAGGGACCTCCGTTGAAGCAACCGATGAGGTCTTCGTACACGTCTACTCTGAATTGAAGTCCATTTCCGGCAGTTATTTTAAAAACGAACGATCGAACCACACACTGCAACCGACCGCAGTGGTCCATGAGGCTTATCTACGCCTCGCGAAGATCTCTCCCGGAGAATGGCAAGATCGAAGGAAGTTCGTGGCAGTGGCGAGTCGAGCCATGCGAAGAATCCTGGTGGATCACGCGCGCAAGAAAAGAGCAAACAAGCGACATGCTGACACAATCGAGTTGGATCCTGGGGTCATGGGACAAGAGGGTGTCACGGTCGATCTTGTCGGTCTGAACGATGCCCTCGACCAACTAACCAACCATGACCCGCAGCGTGGACAAATTGTCGAACTCCACTTCTTCGGAGGACTGACCGTCGGCGAAACGGCAAAGGCTTTGGGCGTCGGGGAGCGGACGGTCTATCGCAAACTTCGCTCGGCAAAAGCGTGGTTGCGATTGCAGCTTCTGGACGAATCTAAACCATCCAACAAAACAAACGAATAGCCCAATGCGTCCGTCAACGTTCAATGGCCAGTAGCACTTCATCGCACCCTACGCCCACTACGGAGACCGCCGTCGAGAACCCGCCCAGCTTGATCCACGCTTTTGAGGCTTTTGAAACACTCATCGAACTGGAGATCACTGAACGCGAACTCCGATTGGAAGAGATCGAGAATTCAGACGCCGAACTAGCTGATCAAGTGCGGAGACTCCTGGATGCCGACCGTCTTCCAGATTTCACAATATCTCCGCAAGTGATCTCAAACTCCGACATGGTTTCCGCCGAAGGTACGACGGTAGGCGCCTACCGAATCGAACGTGAAATCGGTCGGGGTGGGATGGGCACTGTCTATCTAGCGAAGCGTATCGACGGAGCATTTTCCCAGAAAGTGGCTGTCAAAATCATTGCCTCTCCGGTTCTATCGATTACGCTTATCGAGCGTCAAAAACGAGAGGGGCAAATTCTAGGAAAGCTTGAGCATCCGGGTATCGCCAGCATTTTGGATGCCGGCACTTTTTCGCATGGCGCACCCTATCTGGTGATGGAATATGTAGACGGTATACCCCTAGACGCCTATTGTGATCTACATCGGCTCTCCACTCGGCAACGCATAACGATATTTTGCAAAGTATGCGAAGCGGTTGCCTACGCGCATCGTCAACTTGTCGTTCATCGCGACTTGAAGCCCGGCAACGTTCTGGTAAACGCAAACGGGCAGCCCAAATTGCTTGACTTCGGGATCGCAAAAATCCTTCAGGATGACTTGATTCAATCTAGTCACTCGACCCTGACTCGAATTAGTGGGAGTCCGCTGACACCCGACTACGCCAGCCCTGAACAACTGTTGGGCGAACCGATCACAACACAATCCGACGTCTACTCGCTGGGTGTGATTCTGCATCAGTTGCTCACTGTCAAGCGTCCGTTTTCGTCCAGCGCTACTAGCAATGTGATGAGTCCGCCGAAGCGGCAGACGTCGGTCACTCCCACAAAGCCTTCTGAAAATAGGATCTCTGTTTCCCCTTCCGGAGTCGAATCCGCAGATTCTGGATCGATGTCGAGTGCGCAGAGAAGTCAAAAACGACACCCAACAACCAGTACCCCTGATATCCGGAGGCTACAGGGGGAGCTTTATGCCATCATTGCTCAGGCGTCACACCATGATGTGGAGCGGCGTTATCGATCCGTCGATGAACTCCAGAACGACCTCCAACGCTACCAGGCGGGCCGACCGGTAAGAGCACGGCCAGATACGACAACCTACCGAATTCGAAAATTCGTTGGGCGAAATCGACTCGGAGTCGCAGCGGCGCTGGCCTTACTTGTGGCCATCATCGTCGGTGTCTTCTCGACATTCTGGCAGGCGAACCTGGCAAGGGCTCAACGAAACGTCGCCGAGCAGACAGCAGAGACGGCTCTTCGCGAAATTACCAGCGCTCGGAAGACGAGCAAGTTCTTAGTCTCGCTTTTGGAGTCAGCCGACTCTGCAGAGTACTCAGGCAAGAATCATGGAGGACCGAACTCGCTATCTATCGATATTCTGAAGCACGCTTCTTCTCGTCTGGAAACGGAACTTCGAGAAACACCACTCGAGCGCGCCGATTTACACCAAGTAATCGGCAACAGCTTTCTTATCCTCAGCGCTCCCGAGTTGGCACAACGACAAGCTCTGAGGTCACTCGAGCTCCGTAGAGCACATTTACCAGAAGCGCATCGAGATATCGTCGCTAGCTACTACTTCTATGGTGCTGTTCTGAGCCGAACTAATTTGAGCGCCGCGATGGCACAATATCAACGGGCTATCGAGCTAGATCAAAGGTTGCCGGAGCATTCCACCAACTATCCCTATCTCCTGGCAGACGCTGCCAACCTAGCGAACGAACGAGGCGATTTTCAATCAGCCCATACCCTTCACGATGAAGTTGAGAGACTGACGAGAAAATGGCCGGTGACATATCCATTGCGCCAACAAGTCGATAGTTTCGTATTTCATAATCTGGTCGCACAAGGGCAACCCGTCGAAGCACTCGAACGCGCGGCAGCATACACAGAGAAAACAGGAATCGAACCGACGGGTAACTGGAAACCACTCGCCCACTGGTTGCTTGGAAACCTCGATGAAGCTGCACAGTACGCGGCGCACCTATTCCAGGACAATCGTGCCAACGACGTGTGGCTATTGCGCATTCTCGCCGAAGCCAATTCTCGGAATCCTCAGTCAATATCAGACCTGAATCTGGCGCAGCTCGTCCAGAACTTCTCTTTAGCGCCACATCAGCAAGGTTTGTTGGCGCGAATCCAAATGTTGCAAGACATCGAGGGCTGGCAGGACGAAATAGAACAAGCCCTTGTTGTACTGGAGCGAGACATGCTTGGGCCGACACTGGCATTGGCGGACGGGCTTGAGACCGGTGGGCTGGCTCGCCTCAGCCGCGGCGATCACGCAGGAGCCCGCAGTATGTTCAGCAGAAGTCTGAATGCGTGGAAGGACATTGTTGGTGTGAACAGTGCTCATTCGCAGCGACTCCAGAATCGCCTCACCGAACTCGATGCATCTCTCCTCTCGGCCAAACCGAGCATCGGAGCTGACAACAGCAACACAACGCTTACTCCTAGTTTATAGATCCAGTGAGCTCAACCCACTGGCTTTGTCGACGAGGAACTGGCAGAGCACAAAATTGAGCTTCGTGCCTCCCGCGATAGGTCAACGTCGGCGCGAGAAGATCCGACCCAGGCTGTTTGGCTTCTGTTGCCCAGCTTGGCGCTGCATCTCTTCGATCGACTTGGGACGGTTGGGGGTTGATGTTTCGCCCTGGGCTTGGCGCAGTTCCAGCGCATACTGATTCACCGCCCGCATCAAATCGCGCCGCGCCAGACGACCGGTCAAGCGAATTTCATCCACCACTGGAAGAGAAGCAAAATCACAGCGCAAAAATACTTCGGTCGCTTGTCCTAGATTCATATCCTCACGAATAGCCTCGCGAGGTTCCGACATGAAATGACGCACCATACCACTTTGAAATTGATCGTCGTAGGCACCAGCAGTGAGCACGCGCAGGCAATCTTTCTCGGTCAGAAGCCCCAATAAATGACCTTCTTGGTTGACCACCGGAGCGGCGATCGCTTCCTTCTTGAGTAACTGATCCACCGCATGGTGGATGTCAGTGTCGGGGTAAAGCACCAGACGAACCGGTGTGATCAACGGTTGGATCGACGGGGTCGGCAGCTCAGCTTTCAAGCAGCGGTCTCCGACGCAGGCTGTTCGCGCATCTCCGCCAAGCCGCAGCCACAGTTGCTGCACACAATGACTTCTCCGTCCGGTCCAACGATCCCTTCGGCGCCGCCGCATGAGCCCTGGAGCGGGCGACGTCCAAACATCACGCCAACAGCCATCGCTAGCATGATGACCAGAATCACACCGATTGTGAGGAGAACTAATGTCATAGTCCGTCCATGGTATCGGAACCGCAGGCCAACCGTTACCTCTCCCAACACAACACCTAACCTTCAATGTTTTCAGCCAGGTTTTCACTCCGATGATTTTCAGCTATTGCCGCTGGAGTCGTAACAGTATCGAGCGCGACATACGCTCAAGAAACTCTGGTTCGCTAGTCTCGACTGCCCGGAGAGAACGTTTTCTCCGGGCTCTCGGTGTCAGTCAATACCGCCGCCCTGGCTTCAGACCCAGCCTTCTTGGCAATCGAGTTGCCGGCCTGTCTCAGGTTGCCGTGCGCGACGGAGGAGACAAGAGAACTGGCACCGACCTCGCGTGGCGAGGACGATTTCAAGGCGATACTGCTAGCCGAGTTGTTCTAACCCACCATGGAGGCCTGGTTGTAGGTCGCTTCACTTCTGGCGACCAAGTTACGTTCTGGAACCGACCGCGCCGCAACATCTCTTTAGAGTCGTTGACCTACGCTCTCTCCCCCCCGCTGGTACGCCGCTTCCAGCAAGAACCAACGCTGCCATCAGCCAACCCAGTGTCTAAAGCATCGACCCGGTTAACAGAATAGACGTCATGGTGGTCTACAGTCCGGAAGCTCGAGCCGATGCTGGCGGCACCAGCCAGATTCAAGCTCTCGCCCAGGCGGCGGTGGACAACACCAACACGGCTTTCATCGACAGCGACATGGATGCTCGATTGGTATTAGTTCATAGCTCGGAAACAGCCCGTTCGGAAGTCGGGGGGACTTTAACCACTGATCTCAACTGGGTTGCTTCCGATGCTGGAGTTGCTGCCCTCCGTGATTCACACAAAGCCGACATGGTGGGGTTAATCGTCAGTTCTGGAGACTTTTGTGGCCGTGGCTATGTCATGCGAAGCCCTGGATCTGGATTCGAGGACTCCGCATTTCAAGTTACTGTCGATGGCTGCGCAGTGGGTAACCTCAGATACGCTCATGAACATGGCCACAATATGGGATTCGAGCATGACCCGGCCAACGGGACAAGCCCGGGAAACGCTTCCTACTCATGGTCCTTTGGCCACTATGTCAACGGCTCGTACCGGACAGTTGTGTCCTACTCAAATCAATGTACCTCTGGTTGCACTCGCGTCGCTCACTTTTCCAACCCCGATATTTCGCACAACGGAGTATTCTTAGGCATCAGTAATGCTCGCGACAACGCTCGTAGTGGCGACCTAACGGCACTGATTGTTACCGATTTTCGGTTACGTTCAATACCCTCTCCCGATCTGATCGTGACCGGACCAGGGGTCAGCAACCCAACCCCGACAACTGGCGAGAGCTTCACCACCAGTGCAACGGTCGAGAACCACGGTAGTGGTACCTCTGACGCGACAACCCTGCGTTACTACCGCTCCAACAACTCGATCATTTCAACCAGCGACACACAGATGTCAACAGACTTAGTTCCTTCGCTCGCTGACGGCGGGTCGACTCTTTTCAGTGATGCGCACTCAATCACTGCCCCCGGAATCTTCTGGGTCGTGCCTGTGTGGATAGCGTCACTAGTGAGTCGAGCACCAATAATAACTGCTCAGCAGGGGTTCAGGTAGAAGTGGTGGCTACAGGCTGCTCTGCGTTAGACGTGTTGTATCTAGACAGCTCCATGGTCAACAGCACGGTCACATGGGAGGCATGTACTGCTATCTACGTGGGGGCAGATTGGAGCGTCACGGCGCCCGACAACGTTAGGTTGCGGGCGGGCGCGACTGTAGTGCTGCGAAACGGGGTTAGCGTGGAACAGAGCGCCAAGCTGGCGATCGAGCTGGCAGAGCCTGAACAATCCGAAACCGTGCTGCTGACAATCCACCGCGTACTCAAAACACCACTAGGCCTACAACTCGCCGAACTCAACTTCGCCAAACCCCTCTTCATTATGGGTGACGAAGAGCGCCCACAGACCACTCGGCAACATTGCGCCCGACTGCTGTGCCGGTCCAAGCACAAACAATGCGGTGCCCCACGCGTCCGCTGTTGTGCAATCTGAGGCAACAATACTGACCGAAGCCCCCCTATGCTGAATGGGCTCTCTGAGTCTCGGGTCCAGTAGGTGAGACACGGTGTTGCCGTCTTCAAGCTGGCGGAAGTTGCGGTAGTCACCCGACGTGGCCAAGGATTGATCTTCCAGTTCAATCGTCCGTTGAGTCTCACCGGAGCCATCCGGACGCTCAACAGCCACCCGCCATCTACGCTCGGGAGTCGGGCGCCCGAGTGCCCTGACTTCGCCCCCAACTTCAATCAAAGCCATCGCAACGCCACGCGCCAATAGCTCTTCTGCGACCCGGTCAACCCCATATCCTTTGGCGATCGCCGAGAGGTTAATCTCAAGATCAGGATGCGATTTGAAGAGAGTATTACTCTCTAGATCGACCAACAATTTGCCGTAACCAGTACGTTCGGCAAGCAAAGAAAGCTGGCTTGAGCTGGGAGTAACAGCCGAGTCTTGAACTCCGAAGCCCCAGGCGTTAATCAAGGGACCAATCGTAACGTCGAACGCCCCGCCTGTCGCCACGGATATCTCCAGGGACTTGCTAACCACATGAGCCACCTCTTTTGACACCGGGAACGGATCCACTGAAAGAAAGCGGTTGAAGCGTGAAACTTCAGAGTCTTCTTTGTAGGTCGACATCTTGGCGTCGACGGCATCGAGAGTCGCTTGGATCAGGGCCGCGATCGCCTTCCTACCCACCGATTCGGAGGTGTTATCAACGGAGACAACCACTCGATAGCCGGTACCCATCGTCGGCCCTTCGAATACCCATGATTCTGGCTCGACCCCTGCAGGCTGAACACATGAAGCCAAAACCAAAAAAGCGGCGAGCCGATAGCTGCCGCACTTTTGTCGAACCCAAGGTGGAGTCACAGTCTAGCCAAAGTCATCAAACAAAATATTCTCAGGCTCAACTCCCAACCCGTCGAGCATGCCCATGCAGGCTTTGAGCATCATCGGCGGGCCGCAAAGATAGTACTCGATGTCCTCCGGGGCCGGATGGTCCTTCAGGTAGTTGTCATAAGCAACTTGATGAATGAAACCAGTATAGCCATCCCAGTTGTCCTCCGGTTGCGGCTCAGACATCGCCAGGTACCAATCGAAGTTCGGGTTTTCCGCTGCAATCGAGTCGAAATGATCCAGGTAAAAAGCTTCCGTCAGACTGCGTGCGCCATACCAGAAGGTCACTTTACGATCGGTATGAACTTTCCTGAACTGGTCAAAGATGTGCGAGCGCATCGGCGCCATGCCTGCACCACCGCCGATAAACATCATTTCGGCTTTGGTCTCCTTGGCGAAGAATTCGCCAAATGGGCCACTGATGGTGACCTCATCGCCGGGCTTCAGATTGAATATATAGGACGACATCTTTCCTGGCGGTAAGTCTGGGGTGCGCGGAGGTGGCGAGGCGATGCGCACGTTGAGCATGATGATGCCTGTTTCCTCCGGATAGTTTGCCATCGAGTAAGCCCGAGTCACGGACTCTTCCACTTTGGACACGTACTGCCACATATTGAAGTGGTCCCAGGTGCCCCGGTATTCGTCTTCAACATCAAAGTCAGAGTAATGGACAATGTGCTCTGGAGCCTCGATTTGAATGTAGCCACCGGCGCGAAAAGGCACGGACTCGCCTTCAGGTAATTCCAAGATTAGTTCTTTGATGAAAGTGGCAACGTTGTGGTTTGAGCGTACTTTGCACTTCCAGCGGCGCACCGAAAAGATCTCGGGAGGTAGCGCGATCTTGAGGTCATTCTTAACTTTGACCTGACACGACAGCCGAACTCCTTTGGCGGCTTCGGCGCGCGATACGTGGCCCTCTTCGGTGGGAAGCAACGCACCGCCGCCCTCTTGCACTTCAACGGTGCAAACGCCACAACTACCTTTGCCACCGCAGGCCGAAGGAATGAATATTTTATTCGCCGCCAAGGTGCCCAACAGAGTCGATCCGGCTTGGGTTTTGAGCGCTTTGTCCGGGTCGTCGTTGACCGTGATGGTTACTTCGCCGGTGGAAACCAAACGCGAACGTGCCGCCATCAACACCGCTACCAGGGCGAGGATGATGCCGGTGAACATCAAGACCGCTAGCAGAATAGTATTCATCGAGGTCTCACTGTGAGGCTAGAGCTGAACCCCAGCAAAGGCCATGAAGCCGATTGCCATCAACCCGGTCAAGATGAACGCCATACCCAAACCGCGCAGCCCCTTGGGCACATTGGAGTAACGCATTCGTTCGCGGATCGAAGCCAAAGCAACAATCGCTAGCGCCCAACCGATTCCGGAGCCAAAACCAAAGACCACGCTTTCGCCAAAGGTGTAGTCGCGCTCCACCATGAATAGCGAGGCACCTAAGATTGCGCAGTTGACCGCGATCAGAGGCAGAAAGACGCCCAGCGCCGAATACAGTTTCGGTGCGTAGCGATCCAGCACCATCTCGACGATCTGTACCGCAGCGGCGATAGTGCCAATGTAGGTCAAGAATCCGAGAAAACCCAAGTCATACTGAGCCAAGCTGGGGCTGAGCCAAGCCAAGCCGCCTTCGCGCAGCAAGTAGTTGTAAATCAGGTTGTTCATTGGCACCGTCAGGCCGAGAACAAAGATCACCGCGGAGCCCAGACCGATCGCGGTCTCGACCTTTTTGGACACTGCCAAGAACGAGCACATGCCGAGAAAAAAGGCCAAGGCCATGTTCTCGACAAAAATCGACTTCACCGCCAGGCTGAGGTAATGCTCAAGCATTTAGGCCTCGGTGATCTGCCACGTTTGTGACGAAAGGTTGCAGATGTCGTCAGTCGCAAGGCGACCGAGCGAGCCTGACGCAGGCGTATTCGCTGCAATACGTCGAGGAGGGCGAGTAATGGGCAACGCAGCGAATGGCGGCATATTCATCCTTGCAGTAGAACGCTGGTAGATCATCGAGGCCTCAGTCCTCCTCAACCTGTTCCGGTTTCCATACCCTAAGGCCCCAAATCAGGAAACCGATGATGAAAAATGCTCCGGGCGACAGCACCATCAAACCATTCGGGTTGTACCAACCGCCCTCAGAGTTGAGCGGCAGAAACTGATAGCCAAACAACGACCCAGAGCCGAAAAACTCTCGAATTGCAGCAGTGATCATCAGAATCAAGGAATAGCCAAGGCCGTTACCGATGCCATCGGTGATCGACGCCCCAGGAGGATTCTGCATGGCGAACGCTTCGGCACGACCCATGACAATGCAGTTGGTGATGATCAAACCGACAAACACCGAAAGCTGTTTGGAAATGTCATAGACAAAGGCTTTCAAGATCTGGTCAGCAACGATCACCAGGGAAGCGATGATGGTCAGTTGGACGATGATCCGAATGTTGGTCGGGATTAGGTTGCGCAGCACACTGACGAAGAAATTTGACAGGGTCAGGACAAAGATCACCGCCAGACTCATCACCAACGCAGTATCCATTTTGGTGGTCACCGCCAGCGCGGAGCAGATCCCGAGGACCTGCAGGGCGATCGGGTTGTTGTTGAACAACGGATCGAGGAGGACGTCGCGCGTCTTGGTCACTAGGCCGCCTCCTCAAGATCGGTCGCTGGTGCCTGTTGACGCTCCAGCCGCTCCAAGTAGGGGTTAAATCCTTCTTCACTGAGCCAGAAACGAATCAGGTTGGTGACCCCGCGACTGGTGATGGTGGCACCGGACAATCCATCGACGCGATGTGGGTCTTGCTCGGCGCTGCCAGCGCGGCCCTTGATCACCTCGATGACCGTTTCACCATCTTGATCAAAAATTTGGCGACCGGGCCACAAGCGCTTCCAGCGTGGATTGTCGACCTCGCCTCCCAGTCCTGGGGTTTCGCGATGGTCGTAGAACGTCAGCCCGCGTACTGTAGATAGGTCTGAGTCCAAAGCCACAAAACCATACAGTGTTGACCATAGCCCCTTGCCTTCAATTGGCAAGATCACCATGTCGAGCGTGCCTTCATCGTTCAACAATTCATAGACCAAAGCATTGTTGGGGAGCCGCTGCACCTGCGCCCGGTTGGAAGGTGCCCGGCGGCTGGTGTTGGGGTCGGTGGTGGATTTCTTTTGATCAAAAGTCCGAGGATCGATCTCGGGAGCTTCGTCGCCGGTCTCCAGATCGATCACCTTCATCTGGATGGATGCGAACCTCTCCTCAACTTCCTCAGCGGTCAACTTCTCGTCTTCGTCTTTGAAACCCGCTGCCAGCAACACATTCTGCTGCTTGTCGAGAGTGGCATTGGCGTCCTGTCGTTCTTTCAAAGAGACAGCCGAACCAGCAACAACCACCGCGCAGACTACGCAGACCGCGGCCGCGAACAACAACGTATAGAACGCGCTACGTTGCATAGCGACGTTTCCTCAAACGGACGTTGCGGCGGATGACAAAGTAGTCGATGGTGGCGGCAAACACATTCATCAATAGGATCGCCAACATCATGCCCTCCGGGTACGCTGGGTTTACCACGCGAATCAGAATGGCGAACATTCCGACCAACAGGCCATAGATCCAACGCCCTCGTTGAGTTTGTGCTGCCGACACCGGATCGGTGGCCATAAAAACCGCGCCAAAAGCCCAACCGCCCAAAACCATATGCCACCAAATCGGCATCGAGAAAAACGGGTTGGTCTCAGAACCAACAAAATTGAGCAACCCCGCGGTCAATGTTGAGCCAATCAGTACCCCGACCATGATGCGCCAAGAGCCAACTCCCGAGGCGATCAAAATCACCGCGCCGATCAAGCAAGCTAGCGCAGAGGTCTCACCCATCGACCCCGGGATCAAGCCCAGAAAGGCGTCCCACCACTCAACTCCAGCGGTAATCGCCGCCTGTCCACTCTCAGCGGCAGTCGCCAGTAGGGTTGCGCCAGAAACCGCATCGGTCGCGGTGTTGGAAGCGATCCACACCCGGTCCCCGGAGATTTCCGCGGGGTAAGCAAAGAATAGGAAAGCTCTGGCGGTCAACGCTGGATTGAGAATGTTCATTCCCGTTCCACCGAAGACCTCTTTGCCCAAGACCACACCAAAGCTAATCCCTAGGGCAACCTGCCACAAAGGAATGGTCGGCGGCAAAATCAAAGGGAAAAGCATCCAAGTGACCAGAAAGCCCTCGTTGATCTCGTGTTTGCGTACCACCGCAAACACCCCTTCCCACAAGCCGCCTGCAGCCAGGGTGACTAAAACCACTGGCAGGTAGTAGAGCCCACCGTGAACTATGCAAGCCCAGAGATCGCTGGGGTCAAAGCTCATCCCCATGCTGGTCATCAAATCGGTGCGCCAGTTGTCGAGCGGCTGGGCGCCGGCGGCGATCGCCCGGTGGATCTGCAATCCAGTGTTGTACATCGCCATCGCGACACAACCCATAAGTGCCACCACAACGACACTCATCATCCGTTTCAGATCCAGCCCGTCGCGAACATGTGCAGCCCCCTTGGTTACCGAACCAGGGGTATAGAGAAAGGTGTCATTGGCTTCCCAAAACGGGTACAGCTTGGCCAGCTTTCCGCCCGGGCGAAAGTGCTTTTCTTGGCCATCCAGCCAACGACGCAAACCCTTCATCTAGCCGTCCTTCTCCAGCTCAGTGAGCACCGAGCGCAAGGCATGACGATAGTCAATCTTCCCAGGACAGACGAAACTCCAAAGATCAACGTCCTCCTCGACTAACTCCAGACAACCGAGTTCTTCGCCTCGCTCGATGTCTTCCATCACGATTGCCTTGAGAAGAAAGGTCGGCTCAAAGTCGAAAGGCGACACCTTTTCGTAGAGACCAATCGGCACAATCGCACGCGGCGAGCCGTTGGTCGAAGTGGTCATGGCGAAGCGCTTTCCAGGAGCCAACGCCGAAGTAAAGGTATTGGTCATCGAGAACACATTGCCTCCGGGCTTCATCCAACCCAGAAACTCACGTTTTCGGTCTTCATTCAGCACTGAGATTTGACGATCAAAACGCCCCAGGAAGGCAGTCTCAACATCAGCCACTGCGCGTCCCGAGAGCACCGACCCAGCAATGGTGCGGGCCTGATCATTCTCCAACCCCTCACCGATAACCGAGGAGACCGAAGCCCCGCGGGCAATTCGCATCAAGCGCGGATCGGTTGCAGCTGGGCCACCATAGGAGATAACGCGATGGCTATCCAGATTGCCAGTACGGCCGAGGTGGCCGATGGCAACTGCCTCTTGAACATCTAAGTAGAAAACGGTTCTCTGCCGACCCACCGGTGCTAGACGATGGATTTGGTAGCCACAAGTACCGGCCGGATGCGGACCGGCAAACTGCTCGTGCTGAATCTGATCGCCTGGCGGCAAATCGAAGTTCGCGTCTGGCGCCGTGGTGACGTACAGCGGTCCATCAGTCAGCTTGGCGAGCATCTCGAGACCGGCTTTCAGATCTTCCTCGCGGCCCGCGATCGCGGTGAGCGGATCGGTCGCCAACGGCTGGCTATCGATGCAATTGACCAAGATTGCGTCCGGCAGTGAGTTCGGTGCAGCCACCCGTCCAAAAGGTCGAGAACGCAACGCCGTCCATTCCCCGGATTCGACTAATAGGTCCCTAACTTGGTCGCGGGTCAGCTCGCTCGGGGCCTTACCCTGGTGGCCGGCAAATGAAGCCGGCTCCAAGTTGTGATCCACCGTGATCACCAACGACCTAAACGCACGGCGCTCACCTCGGTTTACCGACTCGACGGTGCCACCAAAAGCGGAGGTGTAGAAAACACCTGGGTTCTTTTTGTCTTCGAAGAGCTTCTGGCCCGCGCGCACCGAGTCTCCAGGCTGCACCAACATCGTCGGTTTGAGCCCTATCGACTCCTCCCCCAACAGTGCAACCGACTCAGGTGCTTCGGTGACACCAAGTTCCAACCTCGGCTGGCCGGTGATGGGCAAGTCGAGGCCATGTTTGGATCGATGTAGAGCCACGGTGATAACGCCAGATTAAACAGCAAACAAGGCAGCACCGTAGTTGGCTTACAGGCTGCCTTTATTGGGCGAGAGTATAGGAGCTTGTGACATTCTTCACAAGCTCCTGGGTCCATGGAGATCGTTACGGCTGGATTCTGAAACAAGGCGCGCTAAAGTGCAGCACGAGAGCCCATTAGCACCGGTTCGGTCGCCCCCGACCCCGCTTGTGGTTCGTGAACGCCGTCGTCAACCTTCCGCAGCATCAAGGTCACGGTATTGAAGCCAAGAGAAAAGCGTTCTTCGATGAACCTGTTCGCTCGACCACTCCAGGTCTCCGGTTGGCGTCGCGCTTCAACTTCAAACCCATATCTAGAAGCGAGGCGTCTGAACTGACTAAACGTGTAGTAGTGCATGTCATCTAAGGTTTGACAATCTCGGTAGGAAACTTTGGTTCTGCGACGCAAGTTAATGTACCAGCTCGCCCATGACCGGGGCAGGAAATTGACCGCCCTCAGATGAAAGTGGGGATCTACCCAAGCCCAACGATTGATTACGGTGACCGCGCATTTGCCTTGCGACCGCAACACGCGATAGACCTCAGCCAGTACTGCAGCCGGGTCTTGAACGTGTTCCAGTACCTCCAAGCAACAAACCGTAGAAAAAGTCGCGTCGCCAAAAGGCAAGCTTTCCCCCGCCGTCGATGCACCGCTAACTGCCAGACCGTAGCGTCGTCCTCGTAGTTGGGCAATGCGGCAGTTTCTCAAGCGCAGATCAATGGCGGTCACGGCGACGCCGCGTGCCGCCAGGGCGACGGCCAACCCACCACGGCCACATCCTAGATCCAAGACTGGACCCTCAATAGTTGCCTCTGGAGTCAACCCTTCAACCCGTCGCACAGCTCGTGTCTTAAACAACTCATCGTAGAGCCGCCTCTGTGCCAACCGGTCAAGGTCGGGTCGCCATGAATTAGCGCCAATTCCGGGAGCAACCGCAGCCCGGATACCAGCTTCGACCCCAGCAAACCTACGCGGCTGTCGCCCAAGTTTTTTCTTCGCCTCGGAGACCAACCAGCCACTGCTCCAGGCTTCCGTTTCAACCCCCTCAAGGATCTTGTCGACCGAGGGTAGGCGGACTCGAAATAGCTCCGCCAGCTTTGCATTGGCGGCAACAAAGTTCATCTGCTTGGTGCTGCGCGCTCCCCGTTCGCCCAGACTCTCCGCTAATCGCTCATTGAGTAGGACTTCCTCAAGATGATCAGCCAATTGTCGCCACTCTCCTGGTTGCGACAATAGACCCGAGCGACGGTGGGTAACGACCTCCGCTATCCCAGGAACATTGGTCGCGACCACCGGCAGGCCGCAAGACATCGCCTCCACCACCACGTTGGGAATTCCGTCTTGGTTGCCGTCTTTGAGAATCTTCGACGGTAAGGCAAAAATCGATGCCTTTCGATAGAGACTCGGCAATCGCTCCTGAGCGACGAAACCACGCAAAGTTACTCGCTCCGTCAGCTCTTCTTCTTCGATCTGCTTCTTGAGCGCTAACGACAACTGCCCTTCGCCGATAATTTGGCAGCCAAACTCCAAGCCCTTCCTTTTGAGCAATCCTAGAGCGCGGATTAGGTCTTCGAATCCTTTCTTCTCGGTCAGCCTGCCGACCCCCAAGATCAAACCCTTCTCAGGATTTCTTCGCTTGGCGGAGAAAAGATGTGTGTCAGCTCCGTGCCGAAGGTAGTGAATCTTTTTCTTGTCTTTGGACCGGGTAGCCAGGGACTGCAGATACTCAAACCCCCGCTGATGACAAGCAACGGCAAACTCCGCACTGCGAAGACGACGAGATAACCGACCTCTAGGGCAGGTGAACAGATCTTTGGCGTGCGCGGTGAACGAATAAGGTATACCGCTCATCCGTTTGACCAGATCGGCCACCCTTAGCGGTTCGCCTGCATAGTGGGCGTGAAAATGGGCCACCTTGTGGCGCCTCGCCCGGTCAGCAATCCACCCAGCCCAAATTAACCGCCGGAATCTCTTGGTCAAGCTCTTCCGATTGGCCGCGTTGGGTTTACGCAGCACTGGCACCAAGCTCTTACCCACCTCCTCAAACCAACTCGTCCAGTAGCGGCCCGGGTTACGCAAAAGGAGTGCTCCATGGTGTGCCAACATCGCCCAGGCAGCGGGGCGATACTGCGCCACAGTCGTCAACTCGTCCTGCTGGCGATGCTGCACTTCGCTGGTACCCGGCTTGAGCGAGAACAACGCGAACGGAACTTGGTGATTTTCCATCGCCACCAACTCGTTGAGGATGAAGGTCTCCGAGAGCACCGGAAAGGCCTTGACGATGTAGCCGACCTTGACTTGACTGGAATTCTCCACTGGCGTCATTTCTTAGAAGCGATAGTAGGCACCAAGAGAGGTATAGGTACCCTCAAAATTACGGTCTGCGCGAGTCGATTCGTTGTCTCGATATTGCACTTGAGACACTAGACCCCACGCTGGCCGTACCCGCCAGTCCAAATTGATGACCACATCATCGGTACTGTCGTCACGAGAAAAGTTGCGGCTGCCGATGGGAGCATCTAAGTATTGACGATCGCGAGAACGAAAACGGACAAATAGGTTTACCTTGTCGCCTGGCTTAGCCTCTAGAGCCAGGGAGAAACCATCGCCCTCACGGTCATTGGCTGGGTCGTTCGCGTCGCGATTATCGTCCACCCACGAGAGTCGTGCAGCAATACGATCGGTAAACGCATAGCGAGCAGTCAGGCCTAGTTTCGTAACGTCGGCATCGCGGCCGTCCTCCGCCGGGTCAAAGTCCCACTGTTCAAATTTGACACTGGCCCGCAGCCAAAGGCGACTCGAAACGCTGTACCGAAGCCAAAATTTTTCACTCGTAGCGTCAAAAAATACTGGCGCCCCCTCTTCGACAAATAGCCGATTCAGCAGGAAGTCGAGATAGCTGCCGACCTTGAGCCGGCCTTGTTTGTATTCAACCCCACCGCCAACAGTTTGGTAGTCAGCGTCATCGATATCGCTAACCGAGGCAAACTCCGTTGAGCCCAAAACGGTGAGTTCCCCACGGCCGACATCTTTCTCCACTTCGCCGCGGACATAGACGCGAAATATCGCGCTGCTCGGCGCAGCGGCACTACCACCGCGAAAAAAGAAATTGTCATGGTTGCCTGCCAGCAGGCCGACCTCCCCAAACCAATTCTTGGTTTCCTCCTCCGCTTGCAGAGGAGCAAGTGCCAGCAGGCCAATCCAGATTATCGCCATCCATTTGCTTTTCATGCGTCATCCTTTCATTTGTGTTCGCGGCTGTATTTCCATGGTCAAGCCACATCTTGCTAGATACTGCGCGGATTCCTCTCCACCGGATGGACGGAAGCGATGAACTGCCGCCATTCGAAGATACGCGCTGGCAAGGTACCAGCGCAAAACAAGTTCGTTCCACCGGCCTCCGTTGCTACCATAGGCAGCCAGGAAAGCTCTCTCACCCGCCTTCAGCAGTTGCGGAAAATTCACCAGCGGACTGAGGGCCAAGTGTGCCACCAGATTGCCGAGATCCAGCTCTGGTTCCGCCCACGCCAAGGTGTCCATATCGATCAATCGTATCCACCCCTTGGTTACCAACAACTGGCCATCATGAAGATCACGGTGGCAACAAACTAAACCGGAATTGGGCAGTTCTTGGGTCCATGACTTAAGACGGCGGTAGCCAGACCACAGTTGCGCTGCGAAAGAAGGATCCCAGCGTTCGACAAGCATCACCCACTTACCAAGGGTCTCCAATTCGGCAAGTCTTGTATGGGTGTGGTCGATGTCGCAGTGTCCTTGATGCAGCGCTGCAATCACGGCCCCGGTGCGACGCAGTGCTTCAACCGAACCGGGACTATTGAGGAGGTCTCTCAGCGACGGAGCCGGGTCTCGGTGCCAAACCAATGTCGCCTGACTGTCGATCTGAAGATGCGGAGAGAGAATTCGGTCGGCAACCGTTCGTTTAAGTGCATCGTAGTTAGCGACCGCCCGCGAATAGTCCACTGGACGATAGGTCTTAGCGATGAATTCGCCCTGGGGCGATTGCGCTTGCACTGCACAGCGGCGACCGGGCTTATAGCTGACCACTTTAATATCGTGGGCCGAAGTATCGGCTCCCAGTGGATGCTGCAGAAACTCGGGTAAGTGTTTCAGCCGCGGATCCTCCGACAAACAGGTTAGTTCTAGGCCCACAGATTCAACAAAGATACCCTTATGGCGACTGTCCGTTGATGTCTCCCAAGCCGCCCACTGAATACTCTCCACGCCGGTCTCAGACTGCAACAGAAATAACGACTTCTCCCGGTAAGGCCAGGCTTTCTTGAGTCGCAATCGAGATGGCGTTTTCAGGAGCCCATGCTCGATCAACGCCCGCCGGAGCGCGTAAATCCAAGCAGTGGTTCCGGGGGCCAGTTCTGTCATGCGAGGGCTCTGCGGCCGGCTGAAAGAGGTACAACATTCGTGTCCGGGTATTCCTCAGCCTGGGCACTCCAGGTACGGGCGTACCAACCACCCAAGGCCAACAGCTCTCGGTGACTTCCTGCTTCAATGACTCGCCCCTTGCGCACCACCAGAATCTGATCAGCAGTTGCCACGGTCGCCAGTTTGTGCGCCACCATGACGGTGGTTCTTCGGGTCATCAACCGGTGTAAGGCGGCCAAAACTTTGATTTCGTTGGCAGCATCAAGTCCGGTTGTCGGTTCGTCTAGCAGCAAGATCGAAGGTTCTTTGAGAAATGCGCGCGCAATCGAAATTCGTTGCCGTTGGCCAGCAGAAAGACTGGCCCCAGCTTCAGCCAGTTCCTGGTCCAACCCCAACTCGGGATCAAGAAAATCACTCACTCCCGCCCATTTAGCAGCCTTTTCTACCGATTCAGGATCGGCGTCCGGACGAGCAAACAAGATGTTTTCCCGTATCGTTCCCCCAAATAAAAACGGTTGTTGCAAAACCACACCAAACTGATCCCGCAATGACTCCAATAGGTAACGACGGGTATCCTTGCCACCGATCCGGATACTTCCCGAGTGTGGATCATAGAGTCGGAGCAAAAGCGCCAGAATGGTTGACTTACCGGAGCCGCTGGGGCCAACTATGCCGGTAAAAGAACCCGGTGCGATCGTAAAGTTGACTCTACGTAGAGTGTCTTCCGAGTCAGGATACTCAAAACTTACCCGGCGGAACTCAATCGGCCCGCGAAGCGCTTTGTGGATTGTTTTAGCATCGGACCGATTGGTGATCTCAGGGCTTTCCTTGATCAACTCCCGCACCCGCCCAGCACACACCACTGCTTTGGCCGAGCGACTTGAGACCCTGGCCAATCGGCGTAGCGGCTTAAAGCTGGCGCGCGTGTAGGAGACGAACAACAGTAAATCCCCGGTGCTCAGATGCCCGCCTTGAACCCGTGTGACGCCATACCAGAATACCGCCGCGGTACCGGCTGCAAGCAAGACTTCAACGGTCTTTTGCATCGAAGCCTCGAGCCTCGTCACCTTCATTCCGGCCTTCAGACCTCGTTTGTTGGACCGTTCAAATCGTTTGTCTTGGACTCTCTCCCGACCAAAGGCTTGGATTACGTCGATGCCTTGCAAGGTCTCGCTAATCGAAGCTGCAATGCGCCCCTCGCGACGCCTCTGTTTCTGCGCTGCCTTACGAATTTGACCGGAAAATCGAAACGTAGTGAGCGCCAAGATTGGGATCAAAGCCAGAACCACGATTCCCAGTCTCCAGTCGGTCGCCAACAGAAAAGCAAGCATCGCTGTCAGCAACAACACCGAGCCCACCGCCTGCACCAATCCGTTAACCAACAAATCGCGCAGCACATTGATGTCACCCGTTAGGCGCATCAGCAGATCGCCCTTCTGGCTCTTACGGTGAAAGTTCAACGACAAACGCTGCAAGTGGGCGTGTGCTTGCCGCCGCAGAGCAAAAACAACAGATTGCCCAGCATAGGCAGTGAGCAACTGTTGACCATAGGAGAACAGCCCCCACAGCATCGAGATCACAAGTAGTCCAACGCAAATACCGGCCAACAAAAGGTGCGAAGGAAGCACGGCCAAACGCGGAAATTCTGGCACTGCTTGCGGTATCAGAATCATGTCGACCACTAGTTTCAGGGGCCACGGTCGCGCCAGCTCCATCGCAACTGCCCCCAGCGCGCAGGCCAAGGCGCCGGTCAACGGTTTCCAGCTTGGCAATAGGTTGGGCAGAAACTTCGTCCATACCTTTCCCAGACGGCGCAGCTTGAGGTTGCCAGTGCTGATCTGTCCCAAGGTCATCGTACGGCTCTTGTTGTTCGGCTTTGGCCTTGATCGGAGAACTCTCCAACGACAAGGTCCGCAATTGTCGACCAGGAACGTTGCCGCAGGGTTCTTGCTTTGCCTCGAGCGCCCATCGCTTGCGCTTGATCACGGTCGACAGCCAACTCAATGATCGCGTCAGCGAGTGATCGTGGATTGCCCGGCTGAAATAGGCCACCGTCCACTTGGTGTTCAATCTGGGAACTCAGATCACCTATGTCAGAGGCCACTACCGGCAATCCAGCGGCTTGGTACTCAACGACTTTTAGAGGCGAGAAGTAGAAATTCTCAAGCTTCGGGTAAGGTGCAACACCGAGGTCACAAAACGACAACCAAGACGGAATCAGGTCGTGTTCAATGGCGCCTAGCCAGGTCATACTCCTAGCTCCGAATTGCTCGCTCTTTTGGGCAACCAACTCCCTCATAGGGCCATCACCGATCACCAGTAGATGAGCATCCGGACTCTGCTGAAAAACCCTCGGCATGGCGTTCAGCAGTACTTCAACTCCATGCCACGGCTTAAGGCTACCGACGAAAACCACCACAAATGAGTTGCGTAGGCGCTCGACGACCGGAGTGACAGGAAGCGGCCGCGGATTGGCGAACAAACCGGAATCAACTCCGTTCGGCACAACCTGAATGGGACCGGTACGCCCAAGCTGCTGTCGTGCCCAAACCGCTAACGCCGGTGACGGAACAAATAGAACGTCAGCTTGCGTGAGTAGCCGCTTCTCAATCGCCCTCGCTGCGCTCTCCAGTTGCAACGCCCTATATCGTTGTGTCTCCTCTACCAATGGAGCATTGACCTCTAAGAAAAACGGAATCCCGTGGCGACGAGCAAACCGCAATCCTTCATACGACCACAACGAATACCGTTCATAAACCAAATCCAAAGGCTGCCGCCGATGCTGTTCGGACAAGGCTTCCGCCAGTAGACTGTTACAGGCGAGCCCATGTAGTTCGCCCGCAATCTGTCGCCCTGAATTCTCACTGATCGTATTTCTGACCTGCTTCAACAACGGGTCAAACCCAGTGTCGATAACCGGCTGATCATCGCCCTCAACCTGGGAAGCAGCAAACAGCGTCACTTGATGTTGGAGTCTTAGTGCTTGCACCAAGCCTCTCACATGGATCGACGCCCCTTTGGTTCCGCCAATGGGAATACCTCGGTCTGCGCATACATAACCAATGTTCATTGTCATGCCTCCACAACGCGAAGCGCCGTAGCTGGAGCAGCTTCCTGATCGCAGGCTTGCTCCATCCACCGGCGCAAAGTAGCGGTGTTGGTCTGGGTGTTAAAGAGTTCCTCGACCCGCGCCCGTCCTTGGGCGCCCATCTTTTTTCTCAGTTGCGGTGTGGTTTGTAGTTGCCCGATTGCAGCGGCGAGCACCGCCGGATCATTGGGTGGTATCACCATGCCAGTGACACCCGGATCAATGATCTCGGGGATTCCGCCGACCGGCGTTGAAATACACGTACGCCCCGCGGCCATCGCTTCCAGAAGCACGGTGGGCAACGCATCGCGGTCGTCGTCGGCGGTGACGCGGCAAGGCAACACAAAGACGTGCGCATCGGCAATCGTCTCTACCACCTGCTCGTTGGCTACTGCGCCTAAGAATTGAACTTCTCCAGCAATATCCAGCTCTGCGCGGAGTTGCATGAGTCGCTCCCGTTCCGGACCGTCACCGACGATGGTGCAGCGAACATGAGTGTTAGAGGCTTTGGTTAGCGCTACTGCTTCCAACAGCAACTCCAGCCCCTTCTTAGGCACTAAGCGAGCTACTGAAACAATATGAAAGGGGGTTTCCGGAGGCTCAACTGAGGGTTGAATTCGCTCAATGTCTACGCCATTGAACAAGCGTCGCACTTTTCCTTGCAGCGGCTCACGTAACAGCGATGCAATGTGTTGCCGATTGTTCTCGCTCACGGTGACCGCAAAGCTCGCCTGCACCACTTGGTCATTCCAAACCTGTCGGCTTGGTCCAGCCGCATAAATGTCTTTGGCATGGGCGGTGAACGAGAACGGCACAGCCAAAAGATCGTGAAGCAACAGAGTGGTGAAGGTAGGGTCGTTGGCGAAGTGGCAGTGCAGATGCTGAAGCCCTAAGCCTTGCGCCAACTTGGCAACTGCTACCGCCTCCCGAAGGCGATGTCTGCCTCTACGAGATGGGTGTCGAAAAGCTCTCCATAAGGCCGCTTCCACTCCTGCACGAAGATTTGAATCCAAAGAACGGCGATGGAGCCATTTCCAAGTTTCAGAAAGAGGCAGGTCGCCACAATACTGAACCGGTGCTTTTATCTGCGACAACCATTGGTGAGGCGCGGGAACATCATTCTCGCGCAAAGTGAAAATCGAAACCTCGACCCCCTGCCGCTCAAGTTCCAGGATTTCCTGAGCAATAAAGGTCTCGGACGCTCGCGGAAAGCGCTTCAAGACATAACCGACGTGCATACGACGCATCAGGCGACTCCTAGTTTCAATGAAGGACGCATCAGGTGTTCTGCCCAACGACAAGCGTTCGCTCCCCCGATGGCGGGCACCGGATCGGATGTCGGTTCAGACAGCGTTCGTTCCATCTCTTGCTGCAATCGCTGTGGGGTTAGATCGTCAGGATGAATCACCGAGACGCGATCTTTTCTCAGCAGGGCCTGAGCACGCACCCACTGTTCGCGTCGCGGCCTCACCCGCGGTACCAAAATGGCTCGCGTACCGCTTGCTAATACTTCCGCCACGGTGTTGTATCCCGCCATACTGACCACCAAATCCGCTTCAGCAATATGGCTCGCCAAGTCGGGGATGAACCGCTTGACGCTAGTACCGCTGGCAACTGTGCCAAGTTCTTCGATTGGGAAATCTGGCCCTAAACTGATCGTCGTGGCGCCCGAAAACGGGTGCTGTAGCAACATCTGCAGATAGCAAGTCACTAAGCGATTGGCATCTCCGCCGCCGCCACCCGTAACCAACACTTGCTGCGGCTTGATGGGTCGGACCGCAGGCGTCGATTCTTCTCTGCTTGTGGCGATCAAGCCACAGCAACGAATAGGTACTTGAACCTCTTGTAGCGGTCCGTTGTCAATTAGGTGTCGATGGGCTTGCTGATCGCCGAATACCCACACTTCGTCGTACAACGAATCAATGACCTCGGTTGCACCCCGACGTTGCCACTCACGGTTGATCGCCCGGTCGTCATCCAAAACGTCACGCAACGCGAGAACACATCTACTGCCGTAAAGGGATCGCGCAGCTTTGAGCGCGGGGAGCATTTCACCGCAAAGGCCGCCAGGCACATTGTCGACCACAATCAGATCGGGGGCTGCTACGCCTATCGACTGAACAATCTGGTCGCGGCGTCGGGCGACCCGGTCCTCCAGCTGTTCGTCACCACCGCGACTGGCATAACGATTAACGCCAGTCTTAACCACCGGTGGAAGGTTGACTGTGGTGAAACAAGAAGGAACCGAAAACAGATGCGCCCAAGGCGAACCCGTGAGAAGTACTCCTTGTAGGTTGGGGTGGCGTGCCGCAAATGCCTGAGCAAGGTTCAGCGCCCGGCGAAGGTGACCGAGGCCGTAGGTGTCGTGGGAGTAAATGACGATTCGCGGCACGCCACCTTACACCGCAACCTTCGGGCCAAGCTGCAACGTCCACTTAACTCGTTATAATATATGTAGTTACAAGATACAAGCCCGCTCAAACATTGTCTCATGAGACACTCGTGAGGCACCGCTGAGGCATGACCTGAGACACACTGAGCGCGAATTATCGAACCTAACCATCGATCTCGAACTTCTTCAGCCGGCGATAGAAGGTTGCTCGACTCATTCCCAACCGCGTGGCAGCCTGCTTGCGATTGCCGTCGGCGTCTGCGATGGCATCGAGAATCTGCTTGCGTTCGTCTTGGGGAGCGCGAACTGGTGTTGATGCGCTGATTTCAGGAGGTAAGTCGGCGAGCTCGATGGTTGCTCCGGTCGCACGCAGGACTGAGAACTCGACAGCGTTCTTGAACTCGCGGATGTTTCCGGGCCAAGAATAATCGATCAACGCATCAAGAGCTTCTTTGCTCCAATCTCGCGCCTCGCTTGCCATTCTCGCTCGGGTCTCGGCAAGAAACGAACTTGCAAAAAGCACAACATCTGTCCCACGTTGACGCAACGGCGGCAAATTGATCTGTGCTGCCCTCAGTCGGTAGTAAAGGTCGGCACGAAATCTGCCACTTCCTTGATCAGCAACCAAGTCACGATGAGTGGCCGCTAGCAAGCGCACATCCACCGGGATTTCTTGATGATCTCCGAGCCGAACCACCACACGATTCTCCAGCAGACGCAGCAGCGAACTTTGCACCTGAGCAGACAGCTCCCCGATTTCATCTAGAAACAAGGTTCCACCCGACGCCTGCTCGAAGTATCCGACGTGGTCGTAGATAGCACCGGTGAACGCCCCTTTTCGATGACCAAACAGCAAACTGGACGCCAGCTCTGTAGTTACGGATCCGCAGTTAACGGCCACAAAGGGGCCTTTCACCCGATCACTTCTATTGTGCAGTGCCCGTGCGACTAGTTCCTTGCCAGTGCCGGTCTCGCCCAGAATCAAGACGCTAGTTTCCACCCGTGCCAAAACCTCAACCGAACGAAACACCTCCAGCATCGTCGGGTCGCGACCGATCATGTCTTCAAACAAATCTCCTCGGTCGAGCTTGTGCCGCAAGACCGTGACGTCGGTTACGTCGTAGACGAAGAATATCCGCTGGATGGAATTCTGCGGATCTTCGACCACTTCAACTTCAACTGTACGTTGGCCAACTTTGCTCGTTGTGGTCGCCTGAAGCTTGCCCAACTTCCCTGGGGTCGCTTTCCGAAGCATTTCGATCGTCTCGGGAGCTAGCGGTAGATCGCCAATCGCTGCGGCTTGTTCAACATCAAATATCTCTCGTGCCGCCCGATTCATGAAAGCGATACCACCTTGATCATCCACCACCAACGAACCAGAGCGTTGGGCATCGAGAATCGACAGCAATTGTTGTCGGCTGGTTTCGATCGATGCCGTCTCCCGATGGCGGCGTAGCGCAATGGCAACCGCCGCACGTAGGTCTTCACGGGTAAACGGCTTGACAATGTAGCCGTAGGGGCTCAGTTCTTGCGCTTGTCGAATGGTATCTTCGTCAGCAAACGCAGTTAAAAAGACAATCGGTATGCCACTCGTTTGCAACTGTGCGGCCACGTCCAGGCCGGTCATCGAGCTGCGAAGGTGGATATCGAGCAAGACGAGATCGGGGACTTCCTCAGTGGCTCGAAGTACCGCTTGTTCTCCGGTCGCCACACGGTCCACAACTTGGTATCCCAACGATGTCAGTTGCTTCTGAAGATCGAGCGAGACCACGGCCTCATCTTCCACCACCAAAATACGGGGTCCGGCCGAAGTCACCGCAGGTGCAGAGCTCATCCTTGAACTCCAAAGTCAAGACGAAACCGGGTACCGTCTTGGCCGTCGAAATGCGCTTTGCCACCGAGTTGCTCACTCAGGGCGACAATCAGCTTCAACCCCAAAGAAGTTGTCGCTTCGACGTCAAAATCATCCGGCAACCCCACGCCGTCATCTTGAACCTGCAGCCGATAGCCACCTTGGTGGGGAGTGAATTCAATCTGTACCACGCCACCGCTCTTGGAAAATGCGTGCTCGACCGAGTTGGCAACCAGTTCATTGACAATCATCCCGCACGGCACCGCCGCGTCAATCCCCAGATTCGAGGTCTCGGCCTCAACCCGAATGTTTATTTTTCTGTCGTCGTTACCACCGTAGGAACCCACCACCTGATGAGCCAAGAGCTTTAGGTACTGGCCGATGTCAACACTGGTCATATCTTCCGACTGGTACAGCAATTCATGCATTAACGCCATCGATCGAATACGATTTTGGCTTTCGCGCAGCTCTCGTACCTGCACCGAATTCTTGATTTCTTCGGTTTGTAATTCCAACAAACTGGAGATGATCTGCAGGTTGTTCTTAACTCGGTGGTGTACTTCCTTGAGCAAGATCTCCTTCTCTTCTAGAGATCGAGTGAGATTGTCTTCCGCTTCCAAGCGCTCCCGAATATCCCGTGCTACAAACACCCGGGCCGCACTACTTGTTGACAGTGACGATACCGACATCGCGACCGGCATACGACCCCCGTCGGCACAGAGCATTTCGGTTTCCACCCTGGCACCCTGTTCGGGTATCGATGCGTCTTCTGGGAAAACTGAATCGATACCGCTCCCTAGCAATTCGCTTTCCTCAAATCCTAAGTCGTGGATCGCGGCGCGGTTGGCGTTGACGATATTGCCATCGCCGTCGGTGACGATCAGCAGGTCTGCGATCGACTGAACGATGTTGTCCAGATGACGGCGGCTAACCGTGGTTTCACGCAAGTTGCTCATCATGGCGCGGAAGGTCTCGGCGAGCAGCCCGAATTCACTGTTCGAGCGGACTTGCACCAGAACGTCCAGATTGCCACGACCAACCTCTTCGGCAGCAACTCTGAGCGATTTGAGCGGACGTGAAATCGCGCGCGTCACCCAGATTCCAAACAGCACTGCTCCCACAAATGCCAACCAAGCGAGGCGGCGGTTGCGACGGTTACCCCTGGCCAGTTGGTCGCGGATAGAGGTCGCCTCAGAGCTCACCCGCGCTAAGACCTCGCGTTCATAGGATCGAATCAGTGGCAGCATCGTCTCTTGGTAATGCGGCCGCAGAACGTCGCGTAGGTGCTCCTCGACCTGATCAGACGGATGCCGCTTGGCGAGGTGTACGAAACGATCGAGTTTCTCTTCGTAGGCGGCGAATTCACTCTCTATTTCGCGCAGATGATCTGAAACGGCGTGACCACTGTCCTGCACCTGGGCTCGCCGTTCCGCGTTACCAATCGAGTTCAAGGCTGTCCAACTTTCGGCAAGGTAGTCCTCGAAATCCTCCACCGCATCGTCGACCGCGTCGAGGTCGATGTTTTCTCCTGCACCCCACTCCTCCGACTCGTGAGTAACCTCAGCGCGGGTGCGGTAACGCTCAGCCACCAAAGCCAGCGCCGCGTTCTGACTCTCCTGAAGAGCAAACGCCATCCCACTGGCCCGCACGGCATCACCCTCTGCGACGCTTTCCAGGTAAGCAAGTCGTGCTGATACTTTCTCGGTGGTATTGGTAAAGAAGTAAGCCACAAGAGCGAGCAGCGTGGCGAGCACCACGACAACCGCAAAGATCAGATATCCGATGCGAAACTTCACTAAGGCCCCGGTGTCCGCTCTATTTGGTTCCGCAGTTTGATTGCATCGCGGCGTATTGATTCCAGGTTAACGGTCTTCACAACGCCATGTTCAACCACAATTTGACCATCGACAACCACGGTGGTCACGTCACTACCCTTGGTTGAATAGACCAGCAGTGAATAGGGCTCCGAGGCGGGGATCTGGTGTAATCCTGAAGTCTCAACGACGATCAAATCGGCGCGCTTACCGACTTCGATCGAGCCCACCAGGTGGTCAAGGTCGAGAGCACGGGCTCCGTCAATGGTCGCCATCCGAAAAGCTTCACGGGCACTGATCACGGTCGGGTCGAACTGATGTACTTTGTGCAACTTGGCCGCGGTATCCATCTCCTCCCACAGGTTGAGGTCATTGTTGCTGGCCGGACCATCAGTGCCCAATCCAACCGCCACCCCCGCTGTGAGCATTGCCGGGACCGGAGAGACCCCCGCGGCCACCTTCATGTTGGACTGCGGGCAATGGGCGACCCCCACCCCTCGCCCAGCCAAGAGCTCGATCTCTTCTTCATCAGGCCACACCATGTGGGCCGCGATCACTCGATCATCCAAGATTCCCAATTGATCCAGGTGGCGCACCGGGGTGGTGTTGTATCTCTCTTGGATAGTAGCGATCTCGGCACGGTCCTCCGCCAAATGAATCAGTAACGGTGCATCCAACTCAGACGCTAATTGATGGGCGGCAATCAAGTGCTCCGGCGCGACGGTGTACGGGGCGTGAGGAGCCACCGCCGGAGTGATTCGTGGATGGCCACCCCAGCGCTCGATAAAGGTCCGGGTGTAGGAATAGGCTTCATCCCAGGTCGGGTGATCGGGAGCGGGAAAATCGATCAGCGTCTCTCCCAGGATCGCGCGCATGCCGCAGGCATCCACTTCCTCGGCCATGGCATCTTCGAAGTAGTACATATCTACAAAAGTCGTCGTGCCACCGCGCAACATTTCCGCGCACGCGAGTTGGGTTCCGAGACGGACAAATTCTTCGTCTACGTGCTCCTTCTCCGCAGGAAAAATGTGCTCCTGCAACCATTCCATCAACGGGAGGTCGTCGGCCAAACCGCGAAACAGGGTCATCGGTGCGTGAGTGTGGGTGTTGATCAGTCCGGGCAGGATTAGTCCACCTCGGGCGTCGATATGCCGCGCCTGCGGATAGGCTTCCTCTAGCACCGCTTGCTCACCCACGGCGACGATCTCACCTGCCACGATCACCACCGCACCGTTCTCGATCACCGTGTCTTGGTCGTCCACTGTGACCACAGAACCGCCGGAAATCATTAACGTCTCTGCCTCTTCAGGGGCCCATTCAACCGACTGTGGTTGCCAAGTCTCAGCGTTGGGCAAGATCTCATTGGCTGGATCGACCACCTCCAAACGCTGTGGATCAACCCGTACCAGAAGCAAAGACTCTTCGCGGTCGGGCCAATGCGGAGCCCAACTTTCCTTCCAGTGTTTGATCTTCGCTTCTGGGTCGTCCACCAAAGTCGCTCGTCCGTGCAGGGTGACGTAAGCCGGTGGCTCCGCTCGAAAGTAATGGAGGGTGACCCGAAGATCGCGGCGAATCTCCTCGACCTTCCGACTGTCGGGGTTGGTCGCCATCCAAATGACGAAATCTTCATCCGGCGGATGGGGGTCCATCATTCGCGATCGCCCTCTCCCGGTGGCGTCTTGGGTGATCAGAGTGGCGAAGCCGGCCCCCTCGGCGATTCTTCTTGCGGCATCCAGCAGCACCGCCCGCTCCAACTGCGCGTGGACAACAGTCGGCAATACCGCAACGAAAGCCATCCACAACGCTATCCATCGAAAGTGTGAACTCTTGCAAATCATGGCCGGGAGTCTACCGTTCTCAATACTAAATCCAGATCCAACCGCTGCTATTCTCTTGTCGCATTTGCCATCAACGCAACCAGAGGGAGCACCTACTCATGTTCAAAAAACTAACCCCTTCCATCACCGCCAACGATCTGCAAGTCAGCCAAGATTTCTACCAAAAAGCCCTGGGTTTTGAGGTTCTAGACAGCTACGAGCAAGACGGTAAAGTCGTGGGGCTTCATTTGCATACCGATGAAGCTGATCTATTTCTCTCTCAGGACAACTTCGCCAAAGGCCATGACCGCGAGAAAGGCATTGGGATGCGTTTTTACATCTCTTGTGACGATGTCGCCGCAGCAGCGAAACGGGTCGAGAACGCGGGTGTCGATTTCTTTCAACCGCTAACCGACCAGCCCTGGGGGTCAAGAGATTTCGCGGTGCAAGATCCAGACGGCTTTGTCATTTCGGTTGGTACTGAAGCTGACGTCAACTAGCGCTCGAGCAGTCGACTCGCTTGATCGACGACATTGGAAACGGTAAATCCGTAGTGCTCAGCCAGTTCACTGGCCGGGGCCGAGGCACCAAAGCCATCGATCCCAAGAATTGCTCCGCCGTCACCCACATAGCGCTCCCAGCCCATCGGGCTGGCCGCTTCAATTGCCAACTTCTTGGCCGCTGCTGGAATCACCGACGCTCGGTATTCGGCGTCTTGGGCGTCAAACAGTTCCCAAGAGGGAAGGCTAACCACTCGGGTCGCGGTTCCAGCGTCGTTGATTTGTTGCGCCGCTTCAACCGCCAGAGAAACCTCCGAGCCGGTGGCGATCAACACCAACTCTGGTGCGCCCTCACACTCAAGCGAAACGTAACCGCCTCGACCCACACCTTTGGTCGCCCCAGTTAGGGATCCCGCGAGAATCGGCAGCCCTTGGCGGGTCAGCGACAGGGCCACCGGACCGCCGCGATGGGTCACTGCAACCTTCCAGGCTTCAGCCGTTTCCACCGCATCGGCCGGACGCAACACGGTGAGATTGGGAATCGAACGTAACGACAATAACTGGCTGATTGGTTGATGGGTCGGGCCATCCTCGCCGAGAAAGATCGAATCGTGGGTGAATACGTACACCGTGTGCAACCCCATCAAGGCAGCAATGCGAATTGCCGGACGCATGTAGTCAGAAAAAATCAAAAACGTCCCACCGTAGGGAATGAACCCGGGAGTCAAGGCCAGCCCATTCAAGATCGAACCCATCGCATGTTCGCGCACCCCGAAGTGCAAATTCGGAGCGTCGCCGACCTCAGCAGAAAACACCGGTTGATCATTGATAAAGGTTTTGTTCGAACCGGTCAGATCCGCCGAGCCGCCGACCAGATCGGGAAGACTTTGCGCCAACCCGTTGAGCACCGCTCCAGACGCTTTGCGGGTCGCCATCGGTCCGTCTCCCGCAACAAAAGAGGGCACGTCGGCATCAAAGTCACTGGGGATGGCTCCCGTCAAACGTCGCTCTAACTCTTGGCCCAAATCCGGATGCTGTGCCTGAAACTGAGCGAGTTGTTGATTCCACGCCTCGAGTTCTCGGCCGCCGCGGTCAGCGTTGGCGACAAACGGCTCCCGAGCGGCCGATGGCACCTGAAACACCGCGTCCTCCGGCCAGCCCAGCGTTTGCTTCGTCAGCTTGGTCTCCTCAACCCCCAGCGGAGAACCGTGAGCACCTGCAGTGTCTTGTTTGTTGGGACTGCCGAATCCGATATGCGTCTTGACGACGATCATGGAAGGTCGATCATCCGATTTGGCTGAAACCATGGCGGCATCCAAGGCTTCCAGGTCGTTGCCGTCGCCAACCCGAAGCACCTGCCAACCATAGGACTGGTAGCGAGCGCTGACGTCTTCGGTGAAAGCCAAGTCGGTCGAACCATCGATCGAAATCTGGTTGTCGTCGTAGAGACAAATGAGCTTTCCCAACCGCAAATGACCCGCCAAGGAACATGCCTCCGAAGTCACGCCCTCCATCAGGTCTCCGTCACTGGCAATCACCCAAGTGCGGTAGTCGAATAGCGGACTGTCTTGATTGAAGCGCGCTGCCAACATCCGCTCGCCAATCGCCATTCCCACCGCGGTCGCCAACCCCTGGCCGAGCGGTCCTGTAGTGGTCTCAACGCCAGCCGTGTGGCCGTACTCGGGGTGACCCGGAGTCTTGGAATTCCACTGGCGGAAATTTTTGAGTTGATCCAAAGGAAGATCGTAACCAGCCAAATGGAGCAACGAATAGATCAACGCCGAAGCGTGGCCACAGGAAAGCACGAAACGGTCACGATTGGGCCAGTTAGGATTCCTGGGATCGAATCGTAAGTGTTTTGTCCACAATTGATAGGCCATCGGAGCTTGCCCCAACGGCGCCCCTGGATGGCCTGAATTTGCCGCTTCGACCATGTCCACAGACAGGAAACGGATAGTGTTGATGGCTAACTGATGATCCATGACGCAGCTCCCCAAGTCGATGTCACATAGTAACTAATTCCAACCGGTTACACGCTAGCATCGTCCGCGGAATGTCTGCCTCGATTTAGAGACAGCGCGATTGCGTTAACGCACCCAGAGGAGATGACTTGCTTGAGAAATGGATTTGGCTGGTCCCTACCTTCGTACTCGCCGCCGGTATTTGGCGCGGACGTTGGGCAGTCTATTTGTTTGCAGCGACGATCCCACTGTTTGGATCTCCCCCAGGCGGCCCCTACCTAGCGGCGGCGGACACGGCAGCTTTGGCCCTAGTTCTTGTCGCAGTGTTGCGCGGTCAGCGCCCGCCCGCCGGATTGAAACCGGTGTTTGCTGTGATCGGCGCTTGGATCGCGATCAGCGTCGCGTCCCTGATTCCTTATCGGTTCTCGTTGGTCGGCTTCGACATCCAGCGTGTTCTCCATCAGTTAGCCTACTTTCCCTACGCCCACGGTCTCGAAACCTTGGTCGGTTGGAGAACCTTCGCCAATTTGCTCTTGGGGGTCGGAGTTGGCTGGTCAGTGCTGCGGCTGGTTTCCGTCAAGAGGGTGCCCAACCTGCTGGTTGCCCTAGGAACCGGAGGAACAGCAACCGTGCTGCTGGGCCTTGCGTCGCGGCTCGGCGCATTGAACCTGTGGACCTATCGTTCGGTCGGCGGTGAGCTGTGGGATGACCGGCTGCACTCGGTCTTTTTTCATTCTGGGTGGCTGGCAGAATATTTAATTCTGATCATTCCGGTCGCCTTGGTTGGATGGTTTGGATCCAATCGCTCGCGCTGGGTCGGTTGGACCTTTTTCTTTCTCGCCTTGGTTGCGCTCGCATGGACTCTGCAGCGCGGAGCTTGGATTGCCGCTACCTGCCAACTGATCGCCTGGCTATGGGTCGCGGCTCGGCGTGGCCGCTCCATGAGATCAATCGTCTTGGTTGCTGGGTTGGTGCTTGGAGCATCGATCTTGACGGTTGCGTTTCCTGGTGTTCGAAACGCAGTCATCAAACGTGTTACCTCGATGGACGACTCAGGGAGAGTGCACTATTGGTCGAGCGCGATCGACATGGCAGAGGAGCGACCCGCTCTGGGTTGGGGCATCGGTAGTTTCGCCCTTGCCTACGACACCGTCAAAGCCAACCAACAACCCAGACAAAAGACGGTTTTCACCGCCCATAGCCTGCCGCTGCACGTCCTTGCCGAACGGGGTTGGATTGGGTTTGCCGCGTTGATGTTGTTCGCCTTGGCAGTCGCAATACGCCAACCGAGGGTTGACAGCGACCACAACCTGACAACCGGGTTCTTTCTCGCCGGAATCGGTCTTCTGGTGTACGGATTTTTCCAATACGTCCCCTACATCAAAACGCTCGAATGGCTGTGCTGGCTGTTGCTGGCCGCCTGGATTTTGATTTCCAGACCGCGAGAATCATGGAATCATTGGATCTCTTGGGCGGCTTTGTGCTTGGTCGCAACGGCGGTCATCGCCGCGCCTTTTCGCGATCCAGTTCCCTGGAACTCGAACCACTCTTTTGGACTGCACGGCTGGGAAGGTTCTGGCGCCACAGGCACCAGACTCACGCCTGGCTCCCATCGCTGGATCGCTCCGCATACATTTCTCGACGCTCAAACCCAAGGGGATTGGCTGTCCTTTTCGATGATCGATGGCCACCCGAATAGCGCCGACTACCCTTCAGCCGTTCGTGTTCGCGTCAATGGAAGCCTTGTCTATGACGGTGAGGTACCGGATCGTTGGAGCCGTTGCACCTTTCCTGCGGGGTCCGATCGACGTTCCGCTCTAGAGTTTGAGATTAGCTCCGGCTTCCGGCCCTTCAACAGCATCCCCTCCAAACCCCACCAACCCGTGCGCGATGCCCGCAACCTGGGCCTAGTCCTGCGCAACGATTGTGGATCTGTGCTGTGTTGGCAACCAGCTCAAGAGGACTCTGAAACCCCCATCCCCGTTGGCTGCTATCCAGCCCCCAAGTAACCGTAGCAGATTAACACTGCTAGCAACCTGCTGTTTTGCGGCCTCCTGGTTACACCGATACGCTCCGACCTCCACTCGGTCCAAAAAGATCCCCGCCCCCCAACCACCCCCCGTGGGGATGACGGAGAACACTAAAGGATTCGGATCCAACCGAGCAAAGTAAAAATGGTGAAAGGTAGGGGATTCGGACTCGGCTTGTACTCCGAACAAGTCGTTCCTCAGAATCCTTCCCTCTACGCCTCCGAGCAAAGCTCGGATGTCAAAGTTCTTTTATCTGGTAGGGGACTCGGACTCGGACTCGGCTTGTGCGTAGCACAAGACGGTCTCCAGAATCCTTCCCTCTCTAGCCAACCGAGCAAAGCCTGGATGTCAAAGTTATCTGGCTGGTAGGGGATTCGGGCTCGGCTTGTGCGCAGCACAAGACGGTCTCCAGAATCCTTCCCTCTCTAGCCAACCGAGCAAAGCTCGGGTGGCGGAGAGGGAGGGATTCGAACCCTCGGTCCAAGTTGCCCCGGACAACTGCTTAGCAGGCAGCCCTGTTCGGCCACTCCAGCACCTCTCCCCGTAGGGCCGGTGATTGTACGTCTGCCCGCAAGGGCCGGTCAAAGTATTTCTACTCTGGCCATCGATAAGATGGCGTCTGGACACCTTCATGCGATCGATCAATCCGGCCACAGAGCAGCTAATTCAATCTTGGTCAGAGCATGACAAACAACAAGTTGACGAGATCGTCGCGTCGTCCGCGAAGGCGTTTGCGCGATGGCGTCATGTTGACCTACATGATCGGCGCCAATTGCTCAGCACCCTGGCCAACTTGCTCCGCGATCAGCGAGAACAACACGCCCGATTGATAACCACAGAAATGGGCAAGCCGATTCGCGAAGCCCGAGCCGAGATCGATAAGTGCGCTTGGGCCTGTGACTACTACGCTGAAAACGCCGATTCGTTCCTGAGTGCTGAGACGGTGGCTACCGACGCCAGCCAGAGTCAGGTTGAGTTTGCCCCGCTGGGGGTTGTGTTCGGCATCATGCCCTGGAACTTTCCCTATTGGCAGGTGTTTCGATTCATCGCCCCTTCGCTGCTCGCAGGCAATACCTGTCTTCTCAAACACGCCTCTGCTGTCTGCGGCTGCGCTCAAGCAATCGAAGACTTGGTCACCGAGGCCAGTACTTCGTTGAAGATGGACCTACCCCTACTGAAAGCGCTCAGGATTTCTTCCTCCCACGTAGCTGCCGTCATTGAGCGGCCGGAAGTGGCGGCGGTAACTCTGACCGGCAGTGAGGAGGCGGGGCGATCGGTGGCCGCGATTGGTGGCGCGGCCCTGAAGAAAGCCGTGCTGGAATTGGGCGGCTCCGACCCTTTCGTGGTTTTGGCTGACGCAAACCTGGAACAGGCCGCTGACATCGCCGTGCTTTCGCGATCGATCAACGCGGGGCAAAGCTGTATTGCAGCCAAGCGATTCATTGTCGAGGAATCTGTCTACCGCCAATTTGTTGATCTATTGGTGCAACAGTTTGCTCAACTCAAAGTCGCCGATCCCTGCGCGGAGGACACCGACATGGGTCCCTTGGCGCGACCGGAGTTCGTCGACCAACTTCAAGATCAAGTTGATCGATCACTGGCAATGGGTGCCCAGATGGCGCTGGCGGGTGGCCCCACCGATACCACCGGCTGGTATTTCAAACCCACGGTTCTGACCGAAGTAACGCCAACCATGCCGGTGTTTGCCGAGGAAACCTTCGGGCCGGTCGCCCCGGTCATTCGTGCCGATAACGCAGATCAAGCCATCTACCTAGCCAACCAAAGCCGTTTCGGCCTCGGGGCGTCGCTGTGGACCGGCAACCCAGAGCAACACGAGTCCAAAATCGATCGCCTTGAGGCTGGAATGATCTTTGTCAACGGATTGGTCAAATCCGATCCCCGCCTGCCCTTTGGCGGCATCAAGGCCTCCGGCTACGGTCGGGAGCTAGCGGAGTTCGGCATCCGCGAGTTCGTCAATGTCCGCACGGTTTGGCGCGGACCAGCAGCGTAAGTAGTCGAATTCCAAAAAACCAACTAGAGCACTCGTCGGATCTCATCCAAGAAGGTGTCGGCGATCGCTCGATGTCCCTCATTAGAAGGATGGAAGCCGTCAATGGCAAAGAAGTCGGGATCGATTGGCATCATCGACAGCGGAACCACTTGTGCTGAGTGAGTAGATGCGGCGCTGGCGATTGCGTTGTTGAACGCGTTCACCCGAGCAGAAGTGACATCGGGGTCGGGTGAGGCAATGAACCTGGGGATTCGTGTCAAGTCCACCAAATCTCCGATGAAGATCTGGGCATCGGTTTGGGCGCGAAGATCGCGCAGCATCTGATCCACATCTGCGGCAAAAGAACTCACCGCGTCGCCGCCAATGATGTCGTTGGAGCCGGTCCAGATGGTCACCAAGCCGGGCGATGAACTGATCGCGGAACCGAGCTGTCGAGCAACCATGTCGAAGGAATGGGCACCGATCTCGCCAAGGTTGCGCAGGTCCACTTCTCGGTCCTCACCCAAATCATTGGCGATCAAAAACACGTAGCCAGCGGTCAGTGGCGAGGCTCCAATGCCAACCGCGTCGGAAGCACCCAGTGCAGCGTAGACCAACCGAACGCCGGAGGCGGTAGGCGAATCGCTGGAGCACGACCCTGCGGCCAAGAAAACAAAAACTAGAAGGAAATGGGAGAATCTACGCATCGGGGAGCAACTTTACACAGCTACCGGGCTAGTGACTGAATTTCGGGTCACACTCTCTCTTTTTTCCTGTGCCTTAGCTCTCTGGGAAACCGCCATCGATTTTCGATTCGAAGTGATACCGTCCGCCGCTGGAGAGCACCCCGTTGGGAAACACACCTCTGGAGAACCCCGGTTGGAGAACACCCCGCTGGAGAACACAATGTCCAAGACAGACTTAACCAAGACCAAACTCAAAGGCCCTGTCCGGGTCCGCTTCGCCCCATCTCCCACAGGTTTTCTGCATGTTGGCGGAGCCCGTACCGCGCTCTACAACCAACTGGTAACCCAAAGCCTGGGCGGAGAGTTCATCCTACGCATCGAGGACACAGATAGGGAACGGTCAGACGCCTCGATGACCGAGCAGATCGTCAGCTCTTTGCAGTGGTTGGGCTGCCACTGGGACGAAGGGCCTTTTCATCAAGCTGATGGCGTTGAACGTCACCGCGAACGCGCCCAGGAGCTGCTCGATAGCGGCCACGCCTATCGATGTTTTTGCACTCCAGAAGCCATCGCCGAACAACGGACAACAGCGGAAAAAGCCGGTGAGAGATTTCGCTATCCCGGTACCTGTTTGGGTTTGGATCCGTCCGAGATCAATGAACATCTGAGCGAGGGAGACCCTTTTGTCGTTCGCGTGCGCATGCCCGATGAGCCAATCGTGGTCCACGACTTAGTCCGCGGTGACGTCGAGTTTCCTCCCGAGGCGGTCGACGATTTCATCTTGTTACGCTCCGATGGCACTCCGACCTACCACTTGTCGGTGGTCAGCGATGACATCGATATGGGCGTGACCTTGGTCCTGCGCGGCGAAGACCATCTCTCCAACACCCCCAAACACATCGCCCTATTTCAAGGTCTGGGCGCGGAGTTGCCGCAGTTTGGTCATCTACCCTTAATTTTGGGACCCAACAAAAAACGTCTTTCCAAACGTACTGGCGCTACCTCGGTTGAGGAGTTCCGCGATCAAGGCATCCTGCCCCAGGCGCTCTATAACCACCTAGCGTTGCTCGGTTGGTCCCCCGGCGACGACCGGGAAGTGATGACCCAAGAGGAAATGGTCGCCGCCTTCACCGTCGAGCGCCTGAACGACTCGGCGGCGATCTTTGACTACGAGAAACTAGCGTGGATCAATGGCAGAACCATCTCTTCTCTCGAATATGCAGACCTGCTCCCCCACCTCCAACCATTCTTGGAAGCCGCTGAACTGGCTGATGCTGACCCAACCAGGCTGCAGGCCGTGGTCGACCTACAACGCACCCGGGCCTCCACCCTGGTCGAACTCGCTGAACGATCCGTTCCCTACTTCGTCGAAAGGCTCGACTACGACCCCGAAGCCTGCGCCAAATTCTGGAATGATCCCGAACTCAGGTCAGAACTCGAGCAACTCACCCAACGCCTCGCCGCCTTAGACCCCTGGACCGAAGAATCCATCGAGGCCACCCTGCGCACCTGCGCCGACGACCTCGACGTCAAAGCCGGCCGCCTCATCCACCCCGTGCGCATGGCCCTCACTGGAGCCAAAGCTGGTCCTTCTTTGTTTGCGTTGGTGGAAGTCATGGGCCAAAAACAAACTCTCTCCCATTTATGCAGGTTCTCGGAGTATCGGACAAAGTAGGAACTACCTCAGAAAATCAGGTCAAGGGGCTCGTGACTCGCAAGACCCGGTGAGCGTTGCATCATTCCCCACACCTGTATTCCGTCTTCGAGTAATGGCGCAGCCGCCTGATAGAACCATCACATAACATCTGCTACCGATGGATACCAAGTGCCATACGCCTCTACTTCGTTCCCCCTCGTGGTCATCACCGAAATCATCACACCCGGCGCCTTGGCCGCTTGGGGGAAAGTGAACGAATCCTCCGCGACCTGCTCAACCGAGTAGCCAAACAGATCAATGCCTTGTTCGTGTAAGAAAGCCAGCATTCTCTCAATGCTGTCCGATGGTCCCAGAGGAAAACGCTCTACCAGCAAGGTTTCACTCTTCGGAACGACGAGGACGCCGACTTTCACGAAGAGTCTTATTGCATGGCCTGACTCAATGACCAACGGCAGATCGAAGGAATTCAAATCGGTATCGACCAAGCCTTGATCGAGGCCAGTGTAGAAAACGGGGCCACCTGTTCCTGGCAAGAAGATGGAGTAGTTCAAAATAGTGTCTGTAGCACTTCCGGTGTTCGTAACAATCAACTCCCAGAGTGTGGTCAGAATTGTTTGGCCTGGCGCAAATGACGAGCGACCGGTCGGATAGTCGCCGTAGTAACGGTGAAACTCTATGCGGATCTGCGCTGCCGGGTATTCAGGAGCCTCGATTCTGGGTCCCAAGTAATGGATACCCCACGCCCCTAGAACCGCAAGAACAATTGTGCCCACTCCAACACTAACCCAGCCACTAATACGCTTCTTTGCTGCGCGCTTGTTATCCACGGCGTCTTTCATCTACTCCCCAAGGGAGCGATCTCCAGGGCACTGCTCGGTTCTTGCCTCAATAAGTCTGTCACCTCTCGCTCTCGCTTCGCCGCGGTGCTCTTTATTATTGCGTTAACGAGATTCGAGACACGCCCACAGAGATCACTACCTTTTTTCTTGCCGGGTTGCCCCTTCCAGCCCAAGGGCTGAGATATTTCTTAGCTCTGTTCTCAGAGGATTCTCTCGGCCATGCTATTTTAGCGGTGAGAGTCTCCGAAGGCCTGATATCTTGTAACTTGTTGAAAAGGAACCAGTTGCCGGGGGTCGTTTTACTTACAAGTCTTGGTTCCTGTACCCTCTCAATAGCGAAAGGCCCCACCTGCTTGAACAGATGGGGCCGGTTCGAGTGACGGGGGCGGTTGGACGGCTGCTCGGCTTAGCACCTACGCACGTCAGGGGTTCGATTCCCCTCGCCTCCACACTCATGCAACACGGTTACAAAAGTGCAACACATTGTCAAGTTTGTCCGCACATTGTACTAACGATCCGAACATCGTACTGATGACTTGGAAGGATCGATCAACCTATAAGTCTTGACTGAAACAGGTCTGTAAGACCCTACGCGCTTACCCCTTCGTTGCTCAGAGGTTGGCTGAGAATCAGGGATTCGCTCCAAGCCGGTCCGCCGTTGGCGGACCGAGCACGACCGAACGCTGCCTACCTGGCGCGACTGAACTGAAAGTGAAGGAGTGGCTGGGAGGCAGGGATTCGAACCCCGATTCTACGGGTCAGAGCCGTATGTCCTACCATTGAACGACCTCCCAACACCGAGCGGAGAAGCTAGCAGATGGGGCGAAAGTGGGTCAATCCAAAGGCACCAATTCTGGTCACCAATACGATTGCTAGCCTCGACGCATGCGCCAAGTATTCTTCGCTCTGGTCAAAGCATTTTCGCTTCTGGCGATGATTCATTTTTCAACCGCTGTCGCAGTGCAAATTAATACCGGGGATGATATTGAGTACTATCTCGCTTTGTTCGCAATGATTGCAGCAGTTGGTTTTGCCACTGGTGATTTGATGCTTCGGTCTTCCGCTGCGAAAACGTAAGTTCTCCGGCCACAACTCACGCCGGTTTCCGAATATTCGCGGCCGGCGCACGGTCTCAGGCTATCCTTTCGCCTCTATCTGGATTAGCTGCCATGACCCGAACCCAAGCTCATTCACTTCTCCTGCTCGCGGCCGCGATCTGGGGCTTCTCGTTTGTCGGCCAAGAGCGGGCGATGGAGCACCTCAGCCCCTTGGCGTTCAACGCGGTGCGTTTCGCGCTTGGCGGACTGGTTCTGCTCCCTTGGGCAGGGAAGGTCGCGTTACGACGCGATCTACGGTCGACGCTTGGAGCTGGGTCGGTTTTGGGGGTGATTCTGTTTGCTGGCTCGTGGCTACAACAGGCCGGCATCCAAGACGTCGACACTGGCGCCGGCGACGCTGGCTTTATCACCGGCCTCTATGTGGTTTTGGTACCCATCTTGGGACTGGCGTTCGGGCGCAAGACCACCCGATGGGTATGGGTGGGGGTGGTGTTCGCCTTTGTTGGGCTGTATTTCTTGAGTGTCCGCGATGGCTTGACCATGAGTCGCGGCGATTTGCTGGTGCTGGTAGGCGCCTTCTGTTGGACGTTTCATATCTTGCTGATCGACAAGTACACCCGTCATCATCAACCGTTGCATCTAGCCACAGTACAGTTCCTGGTTTGCTCAGTATTGAACGGAGCCTTCATGGTTGTGCTCGGAGAGTCGATCGCTTGGCAAGCTGCGACAGCAGCTTGGTTGCCGATTCTTTACTGCGGCTTGTTTGCCACAGCGATCGGATTTACCTTGCAAATTGTTGCTCAAGAGCACGCCCATCCGTCGACCGCTGGAATCCTGCTCTCCGGCGAAATGATCTTCGCCGCAATCGGCGGTTGGCTACTACTTGGCGAGAGGATGGACGCACGCGCAGCCTTCGGAGCGGCGTTGATGATGATCGGAATCCTCCTAGCCCAATTGCCATGGCGGTCTACGGTTCCGGTCTCGGATAGTTAGCCTACTTTCCGGGAACCAGCCGGACACCGTCCCAGCTTGCGCTGAGGGGTACAATCCGCCAACAGTCGGACCACAAAAACCGGGACGTCAAACCATGAGACTCACACCTCTTTGCACCGTTATCGTTCTTGCCCTTGCCGCCTGCGGCGATGGCCGAACCCCTTTGTTGGTCTACTCGCCGCACGGCAAGGAGATCCTGCTCCCGGTCGAGCAGCAATTCGAACAACTGCATCCCGATATCGACCTGCGTTGGTTGGATATGGGATCGCAAGAAGTTCTAGATCGCATCCGCTCGGAGCGAGCTAACCCGCAAGCTGACGTTTGGTACGGCGGACCACACACCATCTTCGAGCAGGGGGTCGAGATCGATTTATTGGCCCCTTATCGACCAGCATGGGCAGATCAGTTACCCGCCGGAACGGCACAGGCCGATGATCTCTATTTCGCCATCTACCGTGCGACACCGGTCCTGGTCTACAACCAAGACCTAGTAACCGAAGAAGAGGCTCCGGCAACCTGGGACGACCTCCTCGACCCCAAGTGGAATCAGAAAGTGGTTCTGCGTGAACCCCCAGCCAGTGGCACCATGCGCACTTTGTTCGGCATGGTGCTTTCTGACTCGGTGCGCAATACCGGCGACGAAAAACAGGGCTTTGAGTGGCTGCTCGCTTTAGACCGTCAAACCAAGGAGTACGTGCCCAATCCAACCTTACTTTTTGAAAAATTGGCGCGTGGCGAAGGATTAGTATCGATGTGGGAGATCACCGATATCTTGGCGTTGGCAAAAAAGGGCTCGCCGCTCGCCTACAAGCTTTCCGCCAGCGGTACCCCGTTCATCTTGGATGCGGTCGGCATCGTCAACGGTGCCCCCCACCCCGAGGCGGCAAAGCATTTTCTGGATTGGGTGGGTACCGACGAAGCTCTCTTGCTGGTGCTGGAGAATGGCTACCGTTTGCCCGCCCGTAGCGACCTTGACACCGACGACCTACCAGACTGGGCACGCGAAGCACTGACCGCGGCAACACCGGCCGAAATCGATTGGGATCTGGTCACCGAGCGCGGTAACCAGTGGATGGTGCACTGGGATCGTGAGATCCGCGGTCGCGGATAGCTCGTAAGGACCCAGCGTGGCCTACCTATCAATACAAAACGTATCCAAGCGTTTCGACCAACCGGTCTTGCAAAATGTTTCTCTGGAAATCGAAAAAGGGGAAGTTGTTGCTCTCTTAGGGCCCAGCGGCAGCGGTAAGACCACGTTATTGAGAATTGTCGCTGGCTTTGAAACCCCGGATCAGGGCTCGATCATCGTCGACAACCAGGACATCACCGCCCAGACTCCGGCCAGTCGTCGCTGTGGCATGGTGTTTCAGCACTACGCGCTGTTTCCGCATCTGAGCGTCGGCGAGAATGTCGCATTTGGTTTGGCGGGAAGGCCCCGCTCAGAAGTCGACGCCCGGGTCGAAGAGATGCTCCAAGTGGTCGGACTGGATGGTCTTGCCGCGCGTGGGGTCGACCAGATCTCAGGAGGTCAACAGCAGAGAGTGGCGCTAGCTCGTGCCTTGGCGCCCTCGCCGCGCGTGTTACTGCTGGATGAACCACTCTCCAACTTGGACCCTGAGCTGCGTGAACGCACCCGTCGACAACTGCGCGAGATCGTCCGCGCCACCGGAATCACCACCTTAATCGTGACCCACGAACAGGAGGAAGCATTTCATATTGCCGATCGCACGGCGGTGCTCGGCACCGGTCGATTGCGGCAGATCGGTCGCGCCGAAGAACTTTACTACCAACCTACGGACCGCTTCGTTGCCGGATTCGTTGGCCGTGGTTCGGAAGTGCCAGCCACGCCAGATGACCAATCACCGAGTGGTTGGGCTCTGGGCTGGCATCCGTCGGTGATGCCAACCATGGTGCGCATTCTCGATGCACAGACACCAAACCGAGCGTGGGTTCGACCTGAGTCCTTGGTGGTGGGTCCGGCGGACGCTGAGGGATGGGTGGGCACAGTGGTTGAGATCCGCTGGCATCCCCGTTCTACGGTGGTCACGGTCGAATTGAGCGATGGTGCTGAAATCGAAGCAGCCGCTGAATCTCGCCTGGCAGCAAGATTGTCTCTGGACGACAAAGTGAGCGTCAACTGGCGGCAACAAGGCCCCGAAGCCCTGTTGTTCGAGGTCGATTTGTGATCGCCACCCTGCGTCGTGTTCCATGGCCAGGGCTGTTGTTGGCCGGGTTCTTGTTGTGGCTGGTCGGCTATCCAATCCTGGTCACTTTGGGAGAGGCGCTTGGTTGGGGTGGTGGCAGCTCGGGAAGGTTCAGCGAATTTCTGCATCGACCCGACGAGCGCCTAGCACTTTGGCGAAGTCTTTGGATTGCTGGAGCGAGCGTCGGACTTTCAGCGGTGATCGGTATCCCGTTGGCGTTTCTCTTTACCCGCACATCCTTTCCCGGACGTACCTGGTTGGCGGGTTTGGTGCCCTTGCCGATTGCTCTGCCTCCGCTGGTGGGCACGGTGGCGTTGTACTTCTTGTGCGGAGAGAGCGGAATTGCCGCCAACTGGATTCGATCCCTGGCAGGTATGACCCAGGCACCCTGGACCTTTGAGGGTCCGAGGGCCATTTTGTTGGTGCATACGTATTCCATGTTCGTGTACTTCTATCTCTTTGTCCGCTCGGCCTTACTAGGCATGGATCCGTCTCAAGAAGAAGCCGCCGCAAGCCTAGGAGCGGGTCGAGTGCGCACTTGGCTACGAGTGGTCCTGCCACAATTGGCGGCTCCGATCGGGGCCGCAGCCTTGTTGACCTTTATGACTTCCCTGGCGTCGTTTTCAGCTCCTTACCTTTTTGGCGGCACCTTTCGCGTCATGACCACGCAGATCGTCACCTCGAAGCTCAACGGGGATCTGCAGATGGCACAGGTGGAAACTGCCGTCTTGGCGATGCTGGCGCTGGCTGGTTTGATTTTGTCGTTGCGTTGGACCGCGCGATCGGTGTCCTCGGGACACGGCGTTGCACCCCGACGGGTGAGGACATCCAGCGGCTGGAAACGTTGGGGGTTGGGATTCGTAGGTTGGGGAGTGACTTTGCTGCTACTGACCCCCCATTTGACCCTGTTGCGCATCGCCCTATCTGGCAATGGTCCTTCGTTGCAGCCCGGTTGGTCGGTGCAGAATCTGGTTCGCTTGGCGAGCGGTGGCGAGATCTTGCGACCGATGAGCAACTCGCTGTGGATGGCGACGGTGGCAACCATCTTCGCGGTGTTGATTGGATTCACTACCGCTCGGGTCGCCCTGGCACACAACCAGAAACGCCAACACCAATCGACGGTCTTGGGCAAGGCGCTGGAGTTTCTGATTTCGGTACCCTGGGCGATCCCCGGCACCGTGCTGGCCCTGGCGTTGATCACCACTTTCAGCGTCGATCGGCCGTTGGCAGGGCGAGCGGTGTTGGTGGGAACCGCAGTGATTCTGCCCTTGGCCTATCTGCTGCGCGGACTACCCTTGGTTGGACAAGCGGTATTCGCCGGCCTCAAGCAGATGGATCCGGCCTTGGAGGAGGCGGCAGCAAGCCTCGGCGCTGGTCGCTTCCGGCGTCTCTGGGCAGTGGTGGTGCCGATCGTTCGCCCCTCTCTGTTGGCCGGTGCGGCATTGGCTTTTTTGACCGCACTCGGTGATTTCGTCACTTCAATCGTCCTCTACACCTATTCCACCCGTCCTACAGCGGTCGAGATCTGGTCAGCGTTGCGCACTAAAGATGTCGGCTTGGCAGCCGCCTACGGTGTGGTGCTCATGGTGATCTCGATCGCCGTCTTCATGTTCTGGGGACGTGAACGGCACAGCGTTCGGGAGACCGCCTGATGACCAGCGCTGAACGCCGCAGCCTCGCGGCGCTGATGCCGATCAGTTTCGTCGACATGATCGGATTCTCGATGTTGCTGCCGTTGATCCCGTTCTACGCCGAGGAATTCGGCGCCAGTTATTGGCTGATCGGCGTGTTGGTCGGCACCTACGCCTTGGCCGAACTGCTGACTGCTCCATTCTGGGGTCGGGCCTCCGATCGCTTGGGGCGACGAAGGCTAATCCTGATCGGCATCTCGGTGTCTGCTGCCTCTTATGTGTTATTTGGGCTGGCTAGCTCGGTGTTGGTTTTGTTCTTCTCTCGATTCGTCCAAGGAGTCGGAGGAGGCAAAGTTTCGGCAGTGCAAGCCTACGTCGCGGATTCGGTACGCCCCGAGGTGCGAGCCCAAGCAATCGGCTGGCACACCGCGGCTACCAGCGCCGGAGTGATCATTGGTCCAGCGGTGGGGTCGTGGATGGCGAGTTTCGATCGCTCGGCGCCGGGCTTGTTCGCAGCGGCCCTTTGCTTGACCAATTTGTGGGCAGCTTGGAAATGGCTGCCAGAGTCCAAGCAAACCCGGTCTAACAAGAAAAACGCTGTATTGCCAGCATGTATGCGTGTCCTAACCCATCCGCTGCACCCGGTGTGCACGCCGATCATTGTCTACGCCCTCGGCATGATGGCGTTCATGGCGATGAACGCGATGCTGGCGCTCTACTTGGGTCAACGGTTTGGGGTCACCAAAGCCACCATTTGGCCGTTCTACACCTACGTGGCTTCGATCACCATGCTCTGCCGCTTGTTCGTCATCGGACCGGTGGTACGACGTCTGGGCGAGATTCGCACCTTGCGGCTTGGAGCAGCGTTTCTGGCCCTTGGCTATTTGCTGATTCCTTTGTCGTTTGATGTTTGGTCTTTTGCCCTCGCTGTGCTCTGGATCCCGGTCGGCACCGCCTTGCTTTTTCCAACTACTACCGCGTTGGTCAGTCGTCGGGTCGAAGAGCAAGAGGTGGGAGCAACCCTGGGTGTTCAGCAAGCCTACGGCGGGGTCGCTCGCTTAGTCGGCCCGCTGTGGTCTGGTGTGGCATTTCAACAGCTCGGCGTTGATGCCCCGATGTGGATCGCCAGCGCGGTCATGTTGGTAGCGTTTGCCGTTTCCTTCACCATCCATCGGGGCGACGGTCAGAACTCGATCCTCGATCCGATCCCAGCAGGTTAACCCTTGTTTGGTGGGCCTTGAGAACGCCGAGATAGGCACTTCGCCGGTGCGATAGGCTCACGCCATATGTCGCGGGTCGAGGTGTGAATTCCCGATTCGACGCCACTTCTTTCGTCAGGGGGTTTCATGGATTCGTTTAACAGCCACGGCACACTCGAAGCGGGTGGGCAAACCGTCCGCATCGCTCAACTTTCCGCACTCCAAGCAGCCGGGAACAATCTCGACCGACTGCCGTTTAGCCTCAAGATCCTGCTGGAAAACCTGCTCAGAAGAGAGGACGGCAAAGTCGTCCCGTCAACCGACATCGAGGCTTTATTGGCATGGGATGCCAAGGCAGAACCTGAGACTGAGATCGCTTTTATGCCGGCCCGGGTCTTGTTGCAGGACTTTACCGGGGTACCAGCGGTGGTCGACCTCGCAGCTTTGCGCGATGCAATGCACGAGCTCGGTGGCGACCCCAAGAAGATTAACCCTCTACAGCCGGCGGAGCTGGTGATCGACCACTCGGTGCAAGTCGACGAGTACGGGTCTGACGCGGCCTTCCTGCTCAATGTCGAGCGTGAATTCCAACGCAATGGTGAGCGCTACGGCTTCTTGCGCTGGGGACAATCGGCGTTTGACAACTTCCGCGTGGTGCCTCCAGGCACCGGAATCGTGCACCAGATCAATATTGAATACCTGGCGCGGGTGATCATGACCGGCGAAGGCGATCTTCCTTGGGCCTACCCGGACACTCTGGTCGGCACCGACTCCCACACCACCATGGTCAATGGCTTGGGGGTCCTGGGCTGGGGCGTCGGAGGCATTGAAGCTGAAGCGGCAATGCTGGGACAACCGGTGAGCATGTTGATCCCCCAAGTGGTTGGCTTTCGCCTGGTCGGCGAACTCTCCGAAGGGGCCACCGCTACCGACTTGGTGCTCACGGTGACCGAGATGCTGCGCGCCCGAGGAGTGGTGGGCAAATTTGTCGAATACTTCGGTCCGGGGTTGACTGGGTTGCCGCTCGCGGACCGCGCCACCCTCGCCAATATGGCTCCAGAGTACGGTGCAACCTGTGGCATCTTTCCGATCGACAACGCGACTTTGGACTACCTACGGCTAACCGGTCGCAGCCAAAGTCAAATAGAACTGGTCGAGGCCTACGCCAGAGAGCAGGGCATGTTTCACACCACTGAAACCCCGGAAGCCGAGTACTCCGACACCATGGAGCTGGACCTATCGACGGTGCAACCCAGCCTGGCAGGGCCTAAGCGGCCGCAAGATCGGATCGCTCTGAGTGACGTCAAGAACTCATTCCTAACTGGCATCGACAAGCTAATCCCTCCGGGCCGTGACGCGCAGGTGAACGATATTTCCACCTCTCTCGATAGTCAGGACTTCTCTCTCAACGACGGTTCGTTGGTGATCGCGGCGATCACCAGTTGCACCAACACCTCGAATCCCTCGGTGATGGTCGGCGCTGGTCTCTTGGCTAAGAAAGCGGTTGAGCGCGGATTGACCCGCAAACCATGGGTCAAGACTTCATTGGCACCTGGGTCCAAGGTAGTCACCCGCTATCTCGAGCGCTCCGGGTTGATGGAGCCACTGGAGGCTTTGGGATTTCACTTGGTCGGCTACGGCTGCACCACCTGCATCGGCAACAGCGGTCCGCTGCCAGAGCCGATTCGTGAAGCAATTCATAGTGGTGACCTGGTGACCGCAGCGATCCTTTCGGGAAACCGCAACTTTGAAGGCCGCATCAGCCCCGATATCCGCGCCAACTATTTGGCTTCACCGCCTTTGGTGGTGGCTTTCGCCCTCGCCGGTCGCATCGACATCGACGTCTTCAACGAGCCTCTGGGAGTCGGAAGTGATGGTAACGACGTCTATCTCAGGGATATTTGGCCAAGCCAAAACGAGATCGCGGCCACCGTGGCGCAAGCGGTTAAGGGTGAAATGTTCAGCGAAGAGTACGCCGGTGTGTTTGACGGAGACGAGCAATGGAACGCGCTGGAGATTCCTTCTGGGGACACCTATTCTTGGGCGGCCGATTCCACCTACATCAAACTTCCACCGTTTTTTCAGGGAATCGGCCTGGACCCAGAGCCAACCGCCGACATCGAGGGAGCACGGTGTTTAGCGTTGCTCGGCGACTCGGTGACCACCGACCACATTTCACCGGCGGGTGCAATCAAAGTGGACAGCCCAGCGGGGCACTATCTGACCGAACATGGTGTGAATCCTCGCGATTTCAATTCCTACGGCTCACGCCGAGGTAACCACGAAGTGATGATGCGTGGCACCTTTGCCAATGTGCGACTGCGCAACCTGCTGGTGCCTGGAGTCGAAGGTGGCTTCACCCGCTATCTGCCGACCAACGAACCGACCTCTATCTACGACGCCGCTATGCGCTACCAGGATGATGGCACGCCGCTGGTGGTGATCGCTGGTACCGAGTACGGCACCGGGTCGTCGCGAGACTGGGCGGCCAAAGGATCGGCGTTGCTTGGCATCAAGGCGGTAGTTACTGCGAGCTACGAGCGTATCCATCGCTCCAACTTGATCGGCATGGGGATTTTACCTCTTGAGTTCTTGGCCGGAGAGTCGGCGGACACCCACGGACTCACCGGGGAAGAGACGTTTGCCATTCGCGGCTTGGCCGCGATGATGGATGGAGAGTTCGAGAAGGGAGCGCAAGTCACGGTCAGCGCCACCAGCGCCGATGGCGCAACCAAGAGTTTCCCGGTCCAAGTTCGTCTCGATACGCCGCAGGAGGCTGAGTACTACCGACACGGTGGGATTCTGACCTACGTGTTGCGTCATCTGGCTGCGGGTGAGCGGAGCTAGGACAAAGCTGTGAGCTGGTCAGGCGCCAAGCGTGGGGCAGATTCGGCCCACCTGCAAGCCGCGACCGAACGAGGTGTTCTGGTTTGTACGTCGCAGGTCGGGAGTGGTGAGGACGGGGCGAGATGGCGCGCGATCGGCGCATGAAGATCTTTCTTACCGGCGGTACCGGCTATATCGGCGGCGTTGTTGCCAAGCGACTGGCCGCGGATGGTCATCAGCTTGCCTGTTTGGCCCGCTCAAGCAGCAAACCGGAGGCGGTGCAAGCACTGCGCGATCTCGGAGCCAAGGTCTATCTCGGTGGTCTTAGCGATCGCGAATCGCTGCGCCCAGGAATGTTGGAGAGCAATTGGGTGGTCCACGCTGCCGCCGAGCTCAACCAGGACGCAGCGATGGAGGAGGCCAATCTCGTTGGCTCTGAGAACGTCGCCTCTCTGGCCGTCGAGCTTGAGATTCCCCGTTTCCTTTCGGTCTCGTCGATGGCCTATTGGGGTGGTAGTCCAGCGGATGGATCCCCGGGAACCGAGGACTCGCCGGTGCAAGACTTCCCCACCGCCTACAGCGCGACCAAAAACGCCGGAGAGTTAGCAATTCGCAAGTACTGCCAACGCGGCCTTAACGTGGTGACTATGCACCCCAGTTTGGTTTATGGACCCCCAGGCAAGAAAAACGGCGCCAACTTCTTCCTCTATCAGGTGGTTCACCAGAAACTCCCAGCACTCATGGCCGCTGATCGCCTCACCAGTTGGGTCTTTGTTGATGACGTTGTTGAAGCAATGGTGAGAGTTGTCGACCAGGATCTGATCGATGGCCGCTATCTCTTGGCCGGGGAAGGCATAACCCTCGAAGATCTTGCTACCCGTCTCTGTCGTCTTTCTGGAGCCAAGATCCCCAAAGTTCACCTTTCCGTGCCAGTCGCTAAGACCTTGCTACACCTGGTATCGCCCTTCTACCGAATCGCTGGTAAACGCCTCCCCGTCGAACCCGTGCGTCTCGACTACCTTGCCAAGCACTGGAACTTCTCCGATGCCAAGGCGCAGCGGGATCTAGATTGGATGCCCCGAGGACTGGATGAAGGATTACCACCGACGGTGGAGATGTTACTGGGAACGAAGCCAGAGTTTGAAACGGTTTGAATAGCCAACGGCCAGCGTCTGCGCCGAATTCAGACGCTTGCGGGTATGCTTAGTCTCACTTTTTATTTTCCGCGAAGGAGAACTGTCATGCGTATCTTGATCTGTTGTTTGCTACTCGCTCTCATCGTTCCCCAGGCAGCGGTTGCTGTGGTTAGCTTTACCCAGCTCGACGAAGACACCTTTGTGGTTAGTCACCGCATCAAGGGTATCGGGCTGCGCGGAAAGGCCATCAAGATGGTCTATACCAAGGCGGCATCGCTGTGTGTTGCAGCGGGTTATTCCCACATGCGCATCATCAACGAAGAGTCAGAAAGCGGGCAATCAGATGACACCGCCAACGCTAGCATGCGCGTTCAGTTCTATTTTCAGGATGGAGAGGATCGACTCGACTGCGATAGGCAATCGGATCCAGAGTACATCCTTCAAGCTCGCGAGAAACTAACAAAGCGTGGCTACCAGTGGCCAGAACAGCCGTCGCAGGAAACACTCACGACCGAAGTAGATGGCGAGGGTGGTGACACCGGCTCCTGCTCGATTCCCCAGATCGCCGCAATGGCTCGTACCGGCCTCAATGATGAGCAGATCATCGCCGCTTGCAGTGGTTGACCCCGAGCTCACCTGGCTCTACGAGGTCTACACTGGATATGCTCAGTCGCAGCAAGAAGCAACACCAAGGGATGGCTGATCCAAATACACCCCTAACGAACAATGAACGAGGGGAGACTTTCTAGGACGCTAGATTCCGTACTTAACTGAACATCCGTACGGACGTGTGGTCGCTGGATCAGCAGCGCTACCCATCGCCAGTGCAGTCAAAGCACCGTCGACGTAGTTGTCACGCTGGTCAGCACTGAGGCGACCACGAGGGTCATCATCGATCGCTCCGTTGTAGAGAATCGTACCGTTGGCGTCGATCACGTACATGTGCGGTGTGGTCTTGGCCTTGTATGCGTGTCCAACCTCACCCGAGGGGTCGTAAAGAACCGCGTAGTCGATCCCGTTCTCGACATTGAAGGCCAGGTGGTCTGCCGGCTCAATAAAGTCACCGTGATCGCTGGCAGTGCTGTTGATCGCGAGCCAGACGACGTCTCCGTACTCTGCAGAGAGATTGACCATCGTCTGCTCTCGAGTGTGACGCAGAGAGTACGGACAATTGGGGTTGATCCACTCGAGGACCACGGTCTTGCCAACGTAGTCGGAAAGTGAGTGACCACTGCCATCGGCAGCGGTGAGAGTGAAGTCCTGCGCAGCGGTGCCAACCGCCCCACTTGCCGTCAGCGGCGCGACCATCAACAAAGTGGCTAAAGCCCAGGTCGCCCTGGCTACATGGTTTCTTGTCATCGATGTCTCCTTGGTGATTACAAATCCAACACTCTTTCCAATACGGCCTCTTGTGCCTGATGGTTCACCACCGCAACATTGGCTACCAGACGAAGTACAAAACCCCGGCTCCTCCAGCCAAGGCGAGTGCCCCGCCCAGAACGGTTGACATGCTCCGTTGAGCCCTGGCCATCATCCAGGCACCCGTGACCGATATCAACAGTGCCAACTGCACGCCAGCCAACGGGGTAGGAGCAATCAAGCCGCCAAGTACGTAGAACCGGGCGACCACGGCGGCAAGGGCAAACAAACCAGCACAGCCGAGGGCAAGTCGCGACGGCTGCTGCCGGTTGGGACGGGTGGCAACCACTGCAAGGACCAATACGGCTGCGCCCATCCAACCGATTCCAGGCGCGGCAGGCAGCAACGAAGCTGCCCCAGCAGCCGAAGTGACCGACATCGGAATAGCACCACTGAAGCGCCGCCCCGCGAAAGCAACCGCCGCCCCCATCAACAACAACCAAGTTCCGATTGCGATGACCGGTGGGGAGATTCCGCTGGTTTCACCCTGGAGCCAAAACCAAAGGAGCCCGACCACAGCAATTCCTGCGATCCAGGCTGTTCGCAGAACTGCGGGGCTCGCCACTAGGACTCCGGAGCCAAGATAGAACGCGGCGGCCAGAACCACCGGCAACCAATACCACCAGAGGCTGCGCGAACCTGCTGCTGCGGAGGCTACTTCCTCTGTTGCAACGAGCTCCGCTTGCCAGCTGGCCGGCACAGTCACGCCCATGCTTGAGGCAAGAGCACGATCGCCATCGACGCCGGTTGCTGTCCATGCCACGCTCAATTTGGCAGCAAGCGGGCGGTTGAGGTCGAGCCGTGAAACCGGAATCTCCACTTGCGACCCGGTATCGCCATGATTGACCGATGGCTCGCCTAGACCGAGTCCGTCCAGAGGTTCGAAAAACAGGTCGCCTGCCGCGAAAGGCAGTTCCACCGCAAGCGTTCCAGCTTGTTGATCGAGAGCCTCAATGACACCGCTGAGCTGTGGCCCAACTTCCGGGACCCATGCCTTCCGCCTGTCAAGGCGAGGAGCGTGAGTTGAATCGACAGTCCGATCTCCCAGAGGCTGCGTGAGTTGTAGATCGTAGCGATAGGGGATGCACTCCGACTCGCAAACCACGTAGTCGACATTGACCAGCAGCTCAAGCGACGACTCTGTGCTCAGAACTCTTGCCTGCACTGGATAAATCACCTGGTCGCTATAGCCAAAAGCAACCAGACCTCCAGCCAAGTTGTAACGATGCGGTGCAGGAAAGAGCAACTCCGCTTCGGTTACCTCTGGGGTGGCCGAAAGATCGAGATCGGGGGGATAGCCAGCATCTCCACCGTTTTTCCAGTAGACATGCCACCCCGGCTGGAGCTCGAACTCCACACCAAACCAAAACTCGCCTTCCGCCTCTGCAACTTGGTAGGGAGTGACTAACCGTAGAGCGGATTGTTGGTTACGTTGCCACGGCCCCTCGGCTGCAAACACCGGCGAGACTAGAAACAAAACCGCCAAGAGAAATCGACTCATCGTCATATGCTCCCGACGTTATCAGTGTGGTTAGTCATAAGATCGCAGCTGGAGGTACGCATGAAGAAAGTTTCTAGTCTGCTCGCCGCACTGGCTCTTGTCGCATCCACCCTTGGGGCCAGCGAACCAGAGAAGTTGAAAGATGCCCTGCTCGGAGACACCCCCATTGAACAAGACTTACGCAATCTGACAGATACCATCGGTGGGCGACCGACTGGTTCACTACAGAACCTAGCTTCGGTCGACTGGGCTCTGGATCGTCTTAGCGAAGCTGGAGTTGAGGCTTGGAAAGAAGGCTTCACCATGCCTGAATTGTGGCTGGAGAACAGCGCCAAGGGGAAGATCACCGGCGATATCGGCTTTTCGGTACGACTGGCGGCGATGCCTTTTTCCATTGGGACCGAAGACGAAGCGGTCGAGGCCACCCTGTTGGATGGTGGTCGAGGAACCGCCGAAGACTTCGAGCGATTGGGCGAACAAGCGAACGATGCGTTCGTCTTGATTGAAACCGATCCGCTGACCGATATTCCCGGCTTGTTCACTGAGTACATCGAAGCGGCAGCGATCGAGAACCGCGCCTTTGCCGCAGGCGTCCTCGGTGTCGTCTATATGGGCTCCCGGCCCGAAGAGGTCCTTCATCGGCACAACGCCTCTTTGGGAATCGACAACCAACACCTGATGTTGATCATGGATCGGGTTTCAGCCAAACGCGCGATGCGCCTACTGCGCCAAGACAATACTCTGTCACTAGAAGTCGAGGTCGAGGTCGTTTCCGCCGGACCCTATGAGAGTTTCAATGTTCTTGCTGAGATCCCCGGCAGCGACCTGGCGGAGGAAGTGGTCTTGATCGGAGCCCATCTTGACTCGTGGGGATTGGGCACCGGGGCACTAGACAACGGCTGTAACGTGGCGATGCTGATCGACATTGCTAGGCAGATGCAGACGCTGGAGTTGAAGCCGCGCAGAACCATCCGTTTTGCTCTATGGAACGGTGAGGAGCAGGGGTTGTTCGGTTCTTGGGGCTACGCACGGCGTTACGCTGACTCTCTGGACAACCACGTGATGGCTTCGTCCTATGACATTGGCGCAGGCCGCATCAACGGTTTTTTCACCGGGGGCAGACCGGACGTCGCAGCAGCGACCCAAGCCTCAATCCAAGGACTGGATGACAGCGACGCTTTGACCGTGGTCGACGAACCGGTGGTTGGCACCGACAATTATGACTTCATGCTCGAAGGGGTCGCCAATCTAGTCGCCAACCAAGAGTCCTCCAACTACGGTCCTCACTACCACGCATCCACCGACACCTTCGACAAAGTGGATTTGGAGCAGGTGAAACGCAATGCGATAACCGCTGCCACCGTCACTTGGGCATTTGCCAATATGGACCTCGATCTTCCGCGCCAAAGTCACGCTCAAGTGGAAGACCTAGTCAACAACACCAGCCTGAGAGAGCAGATGAGAACTTTCTGGAACCTCCATCAACAATGGCAAAGCGGAGAGCGGGGCCGCAAGAATCCCCATCTGCGTCCAGACCTCAATCGAGATTGACGTGTTTCGCATCTGCAAAGACTTCACGTTCTCGGCTGCCCACTCGATCCGCGGACACACCGGCGGCTGCGAACGCCTGCACGGACACAACTACCGGGTGCGCATTCACCTCGCTTCGCACGAGCTTAATGAGCTGGGGATGGTGATGGACTTTGCCGATCTCAAACAGATCGCTGAGGAGACCCTTGGCCCTTTCGACCATCGTGTAATTAACGACATCCCGCCCTTCACCGAGCGCAATACCACCGCTGAGTTGCTCGCTCAGTACGTTTTCGGCCAAGTCAACCGGCGGCTCGCAGGGGAGCAGGCAAAGGTGGTCCAGGTTGAGGTGTGGGAAAACGAACGATCTGGAGTGAGCTACCAGCCGGAGACCAAATCCTGACCCTCCAAGTCGGCGGGACCAGACCCGCCGACCCACATCTCCGGCTGCCGGCCCAAGAGCGGCTGCGGATCAATGAAATCTTTTTCTCGATTCAGGGCGAGTCAACCCAGATAGGCCGCCCTTGCATCTTTGTCCGCTTGACCGGCTGTCAGATGCGCTGCATCTGGTGCGACAGCGAGCACTCCTTCTACCAAGGTGACTGGATGAGCATCGACGCAATCCTGGAGCGCCTGAAGGACTTTGACTGCGACTTGGTGGAAGTAACCGGCGGCGAGCCATTGTTGCAACCCGGTGCTTTGACACTCATGAAACGACTGTGCGATCAGGGCTACGAAGTGATGCTGGAGACCGGTGGAGGTCTTCCCATTGACCCGGTCGACTTGAGGGTGCGGCGAATTGTCGACATCAAATGCCCCGGGAGCGGAGAATCGGAAAACAACAACTGGCCTAACTTGAGTCAACTCACCGACCGTGACGAATTGAAGTTCGTGATCGCCGACCGAAGGGATTTTGAGTGGGCAGTAAGTGTGGTTCAAGAGCGCGACCTAGTGGACCTTTGCCCGGTGTTGTTTTCGCCGGTGGAAGTCGAGAGTGCTGGCTTCGATCCAACCCTGCTAGCCGAATGGATCCTCAAGTCTTCGCTGCCGATTCGCATGCAACTCCAATTGCACAAGTCTCTTTGGGGAGGCGCGCGCGGCACATAGTCAAGATTCCGAGATCGACCCAGACAATCGACTTGTAATAGGATTACATTTCTTATTTCCGCACCGATTCCGGTTTCTCCGGCTGGTGAGGTTTTTTAGGTTGCGATTTCGCAATTGTTTGGATCAAAAGGGGAGATTGATGGGAACTGCATATCCTCCAATCATAGCGGTTGAGATCGTCTACAGTCGTGGGCCGTTGGTGGCTGTAGTGATCCTGGCCGTCCTGCTGACAACCTTCCTGCTTCTCTGGTTGCGAGAACGGAATCATAGCGTCTCGCGAGCAAGAACAAGACTGCACTCGCGATACTTTTCGCAAGCTCCCACCGAAGGCGCAGTGAAGGTTGTCGACCCGGTGACCGTCGAAATTGCCGAAGAAGCACGGCGAGTAGCCTATAGGTTCGTTCGCGGTGGTGACCTCTCCGTCGAATTGGCCGTCAGCCCGCAAAATTCTGACTCCACAGAATATCAGGTTTGGGGGGTCTGGACCGAGCGCGATGGTGCATGGACCGATCAACTTGGGCACTTGTCCAGTTCGACATCCGAGAACCTTCGTCACAAAGCAAATCACGGCAAAATCTCAGCCACCCTAGTGTCGGTCATGCCCTCTGATCCGCCGGTGATCAAGCTCGCACTGTGGTCTAAGTAGGGATCGCGATCACCAGCTACAGAGGAATGCGCCTTACGACCATTGTCGTTGAGGTTTGCCACGCTAGAATCAGCTCGCCACTCGGGCTGTCTTTTGACAACCTCGAGCGGACAACAAGCTACTACTGATTAGAGGTCACGAATGTCTACAGCAAAGTTACTCTTCAACGAACAAGAAGTTGACCTTCCGATTGAAGTCGGATCCGAAGGTGAAGTAGGTCTAAGTATCAACCAGCTGCGCAAGCAGACTGGAGCCATCACGCTTGACTCGGGGTACGGCAATACTGGATCGTGCAAATCTTCGATCACCTTTATTGACGGAGAGAAAGGGATTCTGCGCTACCGCGGTTACCCAATCGAAGACCTCGCCACCAAAGCACGCTTCGTTGAGGTTTGCTACCTGTTGATCTACGGCGAGTGGCCGTCAACCGAAGAACTTGGACAGTTCAAGCGCAGTTTGACCCAACACACGTTGCTGCACGAAGACATGAAGAAGTTCTTCGAAAGCTACTCCCCAAGTGCTCACCCGATGACCATTCTTTCGTCGATGGTTGCCTCGTTGTCGGCCTATTACCCCGACGGCGACAGCGCGGTCGACGACAACATTGTCCGCTTGTTGGCGAAAGCCAAAACCATCGCCGCTTTCTCCTACAAGAAATCGATCGGCCAGCCGTTCATCTACCCACGCAACGAACTGAGCTACACCCAGAATTTCTTGCACATGATGTTCGCGGTTCCAGCTGAACCATACGAAGTTCCAGAAGTGATCGACGAGGCTCTCAACATGCTGCTAATCCTGCACGCTGACCACGAGCAAAACTGCTCAACCTCTACGGTGCGTATGGTCGGCTCTTCGGAGGCGAACTTGTTTGCCTCCATCTCGGCGGGAATCAGCGCCTTGTCAGGGCCTCTCCACGGTGGCGCCAACCAAAAGGTCATCGAGATGCTCAAGATGATCCGCAATGACGACAGCAACTACAAGAAGTATGTCGACCTGGCAAAAGATCGAGACAGTGGCTTTCGGCTTATGGGATTCGGACATCGAGTGTACAAAAACTTTGACCCGCGGGCGATTCTGCTGCGCAAGGCCGCTGCCCGGGTGCTCGACGAACTGGGGGTTGACGACCCTCTGCTCGATATCGCCCAAAATCTTGCTGAAGTTGCTCTCAAGGATGATTACTTCATCGAACGTAAGCTCTATCCCAATGTCGACTTTTACAGCGGCATCATTTACCGAGCAATGGGAATCCCAACCAACATGTTTACGGTGATGTTCGCTCTGGGACGGCTACCCGGTTGGATCGCCCACTGGCGCGAGATGCGCAGCGATCCCTCGACCCGAATCAACCGCCCGCGCCAAATCTATACCGGCTCCGGCGAACGTCATTTAGCCTAGCTGTCGTTGGTCACAAGCTGTTCACCCCCGGGAAACCCAGGAGTGAATCTTGGCCCGCAGGCGTTCGACTCGAGCCAGGACTCCCGGCCAGCGGCTGAGCGCCCGAAGAATGATCCGGTAGACCAGTTCGCTGGCCAGCGACAGAACCGCCGCTCCGGCAACGATCGTCAAAATCCCCTGGATGCCCGGAAGAATTAGACCGGCGATTCCAACCAGCAGCAACAACCAGCCGACAATCAGCAACAGCACCCTAGTGACCGTCGACAGTGGTGACAGCTTGCGATCTCCATCCGGCGTCACCGTTAGTTCCGAAGGGGAAGCCTCTGGATTCCCTCCAGAAACGTTTCCTGGTGCAGACGGATCTGAGATACCCGGTTGGGTATCAGGGGACTCTTCGGAGCCATGGGCTGAAGAGGGATGGGTTGCTGGCGGCTGGGGTGTTGGGGGTTGGCTCATTTGCAGTTTGCATCCTACGCACGAAACTCGATTCGTCCAAGTGGAGCTCGCCTAATCGACGGCAGCTATTTTCCGGCTGGGTGCTATCAACTTGTCTGTTGACATCCGTTTTAGAAGTCGAAAGAATGTGTCAGCGCTTATTGAGACTGTTTCTCAATAAGCAAATAACGGCAAATGCACACGACCCGCGAACGACAACAGTTCATCCGAGGACTGCAGCAAAGGGGACACCGGGTCACTCCAGAGCGCCTGGCGGTCTTCGACGCGGTCTTCGCCCTACACGGCCATCTGGAGGTAGACCAGATCTACCAAAGGATGCAGATGCACGACCATGGTGTCTCGCGCGCAACCTTGTATCGCAATCTTGAGGTATTGGAGCGCTTGGGTTTGGTGCGCAAGATACAGGCTGGTAACCGTCGAGTGCTCTACGAGCATCTTCACGCTGGCCAAGATCATGGTCATTTGATCTGCCGCGAGTGTTCCCAAGTGATCGAATTCTTAAGTCCAGATGTCATACAAGCCCTGGCTTCACTTTGTCGCGAGCATGGCTTTGAAGAAGATGAAAACCAAGTCACCGTCCAGGGATTGTGTGGAATTTGCGCTAGCTGGAGCGGTGAGACGACGCAAGCGGCTAGCGCCTAACTCGACTCTGAAATCTGAGGAAGAAGAAGAATGGATCTCGCAACTTGGGCATTGTTGACCGCACTCGCCGCGAGCTCTGGCGCCACCGGAGAAGCCCCAGAGGCTCCCGTCGAGGAATCGATCAGCGAAGTGCATCCAGTCTTTGACCACCTGACCGTGGTCGGTAGCGCCGAAACAGCGGGCGGCTCCGCGCACGTCATCGGGCCAGCCCAGTTGCAGGTGCACAACTACAACGACGTTCACCGAGTGCTGCGCCAGGTTCCTGGAGTCAACATCCAAGAGGAAGATGGATTTGGTCTTCGACCCAACATTGGTATTCGAGGAACCGGCGTCGAACGGTCGCAAAAGATCACCTTGATGGAGGACGGTGTCCTGATCGCCCCGGCGCCCTATGCAGCACCGGCGGCTTACTACTCTCCGACGGTCGGACGGATGGAGAGCCTCGAGGTACGCAAAGGCACCAGCGCCGTGCGCCAGGGTCCACACACAACCGGGGGAGTGATCAACTATCGTTCCACCAGTATCCCGGGGTCGTTTTCTGGAAAAGCGGAGCTGGCACTCGGAACCGATGGACTCTTCCGCACCCACGCTTATGCGGGCGACAGCAACCAACGGTTTGGTTGGCTGGTCGAGGGATATCAACTATCCAGCGACGGCTTCAAGCAGCTCGACACCACCGACAGTACCGGGTTCGACCTCACTGATTTGGTTGCCAAGTTTCGCCTCTCTTCTAGATCCGGTGCCAAGATCTATCAAGCGGCCGAACTCAAGCTTGGCTGGAATCAGCAAGACGGGGCCGAGACCTATGTCGGTCTGACCGCTGAAGACTTTGAACGCACTCCGTATCGACGTTACGCCGGTTCAGCAGCCGATCGCATCGACACGGAACACAATCAGATTCAGCTATCGTATTTCGCTCAGCTCTCGCCTCGTTTCGACCTAACCGCGGTCGTTTACAACAACGACTTCTCGCGCAACTGGCACAAGTTGCAGTCGGTAAATGGACTTGGATTGAGCACCATCTTGGACGATCCGCAGAGCCATTCGACGGAGCTCTCGATTCTTCGTGGAGACCTCGACGCGGTCGACAGTCTCTCGGTACGCAACAACCGGCGCGACTACTTCTCGCGCGGCGTGGGCGCATCGCTAGGAGTACACTTTGACGGACGGATTCGCCACGATGTGGAAATTGGCGTGCGCGTGCACCGCGATGAAGAGGATCGCTTCCAAGAGGAAGACCTCTACAACATGAATTTTGGGCAACCCCTGTTGTCTTCACTGGGAGCCCCGGGGAGTCAATCCAACCGGATTGCCTCTGCCAAGGCGATCGCGGTCTTTTTCGAAGACAGTTTTTCTTTTGGCAAATGGACAGTGACTCCGGGCGCTCGCTACGAGGTTATCGACCTAGAGCGTCTCGACTATGGGCGATCCGACCCCAGTAGAAATAGCTTGCCGAAATCGACGACCAATCAGGTCCGTCAGTTGGTGCCGGGAGTCCGAGTGCAACACGCGGTCAACCGGCGCAATCTATGGTTCGCTGGCCTCTACAAGGGTTTCTCTCCGCCAACTCCGGGCTCGAACGAACAGGTCGAACCCGAAGAAAGCGACAACATCGAAATTGGCTGGCGCTATTCCGGACGCCACCTAGCCACCGAAGTTACCGGTTTCTACTCAAACTACGGCAATCTACTGGGCACCGACACGCTCTCGAGCGGTGGTGATGGCACCGGCAATCAGTTCAACGGCGGCAGTGCTTCGGTACAGGGACTGGAGGCCGCGGCCACTTGGGAACTGCAGCCTTCCCAGTCAGCGCGGGTTCCTCTACGATTGGTCTATACCTATACCGACACTGAATTTCTCTCCAGTTTCGAAACTAAGTTTGCCGACTGGGCGCCTCAAGTGGAGCGTGGAGACGAACTCCCGTACGTTCCCGAGCATCAACTCACCCTGGGCGCTGCCTGGAATAGCCAACAATGGTCGGTCGGCATGGATGCCAACTTCAACGGGGCCATGCGCACACTTGCCGGCGCTGGCGCTATTCCGCTTGACAGTGGAATTCCCAGTCGTTGGACCTGGGATCTAGCCGTAGAGCGCGACCTCAACGCCTATCGCTTGTTTCTCCAGGTCCGCAATCTAGCCGACAACACCTATTTGGTAGCGCGGCGACCGGCCGGACTCCGTCCAGGAATGCCAAGAACTGTGGTGGTCGGCGCAAAGGTCGACTTCTAGCTGCCCCCCATCGTTGGCGGTTCTCTTCGCCGCCTGGCAACAGCTCGATTGGTTGTGGCAAGATGCCACTTCTTCGGCAGCTGGCCTGAAGATGACGCCGATTCCTCGGCGTCGCGATCATGACAAAGAGTCCATCAAAACCTCTCGGGAGAGCCCCTTATTGGTTGGCAGTATTCGGCCTGACATTAATCCTATTTGCGCCCGTTCCAGCTTTTCTGCGGCACCAAGAATGGTCTGCCGTTAGCGTCGATGGCCTTGTCCTGGCCCTCATCTGCCTGGCAACCGCCGCACTCTTGTTTCTTGTGCCCGGCACTCGACGACGCTTGTTGTTGAGCGGTATTTATGCCCTAGCGATTGTCTTTTTTGTCGACTTCCAGTTTCGGCCTTTTTCCGGCTGGGCTGCCTTCGCCGGAGCCTACGTTCTTGTCTTCGCGGTTTGCTTCGGACTCTTTGAAAAGCTACCGGAATTGACCATCTTTGTCTTCGGCATGATGAGCCTCTTGGCCTTGTTCTCAGTTCCTGACAGTGACCATCACGTTGTCGCGGGGGATCAGAACCTGCCGCCAATCGTTTACTTGATTGTCGATGAGCACCTCGGAGTTGGCGGAATTCCGGCGCTAGGTCGAGGTCCAGAAATCCAAGAAATGTTGCGTGATGCGTACATCCAACGCGGATTTCGGATCTACGAAAACGCCTATTCTCTGCACGATCTAACCCATCACTCCATCGCCTCCATCCTCAACGGCTCGGACCGATCCGACAATTTGATCGAGCTGGGAAAGACCTCTGATTGGAAAGTCAAAAAATCTAGTTTGTTGAAACATTGGGCCGACCAAGGTTACCGGATCAATGTCTACCAATCAGACTGGCTAGACCTTTGTGATCTGCAGGAAGTAGAAATCGACTCCTGCTACACCTACAGCACTTGGAGCCTGACTGGGATTCTGGAAGGTTTGTCATGGTACTCAATGGAGCGGCCCACTGGCATCCTGTTGGCGATGGCAAATAGATCACAGATTTTCTCCACGGTTCGTAGTTGGTACAACGTTTTGGCGGATCATTCTCCTTCACTGCCCGAGTGGCCTGTTCACGTGCGTCGCCCCGGAGCTCTGGCGATTCGTTCAGCAACCAAAGCTCTGCACCAAGACCTAGCAAGGGACTCTAGGGGCCATGTCTTTCTTGCTCATTTGCTCCATCCTCACTTTCCTTATGTCTACAACCAAGATTGCAGCGTTAAGCCGAAAGACGAGTGGACCGAGCCGGAATGGGGCAGGAACGGCCGGATGCGTGATATGCGCCAAGCCAGAGAGGACCACTACCCTGCTTACTTCGATCAATTGGAGTGCGCGACGGTGATGGTAAGCCAGTTGATCAATGAGATCGGTGAAATCCCGGGGTTTCACGACGCAACATTAATCGTTCATAGCGACCATGGTTCCCGTATCTGGGTCAAGAAACCCCGCACCTACAACAAACCCAGTGAACAAGACCTTATCGACAGCTTTTCCAGCCACTTGGCCATCCGGGGGCCAGGAGTAACCCCTGGCTCCAATCTGCGGCCAGTGTCCGTCAATCAAGCAATCGCTGAGCACTGGGCGCTTCCTCTGAGGCTTGAAGACAAACCCGGGCTGTACTCAAGGCCCAACCAGGACCAATTTCCAAGGGTTAAGCTTGCTCTGCCAGAAATCTGGCGTGATTCAATCACCGATACAATGCGTCAGCCGAACCAGGAGTTGCGTCGGCTGGACGCTAACGCCCCCTACGAAACTCCCGACTAAGAGAATCATGATGAGATCCGACACCTCAAAAAGAACTGCGTTGGTGATCGCAGCAGTACTGACCATCTGCTTGCTAAGTCCGACGCCAAGCCACGCTTATCTAGACCCGGGCACAGGAGGTATGGCGATTCAAGCGTTGATCGCCATCCTCGCCGGTACTTGGCTGGCAATTCGACTGTTCTGGTCGAGAATCATCGGGTTTTTCAAGCCAAAAGGATCTGATCCTGCATCGCCCGATTCAGAATCATCGTAGCGAAAGATCCTAACTCTCAAGATCTTTCTTGATTTTCTGCCTCGATGTCTAGCCCCGTGGAAAGTAACCTTCCTGAAGCTGAAGGAGGATCGTTTCGCGACCCTCGTGGTCGCATTCACATCGCCAACGGCCGAGTTTTTCGCGCGATCGCTCCAGCCGCTTTGGACGACTTTCGCAAAGTCAACGCAACCGGAGTGGTTGCCAAACTCGAAGAGGCTGGCGATCTGGTGCAGACCTGGGAGCCAGAACAGACTATCTCCGACGCTGCAGGCAATGCCAGCTTGGTTGTCGAGCACCCCCGCCTACCGCTCATCAGCTATCCCTACGAATGGCCTTTTCAGTTGCTCAAACGAGCCGCATTGTTTCATCTCGATTTTCACCTCAAGTGCTTAGAGCACCGGGTCACCTTGACCGATGCGACGGCCTACAACGTCCAGTTTGTCGGAGTACGGCCAGTTTTCATCGATCGTTTAGCTCTCAAACCTTATTCCGAAGGCGAGTACTGGGCTGGGTATCGTCAGTTTTGTGAGCAGTTTCTTAATCCGCTGCTGCTGTCGTCTCTTCATGGAATCCCAATTCATCAATGGTATCGGGGCTCCGTTGAGGGCATCTCCGCTCGTGATACCGCCGTCCTACTTCCACTGAAACGACGGCTATCTCCTCGAGCTTGGATGCACGTGACACTCCAGGCCCGGCTTAACCGCGAACAAACCGCCCAAGTCTCCGACCGGGTCACCAAGCAACGACCCTTGCCGCTCTCCGCTCATCAGAGCATGCTACGGAGCTTCCACAAATGGATCTCCCGATTGCAACCGCATCAACGATCCACCGTTTGGGCAGACTACGATTCCACCCACGGTTACACCGATACCGAACAAGAGAAGAAAGCCAAGGCAATTGCTCGATTTGTAGAGAATCACAAGCCGGCGACCCTTTGGGATCTCGGTTGCAATACCGGGTTTTACTCGCAGATCGCTTTGCAACACGGAGCATCCTCAGTGATCGGCTTGGATCTGGACGAAGGGGCGCTGGGGGCGGCTTTTGACCGCGCTCAGGTTGAAAGCCTATCCCTGACACCTTTGCTATTCGATGCCGCCAACCCAACCCCGGCACAGGGATGGCGCTTGCGCGAGCGCAGCAGCCTCGCCGAACGTTCGGCTCCGGATGGAGTCCTCGCCCTAGCGGTTTTGCACCATATGGTCCTAGGCCGCAATATCCCTCTGCCAGATGCGATCAAGTGGCTGGTCGAACAAGCGGAATGTGGCATCATCGAAGCGGTACCCCGCACCGACCCACAAGTGAAGCGCATGATGGTCTTTCGAGACCACCACCATGAATATGGGGTTGAAGAAATACGCCAGGAGCTAGCAAAGCGAGCCACCATTACCGAATCGGTCGTGGTGTCGGAGTCAGGTCGAGAGCTCTTGTTTTTCAAGCGCTAGAAGCAGAATCCACAACCACTTTGGCGAATCGCCTTTTGCCTACTTTGACTACGTAACCGGATTGATTGTCTGGCAGTTCAGCCCGAGGATCTTGGGCTTTCTCACCGTCAATCGACACTGCGCCCTGTTGAACCAACCGTTGAGCTTCTTTGTTCGAGGATGCCAGTCCGGCGACCGTCAGAACTCTAAAAAGTTGCATCGGAGCGATCGAAACTTGCGGTATATCTTCTGGCACTCCCCCGTCGGAAAACACATCGCCAAACTCTTTAGCCGCTTGGTCTGCCGCCGATTTGCCATGTAGGTCCGCAGTCAGAGTCTGAGCCAGTTGGCGTTTGGCGTCCATCGGATGGAGATCGCCCTCGGAAACTTGACTCTTCAAGGCCTCGATCTCTGCCTCCGGCAGATCCGTCAATAACAGCCACCATTCCCACATCTGCTGATCGGAGATCGACATCGCCTTGCCATAGACCTCCGCCGGTGGATCGGTCAACCCGATTGCGTTGTCGAGACTCTTGGACATCTTGTCCACACCGTCGGTTCCAACCAGCAGAGGAACAGTCATGACAACCTGAGGTTCCAGACCCTCCTCCTTCATCAGTTGCCGACCGACTAGTAAATTGAAAATCTGGTCGTGACCGCCCAACTCAACGTCTGCCTTCATCGCGATCGAGTCATAGCCTTGAACCAAGGGATAGAGCAACTCGTGGATGCTGATCGGCTGGTTTGCCGCGAAACGAGTACGGAAATCGTCGCGTTCCATCATCCGAGCCAGGGTGTAGCGACCGGCGAGCCGAATCAGCCCCTCTGACCCCAGTTTGTCGAGCCATCTGGAGTTGTAGTCAATGGTAGTTTTCTCTCGATCCAGAACGCGCACCACTTGCTGTTCATAAGTTCGGGCATTGCTTAGCACCTCTTGCGCGGTGAGTTGAGGCCGGGTGGCTTTCTTGCCTGTTGGGTCACCAATCCGCGCGGTGAAGTCGCCGACCAGAAAAATCACCGAATGCCCCAGCTGCTGGAAATGCTTCATCTTGCGCAGCAAGACCGTGTGGCCGAGATGAAGATCGGCTGTCGAAGGATCGAATCCAGCCTTAATCGTCAACGGCTTCCCAGACTTGCGCGACGCCTCGAGCTTGCGCGCAAGTTGTTCGGAATCAATCAGGTCGACCGAGCCCCGACTGAGGAGGGCTAGCTGCTGCTCGACTGGAAGAAACTCCGGGTTAGACACCACAAGAGCTTAGCATCGGCCAAGATGGGTCATTGTTGCCTCGAGGCCATGGAGACCCTGGTTGGTGCCAGTGAGAACTACTGGATGGAGACCCTCGCGTGACCGGATCCTCCGGCGTGATTTCTTAACTGTGAATCTCACCCTGCGCCAACAACCGAGCATCACCCTGCAGGCGAGCCTGGCCATCGACAAACTCAGCAACCAATTCAAACCCCGCCCCAGTCACCACAGTGAACGGCTCGGAACCGCTGGCACGACACCAAGCGGTGGCAATGACACCAGTTCCGGAGGCCAAGGTTTCGTCTTCGACCCCTCGCTCAAAAGTGCGCATATCGACCACATTCTTGGACCGTTCTTGGACAAACGCGACGTTGGCCCCATTGGGCTTCAGGTCTTGGTGACCGCGGATAGCCGCGCCCAAGCCAACCACCGAAGCATCCTGCAGCGGACCCACCCAGGGCAACACTGCGTAGGGCACTCCGACATCCACCACCTGGACGGTGACCTCGTCGCCCGCTACGGCGAGGGACTTGATCTCGATTTTCGGGAACTGCCAATCCCAGTTGAGAGCCACGGTCTCCAGATCCAACACCTGACCCCGTACCGGGCCACTGTCTGTGACAATCGTCAAAGAATCACCCCAGTTCAACTCGGAAGCCAATTGCACAGCGCAACGGGTGCCATTGAGGCAGAGCTCAGCTCGTCCGCCGTCGGCGTTGAAGTGGACCATCCGAACCTGGCTGTCTTGACGCCGCAGAACGAACACCCCGTCCGCTCCGAGGGAAATGCCTCTACGGCACACCTGCTGGACCCACTGCGTGGCTGGATCTTCTTGTGGCTCGACCAGGACGATGAAATCGTTGCCCGCGCCAGAAAGCTTGTAAAACGGTATCCGCGCCATGGCGCTCTTTAGATCAAGGGGCTAACACGTCGACCGACTCGCTCGGATCGCTGGCGTTTCCTGATCGATCTACTGCTGTCACTTGGTAACGGTACTGCTGTCCCGATGACGCCGTTTGATCGGTGAACTCGAGGCCAGAAACCAGCGTTTCATTCAAAGTTCGAGAGCTCCCGCCCTGCGATCGAATCACCGAATAGCCATCATGGTCACTGGGTGGCTGATGGCGCCAAAGCAACCGGATGCCGGTTGAATCTGGAATCGCCACCAATGCAGTTGGCGCTTCGGGTGGAAAAACGTCACGGTAGAAAATCTCCCGTTGGCTGCCCCAAGCACTCTCAACACCTCTGGGGCCGACTGCGGTAACCGCATACACCCAACGCCGGCCCATTTCGGCTGCGACATCGAGCAACGACGGTGCTTCGGAAGCGGCAACCGCTTGAAATGGCTCTCCAAATTGAGAATCCTCAGCTGCCCTACGGTAGATCTTGTAGTCGGTGACCGACTCGTCATCCAAAAGATCCCAAGAAATCCGTATTCCCTCGGCGTTAGCCTCGGCCCGTAAACTAACAATCGACTCTGGCGGGGCAATCGGATGGACAGACGCGATGTTGGAAGTCGCAGAATTTCGGTCGTTAGCTTTGACCACCACCGCATAGGAATAGATCCACGGGTCCTGTGGAAGCGTCTCATTGCGCAAGCGAACCACGATCTGGTCACCGTCAATCAAACGCCCGACGTCACTCTGACCGTATTCTTTGATGGTCCCGGCAAAACTCTCAAACACCTGCTGCTCAATCCTAGGTAGCTCGATCATCTCCTCACCATCCAGGTCGTCCTCAGCTGACTCCAAGGCCGCCCCGGAATCATCCTCAACCGTTTCGATCTCAGACGTTGCCTCTTCTTCACCGATCGCTTCGAGGGTTTCCTCAGCGAGCTCCCCAGAATCCAACTCTGCCGACGCCAGCAACTCGGGGGCTTCCTGGTCAAAGCGCAAAATGTTAATCCCTTGCACTTCGTTGATCGGTAGACCGCTTTCGGTGACTGATGGATAGCTAAACCGCAGCACGATCTCAGGACCCTGTTGGTTGGCCTGTAAATCGCGGACGGCAGCTGGAGCCAGCGATGGCGGCGGGATCGGATTACCTTTGCGACCACAACCCACTGCCAACAACACCGTGGCAATCCAAACTACCGATTTTGCATGCTTATAGAACATAGCGACTCAAATCTTGGTCATGAACGATATCGCTTAGCGCTTTGCGCACCGCGGCAGCATCCAGGTTGAGTTGTACTCCGTCCATATCCGGAGCTTCGAAGGAAACCTCTTCCAGTAGTTTTTCCATCAACGTAGCCAGTCTGCGGGCACCAATATTCTCCGTCGAGTCATTGACCGCAACCGCCAGTTGCGCCAACTCACGGACCGCGTCGTCGCCAAAGGTGACGGTCAACCCTTCGGTGGCCAGCAGTGCCTGATATTGCCGGGTGAGCGCGTTCTCGGGCTCGGTAAGGATACGGAAAAACTCCTCCTCGCCCAGTCCCGATAACTCGACTCGGATCGGAAATCGACCTTGCATTTCTGGGATTAGATCCGATGGCCGAGCGACATGAAACGCCCCCGCAGCGATGAACAAAATATGATCCGTTTGCACCGGTCCATATTTGGTGGAAACCGTCGATCCCTCAACGATCGGCAAGAGATCGCGCTGTACACCCTCTCTGGAAACATCCGGGCCGCGGCCATCTTCTCGAGTTGCAATCTTGTCGATCTCATCCAAGAAAACGATTCCGGTTTGTTCCACCCGGTGCCGTGCTTCCCGCTGGATCTGATTGCGGTCAATAATCGCGTCCGACTCCTGCTGCAAAAGAACCTCTCTGGCTTGTGAAACCGGCATCGAAGTCTTGCGTCGTCGGGAGAACAAGTTCGGCATCATGTCCTTGAGACCGGAGCCAATGTCCTCACCACCACCCGGGCCGAAAATCTGGAACGCGGAGCCAGTATCCTCTTCGACTTCGATCTCGACCTGGGTGTCTTCCAAACGGCCTTCGCGCAGTCGCTTGCGGTATTTATCCCGAGTTGATGAAAGGTCCTGTGGCGCTGTACCTGGAGGCGGATGCGTTGGTGGTGGCGGACCGGGCACCAAGATCGCCAACAAGCGCTCCTCGGCTCGACGTTCCGCTTCTTCCGCTACTTCCGAACGCATTTCGTCTTTGACCATTGCTACAGCGATCTCGACCAAGTCACGAACAATAGACTCGACATCACGACCGACGTAGCCGACCTCAGTGAACTTACTGGCCTCCACCTTCATGAACGGCGCTCTGGCCAGACGCGCCAGCCGACGCGCGATCTCGGTCTTGCCCACACCGGTGGGACCAATCATCAAGATATTCTTAGGAACGATCTCGTCGGCCAAGGACGCATCGACCCGCTGTCGCCGCCAGCGGTTGCGCAAAGCAATCGCCACAGCGCGCTTAGCGGCCGCTTGGCCAATGACGTACTTATCCAACTCCTCAACCGTCTGACGTGGCGTCAGATCTTCGATCTTCAGAGGTCGCTCGTCGCGACTGGTCAGACTGTTGACCGGTGCGTCAGTCATCTGCTGAAAGCACCTCAACGGTAAGCTGATCGTTGGTGTAAACACAAATCGAAGCGGCAATCGTCAGCGCTTCGACCGCTATCTCTTGGGCCGATAGGTCGGTGTGCTTGGTCAGAGCGTGGGCAGCACCCAGCGCAATGTTGGAGCCAGAACCGATCGACAACAAGCCATTTTCATCCGGCGCCATCAGGTCGCCGTTTCCCGAAACCAAGAAACTCTTCCCCACATCAGTAACGATCATTTGCGCCTGCAGTTGGCGCAGAGCGCGATCGGTACGCCAATCTTTGGCCAATTCCACCGACGCTCTTTCTAGGTTTCCTTGATACTCCTGGAGCTTGCCCTCGAATCGCGAAAACAGTGCCAAACCGTCCGCCGCTCCACCGGCAAAGCCGACTAACGCTTCGCCACTCTGGGTGCGCAGGACTTTGCGCGCAGAGGACTTCACCACGGTGTCGTTCATGGTCACTTGGCCGTCTCCCGCCAAGCACACCTCGCCTTTGCCGCGAACGAGCAAGATGGTGGTCGATCTCAAGCGTGTGGGGTCCGGATTTCCGGAGTTAGCGTTCATGGGACTGGACATCATCGAACTGGGATTCATTTGATTGGGCATTTCTCTCGCCGCTCGGGATATCAGCGTCAAGCACGAATTGCGATTGATCACTGTACCCGGTACGGGCGCCGAATTGTAACAACCCTTGGCGTCCCGTGGCCGCTCAAAGCTCCCGGGGACTACGCGACCGGAGCATGGCGCGCTTGTACCAGATCAACCAATCCCTGCGCGTCATCGGGCGTAACCACTACCCCTTCTTCCTGCCAGCCAAGCAACACCGGTCGATCCAAGTTGCTGGTGTAGAGCTCAATTTCGCCCAGCAGCCTGGAGTCATAGCCACCGGTGGCGATTTGAAATCCAGACCATCGAGTCAGAGTGCGTAGGTGCTCGGTTTCGTCATCGGTCAGGTGCCGCGCGAAGTCAGGAAACGATCGGCGCAGTCGACGGTGGCGCAACTGCAGTGTCAACTCTTCGCCCTCTTTTCCCTCTGGCTCGACCTCGATCCACATCAGATCCAGATCCCGAGACATGCGGGCGGCATACGCGGTAAGCAATCCCACTAAAGTCATGATCACCGCGGAACCGTACACTCCCTTAACCAGCAACAGAATCGCCACTGCAAATACCACGATCGACAATAAGGTCAAACCTCGACCGAGTCGCCGACGATTGGCCTCTACTGGACCTCTGGGACTGCAGGAAAACTTCTCGGTCACCTAACTTTCCTTCGCCGTCATGGTTTCCGCTATTGGTTGCGCAGTGGCTTCCGGTTCGACCTTGGCGCGTGGATGACTCTTGCGATACACGTGCAACAGCCGGTCGATATCGACGTGGGTATAGCGTTGCGTGGTACTCAAAGAAGCGTGGCCCAACAACTCCTGAATGGTACGCAAATCCGCCCCTGCTTCTAGCAAGTGAGTGGCAAAACTATGACGCATGGTGTGAGGGTGAACTCCCCCGGCCAGCGACGAGGACTCCACATACTGATCGAGAATGCGCCGTACCGAGCGCGCTGTCAACCGCCCACCACGTTGGTTGATAAAGACGCATTGATCATCGTCCCAAGGTCGGCTGGCCAGCACTTCCCAAGCTTCCTGCCATTGGCGCAAAGCTTGCGCCGCGGGTTTGCCGTAGGGAACCATACGTTCCTTGCCGCCTTTTCCCACCACCCGCAACGTCCTGCCTCCGGGCTCAAGATCCTTCCAGTTGAGGGAAACCAGTTCGCCAACCCGCAAACCGGTGGCGTAGAGCAGCTCCAGCATCGCTCGATCGCGTCGCGACGCAGGCAGATCTCCCTCGGGAGCCTCAAGCAACACATTCATCTCTGCGGGCCGCAAATGGCGTGGCAACTTACGTTCGCTGCGTGGTGTCTTGATGGCTTCGGCTGGACTGGCCTCAAGAACCCCTTCGCGACAGGCAAAGCGAAACACCCCTTTAAGTGCCGACAAGGTCCGTCCCTGGCTGCTACGGGCGTTTCCGGAAAGCGCCAAATGAGCCAGAAAGGCCCGTAGCGCCATCGCGTCGACCTCGACCACTTCGATCTCGGTCACCTTCTTCTCAAAGTAGTCCCGAGAGAGAAAGTTCGACAAGCGACGCAGATCACCTTCGTAGGCGCGAATGGTGTTTTCTGCCAGGCGGCGCTCTCCCGCTAAATAATCCAAATAGCGAAACACCAACCGGGGCAGATTCATGCCTGGACCGCTCGCACAGGTTGCTCGACAACACTGTCCGTCTCCACCGCAAAATGGCAGGGCAAGCCGTTGGTCGCAGCCCACTGCGACAAATGCTGTCGGGCACGGGCGGCATATGCTGGCCTTCGCTCTCGCTTGCGCAGCCGCTGATTGAGAGCGGGAAACAGACCAAAATTGATATTGGCTGGCTGGTATCTCTCCGGTGAGGAAAGCGTCAAATGACGCGCCAGAGCCCCGAGAGCGGCCTCATCAGGTATCAAGGGTAACGGCGCCCCAGCAAGCTCGGCCGCTAGGTACAGACCGACCGCCAGCCCGGTGGCGGCCGACTCCAAGTAGCCCTCGACACCCGTGATCTGCCCAGCAAAGCGAATCTGTGGTTGTGCCTGCAATGCGTACCTAGGCCCAAGATGGCGTGGCGCGTTGATGTAGGTGTTGCGATGCACCTGCCCCATGCGCACAAACTCCGCTGACTCCAGCCCGGGGATCATCCGCAGCACCCGCTTCTGATCTCCCCACCTAATGCGCGTCTGAAACCCCACCAAATTGAACTGGGTTCGGGCGACATCCTCGCGCCGTAACTGGACCACCGCGTAGGGCTTGGACTCGCTATCCCAAACTTCGCGTGGGGGCTCCAGCCCCACCGGTTTCATTGGGCCAAAACACAGCGTCTGTACTCCCCGGCGGGCGATTTCTTCCAGCGGCAAGCAGCCCTCAAAAAAGAGATTGGCCTCAAACTCGTGAAGTTCCGCAGTTTCGGCCTGCAAAACCGCGTCGACAAACCTTTGGTATAGATCCTGGTCCATTGGGCTATTCAGGTAATCATCGCCGTTGCCCTTGCCGTAACGCGAGCCCCAAAACATTTTCGACAGATCCAAAGACTCGGCAGTGACGATCGGCGCAATCGCGTCATAGAAATAGAGCGATCTCTCGCCCAGCAGCTCCCGCAATTGACCACTCAAAGCCTCGCTGGTCAACGGTCCGGTGGCGATCACCACTGGCCCGTCGGGAATCTCACTCAGCTCTTCGCGCCGCAGCCTGATCCGAGGATGATTCTCAATTGCTGCAGTCACCTTCGCGGCAAATTGGTAGCGGTCCACCGCCAGCGCACCGCCAGCCGCCACCGCCGTTTGACGTGCCGCCGGAATCACCAACGACCCCAGCGCCTCCATCTCTCGCTTCAACAGCCCCGCAGGGTGGTTGGGATCATCCGAACGCAACGAATTCGAACACACCAACTCCGCCAAATCCCCGGTCTTGTGCGCCGGCGTCGACCGCTCCGGCCGCATCTCCCACAGATCTACGGCAAACCCACGTTCCGCGACCTGAAACGCGCACTCCGTCCCGGCCAAGCCGCCGCCGATGATGGTGAGATGTGCCACCGGAAGATTATGGCACTGGGTTTCGGTCAAAAACTCCCAAGGGGCCACCCTTGCCGCACCCACTTGAAGTCAAAGAACTCACTCACGGTCCCGTCAGGATTCAACTTAACCGGGGTGCCACCGTCGGTAGGGGTCGAGTAGACGTCAAGAACACCGCCTTCCCGCCAATGGTAATAGCTGATAAACCTGGAATCTGGAGAGAACGCAGGGGTTCCAAAAAAAAAGCCAATCTTCTCTTTCTTGGGTATCACACCGTGAACCCTTGAATTACTGCCAGAGGCGTTGGACCAAAGAAATAGCTCGGGGGTTTCTTCCCATTTGAGATCGACGACGTAACCGAGGTGGCTCCCATCTGGAGACCAAGACAACCAACTCGGCGTTGCGTAGTCTGGATAGGCATATGGATCACTAACCCGAATCGCATCACCGCCAAATGCAGAGCCTATGAAGACAGCGTACTGACTAGGGGTTTCGTGATCCGAAAGATAGGCAATGTATTTACTGTCCGGTGACCACGGAAAAGGTTCTGAAAAGACAATATGCTGAAAAGCCATAACACCAGCCCCACTTGAAGGAGGGCTAATCGCTATTCGGGAAGCCCCGTTAGCCGCGCAAATATAAAGAGTACGAAATCCACTTGATGAGTCGAAGGCCACAAATGCCAGCCTGGAACCATCTGGTGACCATTGGAAGTGGATAATTCCGTCGTTTAAGTCAGCCGTGACATTCTGCGACAAAACTCCGACGGCGTCAGTCACCCATAGATCTGCATAACCATCGTCGTTGATCTTCATGTATCCAAGATGCTTCCCATCCGGAGACCAGGCAATTTGACTGCTGACACCATCCATGACCTGTACTGAAGGTTCTCCCAATCGACGTACGTACAGAGTCGTTAGACTCTCGTCCCAGTAGGCAACCGTATCTCCCCTAGGAGACCAAATCGCCATCCCTGGAATCTCCACAAGTGAACTGCCCTCACGGTCTGTCAAGAACGTGCTCCCTAGGTCTGTGACATAGCCCAAATGGAAATCGTCTGGTGACCAAACGAAGTACTCTCCGCCCGCCGCGGGAACAACCAAAGCGGTGGGGCCGCTTTCATTGGCTACAAAAACACCATCTTGGTCGAAGTACGCGTACCGCGACCCTCCGGGAGACCAAGCCGCACTATCAAAAGAAGTCAAATCACCGTTAGGCCTAGACAGATATCCTACATCTGGGTTCTGCGTAGAGAACTGCAACCGGACAGCAGAGTTGAGTCGATATTGCATCGATAATTCGCTAGCTTCCCCTCTGAGGTTCACCGCCTCCACCCGAAGGTGCATGAGACCTGAGTCGGGAATGACACTGAAGGGAACCCACATTTCGTTGGTAAAGCGCCGGATAGCAAGGTGCTTATTGGCCTCCGTGATCGGGCTGGGGGACTGGTAAACGATGAAGTTACCCACACCTGTCAGGTCTTCCATGCTCCAGGCCAGACGCTTAGTCGGAGGGTCGAGATAGTTGGGCACCACGCGGACATACTGGGGTGCGTCAGGGATGGGGATCTCGATGTTGGAGAGCGTCAACGTGGTGCAGACCCAGTGACTGCCGTTCCACTGCGCCACTTGGTCCGTGGCACAGGCAAGTTGGGACAAAGTGTCGTGTTGGCTGATGGTCTCTGTGGTGACAGCTTCGGAGCCAGCAATCAGGACAGATAGCCCTTCGGGTCCAGTGATATTGAACGTGTTGCCGCCGACATCGATCCCTGACTCGGTGAGATGGGTGTCCTCGGCTCCGTGGAGTTGTCCTTCAAGCACCAGATCTGGAGCTCCTGGGTTGGTGTTGGCGGCGATGACTCCAGCGCCATCGGGAGATCGGGAGACACCAATGACCCCTGCAACTTCTCCAGTGGTCTCGGAGGGCACAGACCTAATCCCCGCCTTGCTTGTGGCAAGCGCTGGTGAGCCACCCTCGACCGAGCTGCTGCCCGTGGACAACTGGGCCTGAGAACCAGCGTCATGCGAGTCAGTCGAGGTTGATTGCAGGACTTCTCGCACTCTGACATTGACCGCCTCCACTTGCGCGTCTGTCAGATCCGCGCTCGGAGTTCGAAAGTAGAAGACCCGAGACCACTCACCAGACCCTTTCTCTCTAGCCTCTCTCACTGCCCAGGCGTAGTGGTGTTCTGGGTCCAGGCAATCATCCGCCGAGGGCGTCCAGCCGGTGGCGCCAGTTGGGAGTCTCACCTGCTGAGCAAGAGACGGCTCATCATTACCGTCAGGCCCTAGCGCGTAGACCGCGATTTCATGACTTGAGTGCAACCCCGATGGAGCAATGTCAAAGGTGAGACACAATCCCGACACCAAGGTTGCGGTACCTTCTGCCCCCGGACTGACCGGAAGTGGCTGGGTTGAGCCAAGGCCCGCCACGAGCCCCAAAGCGGACCCAACAACGAAAGCTCGACTCTTGAATTGATTGAACAACGCCTTCCTCTGGTCGCGACGCGACCTACTGATCAAAGCATCCCAACACTACCAACAACGCTTCCCTATATTCGGAAAATCGGCCGGAAGCGACAATAACGACCACCATGAAAGGCCTATGGGCTCAAGGTCACAGCACCCCAGTAATTGAAACTCGCTGGCTTCCAGCCGGGAATGTAGTTCGCCTCGAGGTTGTCGATGCCAAATCCGGCGTCGCCAACCAAGGTAGAGATGTCGCGATTTAGGTTGCAGCCGCCGCTGACGTGTTTCCACACCGGATTGAGGCGGTCTTGCCATTTGCGCACCGCAGCGTCAGGTGCCTTCCCGTGTTCCGAAAAAATCAAATGACCACCTGGTTTGAGTACTCTGCGGATTTGTTGCAGCGCAACCTCAACCTCTGGGATGGTGCACAGGGTATAGGTGATGACCACAGAGTCAACACTCGCGTCCTCCAACGGGATCTCCTCTCCTGGTAGGTCTAGGAGTTCGATGTCGAGCGGCGAGGCAATAATTGCCGCGGCTGCTTTCTCGCGCATGCCGGCGGACGGTTCCAAGCCCCACAATTTGGTCACCTTGCGGCTATCGTAGTAGGGCAGATTCAATCCTGTCCCTAGGCCCACTTCGAGAACTCGGCCGCTTGCCATCGGCACCACTTTCTCCCGCTGGCGCATGGTTGGCTTACCGCTGCACGAGAGGTTAACTATCCTCGGAAGAAGGAATCGTTCATAAACACTCATCTCAAGCCTTTGCCGCAAAAAGCAGCAATCCCAATCAGCGACAGGAAAACTGTATCAAGGAGGCTAACGTTTGCGTGCTTTGCGCTTAGGAGCCTTCCCGCGCTCGGCCAGGATGTTGATCGCTTGTTCTTTGGTCAGAGTCTCGGGGTCTTCACCTTTGCGCAGTGAGGCGTTGACCTCACCGTTGGTCAGGTAAGGACCGTAACGGCCATCGAGCAAGCGAACGGTGAGCTTGTCGTGCTCACCAAATTCCTTGAGCGGTGGTGCCGTGCGCCGTCCGCGGGTCTTGGGCTGAGCGAGGATGACCAAAGCCCGGTCGAGTTCGACGGTGTAGATGTCGTCTTCGGCGGGTAGCGAGCGCGTTTCTTTGCCAGCCTTAAGGTAGGGACCGTAGCGGCCTGAGGCCGCCACCACTTCTTCTTCTGTTTCCGGGTGGGCTCCCAGGGTCCGGGGCAGCGAAAGCCACAGCAACGCGTCGTCTAGGGTCACGCTGTCCTCGGTGCGGCCTTTGGGCAGGGATGCGCGCTTGGGCTTGGGTTCTTTGGACCCTTTTTCTGGCGTTTCGCCCAATTGCACGTAGGGCCCGAACCGACCGGTCGCCAGGTAAATTGGTTCTCCATCCTGATGCCCCAGGGCTTGCGGTCCGTCACTCTGGGTTTCCAGAATCTGGCGCGCCATTTCAAGTGTCAGATCCGCGGGGGCAAGGCCATCGGGCAACGAAGCACTTTGCTTGTCGTCGCCCTCCCCGCGCTGCAAAAACGGTCCGTAGCGACCAATTCTGACCACCACCGATCGACCTTCTTCGTCCTCACCCAGCTCCATGGCTGGGTAGTTGATGAGTTCGGTTTCTTTCTCCAGGCGAGCCTGCAACCCCGGGTCGTCGGTGCCACCGAAATAGAAGCCCTGCAAATGATCCAGCCACGGGATCTGACCACTGGCAACGTCGTCCAAGGACTGCTCCATGGTGGCGGTGAAATCGGTGTCAACGTAGTCCCGGAAGTGCTTTTCCAACAATATGGTGACGGCGTGGGCAGTGAAGGTCGGGACCAGGGCGTTGCCTTGTTTGTCAACGTAACCACGCCGTTGAATGGTCTCGATAATCGGAGCGTAGGTGGACGGTCGGCCGATCCCGAGTTCTTCCATCAGTTTGACCAGAGTCGCCTCGGTATAGCGAGCCGGCGGTTTGGTTTGCTTACCCACCGCGTCGACCAATTGCGGATCGATCGAGTCGCCGATGGTTAACGAGGGCAGCAGGGATTCGTCATCTTTAGTGGAACGTCCATAGGCAGCCATCCAGCCTGGAAAGTCAATTACCTGACCGGTGGCTTGAAAGACCGCTTCCTTGCCACCGGATTGCACCGCTGGATGCAAGGTCGCGGCAGTGCGCGAAAGCTTGGCGTTACTCATTTGACTCGCCATCGTGCGACGCCAAATCAAGTCGTAGAGTTTGAGTTCGTCATCCTGTAGGTGTGCTTCGAGGCTGTCTGGGGTGCGCTCCAGACTAGTGGGTCGAATCGCTTCATGGGCCTCTTGAGCGCCCTTGGACTTAGTCTTGTAGCGCCGCTCGCCAGTAGCGTAGTCCTCGCCGAACTCGCTACCGATGACCTTCTGTGCTTCAGCAAGGGCGCGCTCCGACAGGGTCATGGAATCGGTCCGCATATAGGTGATGAGACCTTCGGGTCCACTGCCTAAATCGATGCCTTCATAGAGCCTCTGCGCGGCACGCATGGTGCGCGAAGCACCAAACCCTAGACGCCCGTTGGCTGCTTGCTGCAGGGAAGAGGTAGTAAACGGAGGCGACGGGCGGCGGGTTACTGGTTTGGTTTCGACATTTGCGACGGTCCAGGGCGTCGACCAACCGAGCAGCAACTCAAGAGCTTCGGACTCCTCCTTGAGCCACAATCGTTTTTCTGGGTTCTTGAGTTCGCCAGATTCGGGATCAAAATCGCGACCGGTTGCTAGGGGCTCGCCAGATACCGACTTCATCTGCGCCTGAAACGAAATTCCGTCCTTTTCGAGGGTTGCTTCCAAAGACCAGTATCCGGCAGTCATAAATCGGCGGCGATCCCGCTCGCGCAAAACACAGAGCCGCACCGCCACACTCTGTACCCGGCCCGCCGACAATCCGCGCTGAACTTTCTTCCACAAGACCGGCGAGAGCTCGTAGCCATACAACCGATCGATAATGCGCCGATTTTCTTGCGCCCGGATCAGTTCGTAGTCGAGTTCCCGCGGGTTCTCCAGTGCTTCACGCACCGCGTCTTCGGTGATCTCGTGAAAAGCGATGCGCTTGACTGGAACTTTGGGCTTGAGCACTTCGACAATATGCCAGCCAATCGATTCACCTTCACGATCTTCATCAGTCGCCAGAATCAATTCGTCGGCGCCGACCATTGCTTTCTTGAGAGCTTGGATATGTTTTTTGCGGTCTGCAGAGATCACGTAAATTGGATCGAACTTCTTATCAACGTTGACCCCGAGTCGAGCCCACGGCTCACCTTTGTGGCGCGCAGGAATCTGACTGGCGCTGCCCGGAAGGTCACGAATGTGTCCATAGCTGGCTTCCACCCGGTACTCGGATCCCAGGAATCGGGCGAGAGTCTTGGCTTTGGCTGGTGATTCAACAACAACAAGTGACAGCATAGGTCGAGTAGCTCCACGGAGAGTAGATTGGCAAAGCAGTGGTGATGGGCGAAAAACAACGCATCGGCGCGGAACTCTCGGGGAAATCATCGCGTTCGTCAACCCATGGCACTCTCCAGGCTACCGAACTAGGCGCCCAAAACGGTCTCCTGGATGCCGGCTGATCAAGCCCAAAAGCTCCAACTTAGACAACTCCACTAGGAGTGCTTCTATACGCCGGTCCAGGGTCCTGGAGAGTTGCTCCACGGATATCGATTCGCCCAATGGCGGCAGTGCTTCCCACAGTTTTCGGTCGACTTCTTTGGGGATCACCAAAGAAGCGCCTTCGGGGAGCTGCAAACCGGGAATGAAGTCGATCAGGTCCCGGGGTCGATGAGCCACTCCAGCCCCGTCCGAGATTAGGGAGTGACAACCCTGAGATCTAACGTCAAATATCGACCCGGGGACAGCAAAGACATCTCGACCGAGATCCAGGGCGAGTCGGGCGGTGATCAGAGAACCAGAGCGAAAGGTCGCTCGCACGACCAACACTTTTCGAGCTAGAGCTGCGATCAGATGGTTGCGAATCGGGAAGTTGCGAGCCAAGGGGGGCGTGGCGATCGGAAACTGGCTGATTACCGCTCCTTGACCGGCAATCTGGTCGGCCAATGATCTATGGTGACGCGGATAAGCCACATCGATACCGCACCCCAGAACCGCGACCGTCTTGCCAGAGGTTTCGAGCGCTCCTCGGTGCGCCGCACCATCGACTCCAGCCGCCATACCCGACACCACGGTAGCTCCCGCAGAAGCGAGGCTGCGTCCAAATCGCATTGCTGCTTGTCGCCCATAGTCGCCGCACCGCCGCGAGCCAACGATTGCAATTGCCAATGTTGGGCTCTGCAGACAGGTCGGCGGAAGGCTTCCTCTGACGTACAACACCGGCGGGGGAAGCTCCAGGTTGAAGAAAGCTGGCGGATAGCCACGGTCGTTCCAAGTCAGGATCACGGCCTTGGCGCGAGCGGCCTCTGTTCGTTGCTGCTTGGCGAGCGAGTCGGCTTCGTCCAATGCCCGCTCCACATTCGGCCTGCCTTTGAAATGGTTCCAGGCGTCGGAACTGAGAAGTTCTGGGTTGGCAGCGAATCGGTAGAGGCGGTCCAAAGAGATCGACCTCAGCGTGTTGATCGCGATCAACTGGTCGTCAGACAGCGGATTATTGGACAGCCGGTCATCGGACTGTGGTTTATCGAAACAGTGCATCTTTCAAAACTCGCCTCGGAGTGAGTCGTCCACACCAGGAGACGACGCCCTCTTAAAGGGGAGACGAAAAGCTCTGCCGCGACCTTGCCCAAGGCGCTGTCATCAAGAACCACAGGCGAAAACTTGAGGCATTGGGTGGCGTATTGAAGGTACGGCACCGCCCTTGCAGCCCCTCGGCCTGCCAACCGAGCGCTAGGGTTTCGGTTGACTCAAAGCGAGAGGTACACCAGTGATTGAAACCAGCCCATTGTCAAAATCGGCAGATTCACTGAACCATCTCCCTGCGATGCGCCCGTATATACTGCCGATGGGTAGTCCTTCGTCACGCACCTGGAGATTTTTTTTCCATGGGTAATTACCAATCTTGGCTCTTCGTCCGCAGGCTGGGAACGCTTCTTGTTGTTGCATTCTTGGCGCTGCCGATCGGGATCCAGGCAAAACCAGTCGGTCAACTTGGATTCGGCGCACAGATGGCGTCGCGCGGGCTGTGGAGCGAAGCCTTATTTCGCTTTCGTCAGGCAGAAAAAAGCGACCCGAACAACCCTCGCATTCTCAACAACATTGCAGTCTCACTGGAAGCTCTAGGCCTCTACGATGAAGCTCTGGAGCAATACCGCAAAGCGGTCGAGGTAGAGCCCAACTTAGATCACGCCAAGAAAAACTACGCTCGTTTCGTCGACTTCTATCAAGCCTTCAAAGGCGGTGAGGCCGAGTTGTCCGACGACGAAGACGCCACGGCGCTAGCGGAAGCTGATCCGGAGGCCGCTCAAACAGCCGCGAGTACTCAGGAAGGCGGCGAACCTGCAGATGGCCAACAAGAAGGTGAAAACAAGCCTGGCAATCTCTCGTTGGATGGAGATCTCTCATGATCGTTCGCAGACAAGTTTGGAGCCGCTCATTGTTGTTGGGGGCGCTTGCGCTCATTGCCGGTGGGATGGCTCTTCCACTTGCAGCCTCGGAAGTTGAAGTCCATATCGTGCTACCCGTGCGGGCACGAATTGCTCTGGAAAACCGGAATACGGTGACCCTGGCACCCTGTTTGATCTTTGATGAAGAGGGCGAAGAGAACGCCTACGATATTGACTTGGTCAAAGAGTTCGAGCGCTACTTCAGTCGCTTACTCGGCCGTAAGACCGACCTCAAGTTCATCGAATCAGGGCCGATCGACTATCCATCTTTTGATTTGGAACAACTGGGTAACGACGTCGATTTTTGGGCCTTCGTGGGCTCACAGACGCAGGCTGACTTGGTGCTCGCTTGCAGTCTAGATTTTGATGTTCAAGAGCGAAGCGGATACAGGTCTCAACCTTACGTCTCTCCCTACGACGGACGGACCTACGAGCGCCAGGTGCTGATCGAAAATACCGGATTTGAATTCGATATTGTTCTCCAGGTTTATGAAGGTGCCACCGGTGAGCAGCTCTATACCGAGAACTTCAAAGATTTTCGAGAATTTCCCACCGACAGCGCCGACCCGATCACCGGAATGTTCGCCAATTTGCAGGCGTTGGAAGATCGCATCGCTGGGATTTTTGTCCAGCGAGAGGTTCCCGCCAGCCGCACCCTCTACACTGAATGACAGCTCCCTTCTCGATCGGTAAAGGAGTCACCGTGACCAAGAACCTTCGCTTGATGAACCTTCGTTTGCCTCTAGCCTGCGCGCTCTTGGCGCTGATGGCGGTTTCTCCAGTTACTGCCCAATTCGGCAAGAACTCGAAGATCCAATATCGAGATTTTGACTGGAAGATCTACCACGCCACCCATTTCGATGTTTACTACTACGAAGACGAGGAGCATCTTCTCGACCGGGTGGTGTCGTTCGCAGAATCAGCCTACGACCATCTATCGCGCGAGTTCGACTATCAAATCCCAAAACCGACGCCGCTGATCTTTTACCGCACCCACAACGAGTTCCAACAAAACAACATCATCCTCAACTACATTCCGGAAGGATTGGGTGCATTCGCCAGCTCGGTACGCAATCGCATGGTGCTACCGGTGGACATGCCGGATGATCAGCTGCTCAACCTCATCCTTCACGAACTGACCCACATTTTTCAGTACCACATCCTCTACGGAGGTAGCGCCGGGAAAGGCATCACTTCTTCTGCGCCGCAGTACATCAATGAGGGCATGGCGAGCTACTACGCCGCCGATGAAGACGCCCGCGACAAGATGTACCTGCGTGACGCAGTGGTCAACGACAACATTCCCGAGATCGGTGGTGACTCTCCGCCGCAAGGATTTTTTGCCTATCGCTACGGGCACGCCTTTTTTGACTACGTGGAAGAGACCTATGGCAAGGAAGGCGTACTCGCTTTTTTGCTAGAGCTCCGCACCACGCTCGGCTCGCGCGTTGGCCCCGCCATTGAGCGCGCTTTTACTGAGAATCCTGAGGACTTTTCTGCCGACTTCCGCCGCTGGTTGCGCCGTAAATACTTGCCAGAGTTAGTGGTCACCGGTGAACCCGGCGACTTTGGTCGCCGTTTTCGCCAAGAAAAGGGCAAGGCTCCGGTCAACGCAGCCTCGCCGATCGCCTCTCCTTCCGGAGACCTGATCGCGACCTTTGTCCGAGATCGTGGCGAAGTCGACATCGTGCTCTACGACACCAAGACCCGTGACAAGGTCAAGAACCTCACCAAGGGGTTTACCACCGACGTTCAGTACTTCATCGCCCAAGAGGTCGGCGAAGTGCCGCGCAAGATGGGTCGGGATTTGGCTTTTTCCCCAGACGGCAATCAGTTAGCCGCCTTTGTGCGCAAAGAGGACTCGCGCAAGCTCGCCTTTGTTGACGTGCTGCGCGGCGGCGTGCGCCGTCTTATCGACGTAAGCGTTGACCAAGCGTTGAATCCAGCTTGGTCCCCGGACGGAACCAAGATTGCTTTCGCCGGTCATCGCGACGGTCAGTTCGACATCTTCGAGTACGACTTGAATGCCGACGTAGTCACCAACTTGACCAACGATGAGGTCTACGACGGCGCCCCGTCTTACAGCCCCGACGGTTCGTCCTTGGTATTTTCCTCAGCAACCGGCGACACTATTCGCATCTACCGCATTGATCGCAGTGACCCATCTGTGCGTTATCCGCTCACCGACGGAGAAGACAACGCCACCGACCCAATTTACTCACCCGACGGCAGCCGCTTGTACTTCACCTCCGACTACACCGGTGCCAACAACATCTTCTCCAAAGACCTAGCAACCGGCGAGACAGTACAGCACACCAACTCGGTCACCGGCAGCTACATGCCGGTTCCGTTGTCCAATCCAGCCGGGGATGATCGTCTAGTCTTCACCGCTTTCTGGCGTGGTCGGCATGATCTCTACCTGCTGGATGAGGCGAAGCCGATCTCCGACCCGATCATCATCGTCGAACCGGATGAGCAAGCCGCCGAAGGAGCCGGTCTGCAGCTCACCGAGCTACCGGAATTTGAACCGACCATTGAAGCTGCTCTAGACGACGCCAATATTGGTCCCTACAAGCGCAAGTTCTTCATCGAAGGCTTCTCCGGAACGTCGATCGCGGTAACCGACGATCAACGCTACATCGGTACCGTAGCCATCTCGCTGTCCGACTTTCTTGGCGACCATCGAATCCTGGCCCAGTTTCAGACCGTGGATTCGTTCCGAAATTTCAATGTAGTCTATGCGGACCTCAAGAAGAGACTGCAAAAGCAGGTGCACCTGTTTGACAACCGGACTTTTCGAGTCACCGGAGTCAGCCAAACTGGTGGTCGTATTGTCCAAGAAGAGGTTCGCTACGAAACATTAGGAACCATAGGAGTCTTGGTCTACCCGCTGGACTTTAATCATCGAGTTGAGGGCGGAGTAGGCTACGTTCAACGAAAAATCGAACTGGCCGCCACTGAGTTTCGCGACAGCCCATTCTTTAGTGGCGGGCAGACTGTCGATACATTTACCCTTTTCGAGGATGATTTCCCCTTCGTTCAGACCAAGTTTGTCGGGGATAGCTCGGTTTGGAGCGGTTTTGGTCCGATCAGCGGCCGTCGTTACTCGGTGCAAGCAACCTACGCGACCGACACCGAAGGCAGCGGTGACTTGTTTACTACCTTTGAGACCGATTTCCGTCAGTACGTGCCTCTGGGGCGTAGAGGGTCCTTTGCCATTCGCGGCTACGGCTTCACCAGCGACGGTAACCAACCCGACATCACCTACTTTGGCGGTCTGGATACCGTGCGCGGGTTTAACTTTCGCAGTATCTCGGGCGATAACGGTTTCTACACCAACTTCGAACTGCGTTTTCCGTTTATCGATTACTTGATTACTCCCTCTAGGGCTTTGTCTTTTCAAGGAATACAAGGAGTCGTCTTTCTCGATATGGGCGGTGCTTGGTTTGACGACGTTCAGGATTTCAACTTCTACGACTCCGAGAACAGTCGGCTTGACGACGGAGTTGCCTCTTATGGGTTTGGACTTTCGACCAGGATTTTCGGTTATCCAGTCAACTGGAACTTCGCCAAACAATGGAATTTCGACACCTCTGCCGATGGCTACGAGACCTCCTTCTGGGTCGGTTTCCGCTTTTAGCTGGAGCGTCGTTGAAGATTGAGGTATTAGGCGCCTATGGAGGAGTCGGCCTAGGTATGCGACCGACTTCTTTGTTGATTGAAGACAGAGTCGTGTTGGACGCTGGGTCGATTGCACGAAGTATCGATCTCGATAGGCAACAAAGAATCGAAGCTGTAGTTCTCACCCATGCTCACGCCGATCACATCTGCGAGCTGCCTTTTTTCCTAGAGAACATTGCCTCCGCTCTGCGCCCCCCGGTGCGCATCTACGGTTCGGTGGCAACCTTGTACGCCGTTCGTCGCCATCTAATCAATAACCACATCTGGCCTGATCTAGATGCCTCAACCATTCGACCCAGGGTGATGGAATTTGTTGAAATAGAAGCCGAACAGCCCTTCGTCGCTGGCGGTGTGCAATGGACACCTTTCGCGGTCGATCACACGGTGCCCACTTTCGGATACGTAATCGAAGACCGCAACTCATCGGTACTCTGGTCGAGTGACACCGGCCCCACCCATCGCCTGTGGGAACTCATCAACTCCAAACCCGAACTGCACACCGCTATGGTCGAAGTCAGCTTTGACAATGCTCGTCAAGAACTCGCCGATCGCACCGGTCACCTGACGCCCAACAGCCTCAAGAAAGAACTCGGTAAATGCACCCGCGACCTGCGAGTGCTAGTTCACCATTTGAAGCCAGTCTTCGTTGAACGACTGGGTCACGAACTCACCGACTTCGAGATCTTGGAACAGGGGCGGATCTACGAATTCTGACCCAGGTCCGTACTCTTCTAATCCGTTCCAAAAATCGGACCGTGATACCTTGCGCCGGTGCAACTGGCCCTTGATTTTTCCGGCGACGAGTTTCGTTTTTGCGTGCTCGGATCTGGCAGTGCTGGCAACGCGATTCTGGTAAAGCACGGCAGTCACCGAATCCTTATTGACTGCGGCTTTTCTGCCCGCGAGATCGTCCGGCGGCTGGAGCTGGTCGGCGTGTCGCCGGAGACCATCGGTGCCATCTACTTAACTCACGAACATTCTGATCATTGTCGCGGTGTACGGCAGTTTCGCAAGCGTTTCGAGACTCCGGTGTTTGCCACCGAGGGTACTCTGCAAGCAATGCGCGCGGGAGCGTGGGGAGAACGCTTGGTCACCGACTGCCCGGTGCACAGAATGGACATGGAGATCACCCCGTTCGCGGTCTCTCATGATGCCCAACAGCCGGTCGGGTTCGTCATTGAAGGAACTCTGGGTGGACGACTCGGAGTGGTGGCGGACTTGGGTCATGCTGATAGTGATCTTTGGCGCAAGATCGGCTCCCTAGACGCACTGATCTTGGAATCCAATCACGATGAACAGATGCTCAATCAAGGTCCATATCCCTGGTCACTCAAGCGCCGAATCCTCGGCGAACGAGGGCATTTGTCCAACCGCGCGGCAGCAGCCGCACTGAAACAACTCGACGACGACCGGTTGCACATCGTGGTCCTCTACCACCTGTCTCGTACCAACAATCGGCCTCATCTGGCTGCCGAGACCGTCAACGATACGGTGAACCGTTTGCGCTCTCCGGCCGAGGTGGTGGTCAGCAGTCAACTTGAACCAACTCCATGGTTCGACCTAATGATTCAAGGCGGGCGGCGATCGGTCGGGTCGTAGCGAATCGACTCGCCGACAGCATCTTCCCGTGGCGCACGTCGTTGACTGTTTCCTACCCGCGACAACCTTGTCGTATGGTTTGCCGTATCAGCATAGGGCAGCGAGCCTGCCCGACACCAAAGTTAAGGAGGATGCCGTGAAGCCCAGAATCGTAGCCCTGATAATGCTTGTTTGCTCGTCTACGGCGTTCGCCGAGGACCCGATTGATCGGTCTGGTAAATGGGATGTCAACGGACCCCTGGGTTCACCGACATCGATCCTAGAATTCTCCACCGATCAGGGGACCTGGATGAACCTCGACGTCCATCCCGACGGGGACCAAATCATCTTTGACCTTCTGGGAGACCTTTACTTAATCCCGATGGAAGGTGGCGACGCGGTACGGCTGACCGAAGGAGCGGCTTACGACTTCCAGCCACACTTCAGCCCAGACGGAACGCAAGTTCTATTCACCTCCGATCGAGGCAGTATCAACGCTATTTGGATCGCTGACTTTGACGGTACTTCTTTGTCTGAGTTCAAGTCAGTCATAGATGGCAATGCAAACCCCTACGGAGGTGCCAACTGGACACCCGACGGCGATTGGATCTTGGCGCGCAAGCGGGTCACCGACACCAGCTCGATCGGGATTTCAGAGCTTTGGATGTTCCACAAAGATGGCGGCAGCGGGATCAAGCTGGTCGGCGATGGCGCCGAGGTTGATTCGTTCTCAGCCAGCGCCGATGGACGCTATGTCTACTATGGAGCGGCTCCTCCTTTTCAATACAGCCGCAGTCCTTACGGCGCCATCTGGTCGGTCAATCGCTACGATCGTAAGACCGCGGAACAACGACCAGTGAGTGCTGGCAATGGCAGCTCCGCAAGTCCGGTGTTAAGTCCAGACGGCAAAACAATCGCGTTCGTGCGACGGGTCGGTGGAGCCTCGACGCTGTGGCTGCACGATCTCACCGACGGTTCCGAGAAACAGCTCTGGGATGGACTCGATCGCGACCAGATCGAGACTTTCGGCACCCATCACATTTACCCCAACTACGATTGGACCCCCGACGGATCCAGTTTGGTGGTGTGGGCAGGTGGCAAAATCGCCCGGATCGCAGTTGACAGCGGTCAGGTGTCTGACATTCCCTTCAGCGCAGATGTAGCGGTTCGTTACCACCAGCCGTTGCGCTCCAAGCGTGACCCGGCAACCGACACACTGAAGGCCAAGCTGATTCGCTGGCCGGTTATCAGCCCCGACAGTCAATCGTTGGCATTCACCGCACTCGGTCACCTGTATTGGATGAGCTTGCCGGACGGAACACCGGAACGTGTCACCGAATTGGATTCCTTGGAGTTCTCACCCACTTTCGCACCGGACGGCAACTCTCTTCTGTTTACTTCTTGGAGTGATGAACAGGGAGCGGGACTGCATTCCGTCAAACTGCGCCGTGGCCAACCCGGTTCCGGACGACCCAGTGCCAGTGAACTCCTTTACCAATCACCAACACAGCTAGCCAACCCAGCCTTTTCCGCCGACGGCAAACAAATTTTGTTGGTAGCCGGAAGCGGCGCCAACTTGCGAGGCGCAGAACTGAACACTGAACAGCGCCACGACATCTTGTTGCTCGATGCCAAAGATCGCAGTCAAGCCACTGTGGTGACCTCCACCCAGAACCGCGGGCCACAGCGCCGCATCACCCAGCCGACGTTTTCCGCGGACGGTGAACGGATCTGGTACTTCGACGATGAAGGAGGCGGTGGCGAACGAGGTTCGCGCACCCCGCCAAAGACAGCATTGGTCTCCATCAAGCTCGACGGTACAGACCGCAAAATTCACATGCAATTTAAGTTTGCCCAAGAAGCCTTGGTCAGCCCTGACGAGACCATGGTCGCGTTCACCGAACAACACAATGCCTACGTCGCTGTACTGCCCAAAGTTGGCGCGGTAGTTGACTTCGACCCCAATGCAGCGACCGTCGGATTCCAGCAACTCAGTCAGGATGGCGGCGAATGGGTCAACTGGAGCGTCGACGGCAAATACCTTAGTTGGGGGTTTGCCGATTCGGTCACCCGCCTCCCGGTTGACGAACTTAAGCTGACGCCAAAGGCTGAGCCGCGCGACTCTGGAGACCATGGTGTTCTGGTGTTGCAGGTCACGATCGACAGCGATGGCCAGTACACCAATGATCAGACAACCGGAGATCTTGAGGCGCTGAAGTCCGCACTGGAGCCCCAATGGCAGGACGCTGCTCAAGTAAGGCTCGACGTCGAGGTCGACCCAGAGGCTTCGTGGAAAGCCTGGGGTGATCTGGAAGAAATGGCCACCGAGGCCAAGGTCGCGATCAAGCGCATCGAAGACGACAGCACTGAAGAAGCCAGCGCTGAAGAAGACAGCGCTGAAGAAAACAGTACCGACGATGCTGAAGGAAACAACTCTGACGCGGAACTCGCCAGTGAAGAAGGGGAAGACGGCGAGGAAGAGACAGAGTCTGACCGAGAGGAATACCGCATCGCCCTCGAGGTTCCGCGTGCCAAACCCCAAGGTACTGTCGCCTTCACCGGTGCGCGCATCATCACCATGAATGGAGACCAGGTGATTGAAAACGGCACCGTGGTGGTCGAAAACAATCGCATCGCTGCGATCGGGGCTTCCGACGAAGTGGAAGTACCAGACGATGCTCAAGAGTTCGATGTCAGTGGCAAAACCATCATGCCGGGCTTGGTCGATGTCCACGCCCACATGGGCTATTCGGTTCTCGACATCAATCCGCAGAAAGATTGGCAGTACTTCGCCAACCTTGCCTATGGTGTGACCACGACCCACGATCCCTCAGCCAGCACCCATACCGTGTTTAGTCAGGCAGAGATGGTGGAAGCTGGGGTGATGGTCGGCCCACGGATCTTCTCCACCGGATTCATCCTCTACGGCGCCATCATTCCCGACAAAGCCAAGATCAACAGCTACGCCGACGCCTTGTCGCACATTCGACGGTTGAAGCAGTTGGGAGCGTTCAGCGTCAAGAGCTACGAACAGCCGCGCCGCGATCAACGCCAATGGCTAATCCGTGCGGCAAAAGAAGAGAACATGCTGGTGATGCCTGAAGGTGGCGGCGACTTTCCCAAAAACATGGGAATGATCATGGACGGTCACAGCGGCATCGAACACGCGCTCTCGGTCGGACAGATCTACGATGACGTGGTGCGCCTGTTCGCGGAATCGCGTGCTGGCTACACAGCTACCTTATTGGTGTCGTACGGAGGGCAAGAGGGTGAGAAGTGGTTCTATCAGCATAACGATGTGTGGAAGAACGAAAAGCTACAGTCCTTCTTTCCACCACGTACGCTGGATGCTCGATCTCGTCGACGCGAGATGTCGGCTGAAGATGACTACAACCACAAACTAGTCGCCCAAGGACTCAAGCAAATTTCAGACGCCGGTGGTCTGATTAATTTGGGAGCCCACGGCCAGCTCCAAGGGCTGGGAGTGCACTGGGAGCTACAAGCTATGACCCACGGCGGTATGGAGCCTTACGATGCGTTACGCGCGGCGACACTCAACGGAGCCGAGTATCTAGGAATGGGCGAACATCTCGGTTCTCTGGAACCTGGAAAGCTCGCCGATCTGATCGTGCTGGATGCCAATCCGTTGGAAAAGGTGGAGAATGCCGAGAACGTCAACATGACGGTGATCAACGGTGTGGTCTACGACGCCGACAGCATGGATCAGGTATGGCCGGAAGAGAAGCCGCGGGGTAAGTTCTATTTTCAGTAGTCAGTGGTTAGTGGTTAGTGGTCAGTGGTCAGTGGTCAGTGGTCAGTGGTCAGTGGTCAGTAATGATGATTTATGATTGCAGGCGATGCAGCTCCGATACGTAGCCTTCTTGCGGGGAATGAACCTCGGCAATCGCCGTATTCGCAACGACGAGCTTTGCCAGTTATTTTCGAACATGGACTTTCGAGATCCTGCCGCTTTTCTCGCCAGCGGCAACGTCATCTTTGACTCTCCAGATGCCGCGCCCGATGCGGCTGCGATCGCTGCAGAGCTGGAACGCCAACTCGAATATCCGGTCGACACCTTCATTCGCTCCGCTGCCGAAGTCCGAGAGATTGCCGAATATCAGCCGTTCTCACCACCCGCGACCGAAGGATTCGACGGCAAGTGCCAAGTGTCGATGTTGCTCCTGGCTCCACGGCCAGAGATAGTGGATGCGGTTTTGGAATTGCAAACCGACGATGACCTGCTAGCCGTTCATCAGACCGAGATGTATTGGTTACCACGCGGCGGCGTGTCGCAATCCGACCTTGATTTCAAGGCACTTGAGAAGTTGTTAGGAACCATGACGGGGCGCACTCGAAGAACTGTCGAGCGTATCGCCGCCCGGTTTTTGACGTAGAACCGCGAATCAATAACGCAAGGGAGGGCTCATTCCTTCTCGTTTTTTTTCGGTCGTAGGAGGAAGCTCGCAACGGCTAACGCGCAGCGACGAAATCTACCCCGTTGCGAAAGATCGCCATTCCTTGACCCTCAACGTCCTGGCCATCAACTTCAGGGCCTGCAGTTTCGTAGCCGGTATCGCGGAACCACTGTGGGTGCTGAAATCGGTAGAGGAAGGCATCCGGGTGGGGCATGATGCCAAAAAGTCGACCGGACGGATCACAGACACCCGCGATGCCGTCTGGCGAGCCATTGGGGTTCGCCGGCCAGTCCTCGGTCGGATCTCCCTCCGCGTCTACGTAACGAGCCGCTACCTGCCCCGCGAATTCCATTCGCTGCCGTAACTCTGGAGATTCAACCAAAAACTTGCCTTCGCCATGGCGGCTGGGAAGTTCTAGCTCCGCAATGCCCTTCGTCCAGACGCAAGGGGAGTCAGCATTGATCTTGAGTTTCACCCAGGCATTGCGATACCCAAGGTGATCGTTGGGAGCCAATGTCGCCCGCGGAGTTCGATAATCACCATCAAAACCCGGCAACAGGCCGAGCCGAGTCATCATTTGGAATCCGTTGCAGATGCCGATCGCCAAACCGCCTCGTTCGATGAAGCTGACCAACCGGTCATACATCCGATGGCGGATGCGATTGGCGAAAACAAAACCAGCACCCAGGTGATCACCAAAAGCGAAGCCTCCTGGGAACGAAACGATGTGAAAATCGGAGAGATGCCGCGGCCCATCTAACAGATCCGTTAAATGAACTTGTTCTACTGTTGCGCCAGCCAGCTTGAAGGCATGTGCGGTCTCGACCTCACAGTTGAGGCCAAACCCCGACAACACCACCACCTGGACCGCGGCGCGACGCGACGACAGTTCTTCGGCAGATAAGGCCCTCAGAGCGACCACGCCGTCAGACATCGGTCCTCCTAGAGTGAAAGCTACGGCGCAGTTGGTCAATCTCGATGACTATGAAGCCACCTTCTTCGCTTCGTAACGCGAGCGTAAGTTCTTCGGTCACCACCCCAACTTGGGCACAAGGGAGATCAGCCATCATGGCCTCAAACGTCTGTCGCTCTCGATCTGCAACCGTCACCACGAACCGGCCGTTTGATTCGGAAAACAAAGCCACATCCGCTTCCAGTTTCGCGGCACCTGGAAGCGCTCCGACATCAATGGAAGCGCCCAGACCTCCGGCCATCGCACACTTAGCCAACGCCACGCCCAGTCCACCCTTGGTGGGTGTCGCCGCCGAACGGATCAAGCCTTGTTCCAACGCTTCGATCAACGCCTGATACAAGGGCAAGAATGCTGTGGTATCTACCGTGGGAACGCAGTTGCCAACGTAAGGAGCGGGCTGGGAGAGATCCCCGCCCCACTCCCCCGCACCCGCGGGGATGACGGAGTCATCCACACTCTTCACCCCGGCGCGACTCTCCCTTTTCGTCATCCCGGCGCTCGCCCCGGCGGGTGGGTGTGTTGGGGAGCCGGGGGGGGAAGGGCCGGGAGGCCGGGATCTTTCTCCTTCCAACTCAACCTGACCTAGGTAACGAAAGTACTCACTTCCGCCAGTGTGCTCCCCGGTCACCCCAAGCACATAGACCGCGTCCCCCGCCTGCTTGAAATCCAACGTAACTGCAGTTTCCACGTCGTCGATCTGACCAATCGCTGACAGCAATAGGGTTGGCGGAACCGAGATCTTGACCCCACCCATCACTGCATCGTTTTTCATCGAGTCTTTGCCCGAAATCAGCGGCACACCATAGGCCACGCAGGTGTCGTGTAGACCTCGGCATGCCCGTACCAACTGTGCCAACTTGGTGTCGCCGTCCGGGGCGCTCGCCGACAGCACCGGGTCGGGCCAACAGAAGTTGTCTAGCGCGGCGATGCGGTCTATGCGCCCGCCGGCGCACAACTGTTTACGCACCGCTTCGTCGACCACGGTGGCTGCCATCGCTTGGGCGTCAAGATCCGAGAGATACGGATTGACACCCTCGGAGAGTACAAACCCACGCTTCGACCCATCGCTCTCCAATTCGTGCCGTGCCAAGAACACCGTTGCTTCCGCAGGAACATCTTGTTCCACACCCACCCACGGTTTCACTACCGTCAGCGCTTTGACCTCATGGTCGTAGTGGCGGGCAAAGTCTTCGTTGGAGGCCAAGTTGAGACCCGAGAGAAGGCCCAGCAAACTTGCCCGTAAATCGTCAGGGCGCTCACTCGGCTCATCAAAAACCGGGGGAGTCCAACGCGCTAGCAACACCATCTCTGGATCGCCTTCATGCAAGAAATGCATATCCAACAGGGCCACGGTTTGCTCTCCATACAGCACCGTCAAAGTTGGCTCAGCGGTGAACTCCCCCAAGTCCGTTGCTTCAACTTCCCGCCGTTTGGCCAACTCCAGCAAGACATCCAACTTCTCTGGCGGCACAGCCAGGGTCATGCGCTCTTGCGCTTCGGAAAGAAAGATCTCCCAGGGCGCTAAGCCTGCATATTTGAGAGGAGCCCTTGCCAGGTCTAAAACCGCCCCACCGGGAGTTTCCGCCATTTCTCCGACTGACGACGACAGGCCACCGGCTCCGTTGTCGGTAATCGCCGAATAAAGGCCCAGATCGCGGGCCTCCAGCAAGAAGTCAAACATCATCCGTTCGGTGATCGGGTCACCGATCTGCACAGCCTGATTGGGGGATTCTTCATCCAAAGCCGCAGACGAAAAGGTGGCACCATGAATCCCGTCAGCACCGATTCGGCCCCCGACCATGACGATTCGATCGCCTGGGTTCGCCGCCTTCTCCTCGCCCGGCGTTCCATCGATCGTTACCGGCAACGACCCCACGGTGCCACAAAACACCAACGGCTTACCCAAGTAGCGGTGATCAAAGACTTCCCAACCGCGACCGTACGGCACCCCGCTCTGGTTGCCGCCATCGATCACCCCGTGGTGTACCCCTTCGCGAATTCGCCGCGGATGGAGCAGCCCCGGTGGTAGTTCTTGATCCCAATCTGGAGGGCCAAAACAGTAGCCCCAAACATTGACCAACAGATCCGCTCCCCGACCAGTACCGAACGGGTCCCGGTTCACCCCAACGATGCCGGTGATCGCCCCGCCATAGGGATCCAAAGCCGAAGGGGAGTTATGGGTCTCGACTTTGTAGACCAGATGAACCTGGTCGTCGAAGGTCACGACTCCCGCGTTGTCGTGAAACACCGACACCAGCCAAGACTCTCCCTCTGCGTCGATCTGTTGTTGGCGTACTGCGTCGGTGGTGCCACGGATATAGCGACCAAACAGAGAATCAACCGTCTCCTTGGCTCCGCTATCGTCCTGATACTCAATCGTGGCGTTGAAAATCTTGTGCTTGCAGTGCTCGCTCCAGGTCTGCGCCAAGCACTCCAGTTCAACATCGGTCGGCGCCGCCCCTAAGCCCGCCGCGATCCGAGTTGGTTCGTCCGCCAAACCACCGAAGTGGTCGCGGATGGTCTGCATCTCGAGCAGAGACAGCGCCAGCAAACCCTTGCGGCTAATCGTCTCCAGTTCTGTATTACTGCCCGAGAGATCGATCGTCTTAACCGCGGGAGGAGGTCCACCCGCCACTTTCGGCACCGACAAGTCGGGATCAGAATCCATCCACTCATCCCAGCTTCCCACCGTCACCGTCTGGATCACCGGATTGGCCAACAACTCCACCGCTACCCGCTCGGCCTGCGTCGGATCAAAGTCATGAAACAGATACAGGCTCGAGGTATAAACCGCCGCCTCTTCCCCTAAGTCGCGGCCAACAATGTCCTCCACCGCCACCAGCGCACTCTTGCCCACCGGATCGGCGACCCCAGGCTTGAACCCCACCCGGACCGCAGCGTCAAAGGGTTCCAGATCCACCCGACCCAACCCCGCCTCCTGGCGTACCGGATCGGCAAACTCCTGCGCCACCTGAGCTGCTTCTTCGACTGAAATCTCCCCCTCCAGGTGGTAGACATCCACCGTCTCCACCCTCCCGACATCCAAATGCAGGAAATCTCGCACCTGCTGAGCGGCATGCTCACCCCGCGGGTCGCGATGACCTGGCTTGAGAGCGATTTCGATGCGGTGGATGGGCGGCGGGAAAGGCATCGAAGACAGCCATTCTAGTAGCAGTTACAATTCAAATGTTCGAAGCAAGAAACAGGTGGTTATTCCTACAACCTTGGAAAATTATTGGAGTTTGCAATGGCCGATTACCTACCCTTTGTGGCCGCCATCGTTGCGGTGCTGTCCTTGATCTTGTCGTCGACGACAGCCTATTTCTACTTCCGAGATCGAAGGCTCGGTCTTTTTGAAATTGAGAACCAGTACTCAAGAGAACTATTGGAATGGCATTCTCAGGTCGTCAAGTGTTTGGTTGCACTCAGGTTAGGGGCTCAAAGAGGTCCCCAGGTCTCTCAAAAAGAACTGGCTGCACTCTCCGCTTTAATCGAGCAAGGGCGATTTTTTCTTCCTAACATCGACAAAAAGGATTCCTTTGGCATGGAGAAACCCGCCGCCTATCAAGGATATCGGAATCTTGGACTGGACTTCCTTGTAGCTTCATTCAATCTGTTCTCCAATCCGATTGTGAATGGGGTCGCTGGTGACGCAGAGACCCTGCAGAGGCATTTCACATCAATTGTGTTCAAGATAGTGCGCCCAAAAATTCGATTGGAACAGATAAGAGAGATCACTGATCGCTACTTCGCAGAAGAGAAGACATTTGAAGATTTCCTTAGCCACAAAGACGGCAAAGCGCTGAGCTACCTGTGGCACTAGGAGGTTATGGAACTGTTGACAGCTTGGTATTGATGTAACACACCGACGAGACAGTTGGATGAACTCGAGTTCTTTTGCTGGCTCTCTTTCAGTGAGCTAGTCTAAAGAGGTACCGAAGAGTGGATCCATGGAGGAGGTCACCTAGTGGACATCGTTGAAGCGCAACAGCCGGATCAGGAGAGTCCTCGTTTTGTTTGGACCAAATGGCGCGTCACAATCTACACGGTTGTAGTTCTTGGGGCGGCCTTCGCTGTTCAAATAGCGGTAGCTATCGCCTGGCTCGTCTCTCAAATAGTTAAGAACTCACCTGATGACCTGTCGGCGGTCACTCAGGGTTTCGAAACCAACGGGGTCTTGATCTCGGTTTCCGCTATCGCCAGTACGCTCATAGCAGTACCTCTAATAGTGTGGCTGGTGGGTCGCCATGAAGCAGAGCCAAAAGCGTTTTTGGGTCTGGATTCAGTTTCTCGTGGCCAGGTCGCAATTTGGTGTGGCATCACTGTTGTGTTCATTCTGATTTCTTTACCTACGTTTTGGGGCGCGATGTCGTTCCTGAGTGGGTCACCGGCACAGTTGCGTCAGGGCCGATTTGGATGCTGTTACCCGCGATCGTGCTCGCCGTTCCTTTCTTCGAAGAGATCCTGTTTCGCGGCCTGTTCTTTCACGGATTGGTCACAAGTGGAACTCGAACCGTTTTCGCCGCCATCATTTCCGCTTTGCTATGGGCTTCAATCCACTTTCAGTATGACTTGTATGTAGCAGGACAAATTCTGCTCTTCGGGATTATCCTGGCCTGGGCTCACAAGAAAACAGGTTCAACAATCGTTTGTATGATCATGCACGGTCTCAGCAACTTGATATCGCTCATCGAAGCTTATTTCGTTGGGTAGGATGTAAGTCAATTGCTGATTTTTCGTCAACAAAGCGACCCTGAGAAAGGAGCAACATGCGGATAAGAAAATTGATGGTGCTGAACCTAGCTTTACTAGCCACCATTCCAGCGGTTGCAAACGATGACGATCTGCGTTTCGGAGCCGCCGATCAGGCACGAGTTGTAGAGTCAACCAAGTGGTTAGAGGAAAATCCTCTGGACGACGGCGCAGATAAACTCCGCGGGGAACTCATTACTTGGTGGGTCGAGGTTCCTGATCTCGCCCTCGAATTCTGTTCAGCCGGGTTTCTGGACGCAAGCAACGAAAAGGTAAAGCCGATCGTTGTCACCCAAATGATGATCGGAACTGGTGCATTTGTGATCGAAAACCCGGGTGCAGACCAAAAAGCCGCGACTCTGGCTGGGGTGGCAAGTGGCCTTAGGACGTACCAGGCGATCATTTCTATCAAGAAGAAGTTCAAAGACAAGCTGTACACCAACTTCTTGGAGTTGATGAATACCGGAAACCTCGAAGATGCACTCGAGGAAGAGATTCAAGAGTGTTTCGCTCTGCCACCAACTGAGTAGGATTTCGACCTTTAAAGGTCACTTGGGCCGCGATGATAACGGGGCGACTCGCCTGACTCCCGACAAAGCCTTGGATACCTAGTGTTCTTATGAGACTGACCTGCATCGTTTTTTTCCTCGCGGCTCTTGTGAACGCCTGCACTACAACGTCCACTCCCACTGGTCCGACACCCGGTTTACCCCACGCTTTTGACGCCGAGTGGAAAGGAGAAGCAACCTGTGAAGTCGTCCACGAAAACGAGACTGTTCTCATAGGAGTCTGCGAGTTCCCACCCGGCATCGGCCACGAACGCCACTTCCACAACCCCCACTTCGGCTACACGCTAGCGGGGGGGACGATGCAGATTGAAGATGAAGATGGAGTGGAAGTCCGCGAGATTCCGACTGGGGCAACCTGGTCGAGTGATGCGGTCACGGTGCATGAGGCGTTGAACGTTGGCGAGACGACAACCAAGTTCTTGATTGTGGAATCTCCATGAAGCCGCGGACGAAGCCACTCCCGCTTGAAACTCTTTTTATTGACCAAGTGCAGAATGTTGAAACGGCTCAGTGATAGCAAGTGGATTGAGATGATCGCACTTGGGCTTTTGTCCATGGCGTTGATTGCAGGCGGCGTTTCTTCATTGCGAAATGGGGAGCCTGGATACAGGAACTACTTTGGTGGCCACGTAGACGCCTACTTCGCCATAGCATTTGGGCTTGCAGGATTCACTTGGCTAGTCTTTCTTAGAAAACGTAACCGCTGAGCCATTGCGGCTTCGGTATTTCGATGACTATTTTCGTCTTGCCCGGAATGGGTGCCAGTTCCGAGATGTATCAAGGTCCGTGGCGTTCGCTGGAGAACTCAACCTTCATCGATTGGCCTCCCTATGGCGGAGAACACTCCTTGGCTGCCATTGCACAGCGAGCCATCGACGAATACCACATTGAATCTGGAGCTGTGGTTGTTGGCACTTCTTTGGGTGGAATGGTCGCTCAAGAGATTGCCACTTTGGTCAATGTTGAGCATGTATTTCTGATCGGTAGTGCTGTCTCTCGTGACGAGATCAACCCATTTCTGAAAGCTCTTGCACCCCTGTCCGCCGTCACGCCAATCAAGTTGGCGCAGCTCCTCGCCGGAGTATCCGGCGACGTAGGACAAATGTTTCAGCAAGCCGACCCCTTATTCATTCGTGCAATGTGCATCGCGATCTCGAAATGGAACGGAAGTACCACCCCACCCGAGACCATGACCAGGATTCATGGAGAAAAGGACGAGGTTATTCACTGTTCTACCGAAGCATTGATAGTCAAAGACGCCGGTCACCTTGTCGCCGTTTCGCATCCAGAGGAATGCGTGCAGTTAGTTTGGACCACCCTCACTTGCATCTAGACAAGTAGCCAGTAGTTTTCCCGAACGAGAGGCAGAAAGTCGAAAGTACCTTGGGCAGAATGATTAATAACGTTTGACGTTATTATCCTTGCGCGTTATTATTCGTCCGTGATCCGGAGCTTCCGTGACAAGGAGACGGCAAAGCTCTTTCATCGAGAACACTGCCGCTCTCTTCCTGCCAATTTACAGAGACTCGCGCTGCGAAAGCTCTTGATTCTAGATGCAGCGGTCATGGTCGAAGATCTGCGCATACCGCCAGGCAACCGACTGGAGAAGCTGAGTGGTGACAGGAAGGGGCAACATAGCATTCGTATCAATAATCGCTACCGTATTTGTTTCTTGTGGAACAACGACGGTGTTGAGGAAGTTGAGATTGTCGACTATCACTAGGAGTTGTTATGGCAAGGAAAATATTTGAGCCAATCCACCCCGGAGAGATCTTGCTGGAAGAGTTCTTGAAGCCTCTGGGTCTCAGTCAATATCGACTTGCCCAGGGCATCGCAGTTCCTCCGCGGCGCATCAATGAGATTGTCCACGGTCGGCGAGCGGTGACCGCAAATACCGCGCTTCGCTTATCTCGTTTCTTTGGTACCAGCGAAATTTTCTGGCTGAACCTCCAGACCCGTTTCGAGCTGGAGACGGAGAGAGAGCGCTTGGGGAACTTCTTGACCACGCAGGTTGAAGTACTCGCCAAGGCGGGGTGAACCCCCCAACGCTTATTCCGGGGAGGGGACACAATCAAAGCATTGTGTCCCCGGCTAAGCTGACCGTTGCTGCGGCCCACTAAATCTTGTTAGCGAACCAGATATCCGGCATCCCCACCACGCCCGCCGCTCCCATCGCTTCGCGCAGGGCGTCGCTGGAAGCAAAGGCCTTGGCGGCGTCCATGCTGTCGAAGTGGTGGTAGGCAGTGACGTTATTGGGGTTGTCGTCGGCTTGGTAGGCCCCATGCCCAGTGACCCCCATCGCGGTGCGGGCACCATCAAAGGCGTCGTATGCCGTTTTCCAAGTGTCGAAGTCTGCGACCTCATGTCGAACAAATAATGTAGCCATATTGTTTCTCCTAAAATGCTGCTGGCATTAGGGTAGCGCATTGGAGAGCCAGCAGGCCACCGAGCATGAATCGATTGCAGCTATCGAAGGAACAAATGGAGAGATCTCAATGAGCCAAGCAGAGCATGACCGCAGGGTTGATTACGTTGAGTTCCCCAGCGCCGATCTGGAGCAGACCAAGAAGTTTTACTCCAAAGTCTTCGGTTGGCAGTTCACCGACTGGGGCCCCGAATACGTCAGTTTTAACGATGGGCGATCGAACGGGGGATTCACCACTCTTGCGGAAATGAAGCCCGGGGGAGCTTTGGTGGTGCTCTACGCCCTTGACCTGGTCGAGATCCAAGAAGCGGTCAAAAAGGCTGGAGGCACAATCGTCAAAGACATCTTCCCCTTCCCTGGTGGTCGACGATTCCACTTCGCCGACCCCAGCGGCAACGAATTGGCGGTCTGGTCGGATCAGTGAATACGGTTCGACGGCTGCACCTAGCGGTGGGGATCGTGGCGTTGTTGGCGTTTGTCGGTACCGGTCAGGTGATGGATAGACAATATGACCATCTGCAAGGCATGGCAGATACTCCACGCATGCTGCACCGCTCAGCACACATCTACATTCTGTTGTCCGGTGGAACCAACTTGATGCTCGGCCTCTATCTGAAGCCACAAGCGAAGGCGGTAGGACGCGCGCTACAGACGATTGGATCGATACTCCTACTGACAACCCCCGTCCTGTTTACCCTGGCTTTCTTCCACGAGCCCTGGTTGAGTGATCTAATGCGACCCTACGCTCGACCGGCTATCTATGCGTTTCTGGGCGGTGTTCTAATGCATGCGTTGGCGCAGTTGGCGGCAAGGCTCGGCAACTCGTCCAGATCGAAATCTCTCCGCTCCAACCTTGAGGGACTGACGCTATGACAGGAAAGTGCAATACATGGATTGTTTCTCTAGCCCTGTTCGCAGGGTTGCTGCCAAGCGCCGGTCAAGAGATGGACCTCTCGCAAGGCCATTGGGTAGACCTGACCCATTCCTTCAACCAGGACTCCATTTATTGGCCCACCGCCAGTGAGTTCGAAAAGACGACCGTTTATGAGGGGCACACCGAAGGTGGTTGGTATTACACCGCCTATGACTTCACTGCCGCCGAGCACGGCGGCACCCACATTGATTCGCCGATTCACTTTGCCGAGGGCAAGCACACCACCGATCAGATTCCGCTGGATCGGCTGATCGGCCCGGCGGTGGTGATCGATGTCAGTGCCCAAGCTGCGGAGGATCGTGACTATCAGATCAGCCCAAAGGACATCGTCAATTGGGAGGAGCAATACGGCGTCATCCCGAAGCAATCGATTGTGCTGTTCAATACCGGCTCCGCGCAGTTTTACTCCGATCGTGCCCGTTACATGGGTACCGACGAAAGGGGCGCTGAAGCGGTGGCCAAACTCCATTTTCCGGGCATCCATCCAGACGCCGCGGAGTTTTTGGCCGAACAACGGTCGATCGATGCTGTGGGGATCGACACGCCAAGCATTGACTATGGCCAATCGAAGGATTTTCGCTCCCACGTGATCCTCTATCAACAGAACATTCCGGGATTCGAAAACGTTGCCAACTTGGATCAGATACCCGCGACCGGCGCGACCGTTTTCGCGTTACCGATGAAGATCGAAGGAGGCAGTGGCGGTCCCTTGCGAATCGTGGCGTTTGCGGCCACCGATTGAACTGTTTGCTTTAGTCACGGTTCCGTGAACTCTCTGTGAAGATTTATCCGTACTGTCTATGCAGTGGCGGAGAGAAGCCCCGCCGAGCAGCTACCCTAAGGAGTAGACAATGAGGATGACACTGAATCAATCAGCCAGTATCGCAATGTTGGCTTTCACCATCGCCTGTGGACCGTCGGTCGCCAACGAGTCGGAAACCAGCAGCGGAGAGAAAAACATGGAGTCAGGAACCAAGGCCTACGCGATTTTCGCTGGTGGGTGTTTTTGGTGCATGGAAGGACCATTTGAGCAGCTCGACGGGGTCTACCAAGCCGTGGCCGGATACACCGCCGGTCAAATAGACAACCCCACCTACCAACAGGTGTCTGCAGGCTCCAGTGGTCACACCGAGGCGGTACGCATCGAATACGACCCTGAGAGGGTTAGCTATGAAACTTTGTTGGAGACCTTTTGGCGCAACATCGACCCCACCGATGGCGGCGGACAGTTCGCCGACCGAGGTTCACAGTACCGCACCGGGATCTACTACCAGACCGATCAGGAACGGCAACTAGCCGAGGCTTCGAAAGCGGCTTTGCAGGCAAGAGGAAAGTTTTCAGATCCGATCGTCACCGAGATCGAGCCGGCTAGTCAGTTCCATATTGCCGAAGAAGTCCACCAGAACTACTACAAGACCAACGCCGACCACTACAACCGCTACAAGGTGGGTTCGGGTCGCGCTGGTTATCTGAAAAAGACTTGGAAAGACGACCCGATACCCAGCGAATCAACTACCGAGGCGAACGAGCCGGTGGCAAGCCATGTTTACACTCGGCCGAGCGACGAAGAAATTCGAGGCAAGTTGACTCCTCTGCAGTATCAAGTGACCCAAGAAGAGGGCACTGAACGAGCCTTTGACAATGAGTACTGGGACAACAAACGGGATGGGATCTACGTCGATGTGGTCAGTGGTGAGCCGCTTTTCAGCTCCACCCACAAGTACAAGAGCGGCACTGGCTGGCCGAGTTTCTGGCAGCCTTTAGTGCCGGAAAACATCGCCCAGCATGAGGACACGAAGTTCTTCATGAAACGCACTGAGGTGCGCAGCAAACACGGCCAGAGTCATTTAGGGCATGTGTTCCCGGACGGCCCGGAACCGACCGGGATGCGCTATTGCTTGAACAGCGCGTCGTTACGGTTTGTGCCCAAGGAAGAGTTAGACGCCGAGGGCTACGAAGAGTTTGCCGGCTTGTTTGAGTCTGCTTCGGCGGAATAGGCAAACTTTTCAGTCTCTGGCCGCCGCTCGACCGGCTACGCGGCCTGACAAAGTGGCGCAAGCACTTGTGGCACAGGCAAGGCATTTATTCGACAACTCTGTGTACCCAGATGCCTCGGATGCGGATTTGCATTGGTTAACTCCACTGAACAATGGAGTTGACGATCCAACAAAGAATAAGGAGATGAACCAATGAGTCGACTCGAAACCCGTGGCATGGCGATCTTGGGCGGTTGTTTGTTGCTAGGAATGCTGGGGCTTGGGATGCTTCTGGGCAACGCGGTGTTCAAAGTCAAAGCGCTCGAACGAACGGTCGTCGTCAAGGGGCTTGCGGAGCGCGAAGTACCGGCTGACATCGCAATTTGGCCGCTCACGTTCTACGAAGCGAACCAAAATCTCACTTCGCTCTACCAGGGAATCCAGACGAAGAACGAAATGATCGTGGCTTTCCTTATCGAACATGGAGTCGACGAGTCTGAAGTGACGATCAATCCACCCAGCGTGACTGATCGACACGCGCAGACCTATGGAAATGGCGACCGGTCTCAAGTCCGATATGCCGGAAGTTCAACCGTAACCATCTACTCGAAGAATGTCTCTGCGATTCGCGCCACCATGGCAGACGCGATCAATCTGGGGAAACGAGGGGTTGCCCTCGCTGAGTCCGGCTACGGCAATCAACCCCAGTTCCTTTTCTCTGGGCTCAACGAACTCAAGCCAGAGATGGTCGAAGAGGCGACCAAGAAGGCACGATTGGTTGCTGAGAAGTTTGCCCAGGACTCCGATAGCCGGCTGGGTAAGATCAAATCCGCGCGCCAAGGTCAATTCTCGATTCAGGATCGTGACTCAACGACTCCCTATTTGAAAAAGGTGCGTGTCGTTTCCACAGTTCAGTACTACCTAGGCGACTGAGCAATGGCCTGTTCGACCGGATTGCTGCGCATAGAGAACGAAAAGGTCGCAGAGATGTGGGTGGAGTGGGACAATTTCAATATCCTGATGCAGTTGGGACACATCACCCCAGAGTCTCTATTCAGCCCCGACTCGACGCCTCAAGATTCACGAGTAGAAGAAGAGACCGAATAGTGGTTTGATCAAAGTCTCGACACGATGAAGTATCAGAGAGTCAGCCCTCTTCTCAAGGAACATTAGATGAAGATTGCAGTCATTGGGGCAGGCGGAGTTGGCGGCTATTTTGGCGGTCGCTGGGCGGACACCGGCCTAGACGTGCACTTGATTGCTCGCGGAGCTCACTTAGAAGCCATTCAACGAAAAGGGCTGCAGATTAAAAGTCTGCTGGGTGAAGTAAGAGTCATGGTTCCGGTTTCCGATGATCCGTCCGCAGTCGGCCCCGTGGACTTAGTGATCGTTGCTACCAAGACTTGGCAACTCGCGGAAGCCCTAAAAATAGTTCGACCTCTCGTGGGCGAAGAGACCATGGTGGTCGGACTGCAAAACGGCGTCGAGGCCGCTGAACAGATCACAGCATCCTTGGGCGCTGACTGCGCTCTGGGGGGGAGTTGCCGGATCATTAGCTTTATCGAACAGCCCGGGGTCATCCGCCACGTGGGGGCAGACCCGACCATCATCCTGGGTGAGCTTTCCGGCGAATCTTCTCAGCGCGCGCAGCGAACCGTGGAAACGCTGAACGGAGCAACAGGGCAAGAAGTTCACCTCAGTGACGACATCGAATCAGTGATCTGGAACAAGTTTCATTTTTTCGCTCCGGTGGCGGGAGTGAGTTCGGTGACCCAAGCCCCAATGGGCGTGTTGCGATCGACCCCTCGTGTGCGCGCAATGCTTCGCGCGGCGATGGATGAGGTGGTCGTGGTGGCTCGGGCAGCCGGGATTGCGATGGCGGATGATACAACCGACCGGTCATTAGCTTTCGTCGACAAGCTACCGGAGGACGGCACCAGCTCGATGCAGCGCGACTTCGCCGCTGGAAGACCTACCGAGCTGGAATCTCTTACCGGTGCAATGGTCCGCTTTGGAAAGAAGTACAGCGTGCCAGTACCGGTCAATGAGTTTTTGTACGCTTCGTTGCTTCCACGCGAAATTAGAGCCCGTCAAGTTGATGAGCCCAGGGTTCATAGTTCGCCGCCAAACCAAAACAATAAGACCAACCCCCCTAGGTTGATCTAGTTTTTCGTTTCCTAGTGCGGTTTAAACGTGTCCTTCTCTCTTGACGATGGGAAAATGGATCGCTACCCTTTTGCAGTCGAAAAAATCACGATCGCAGTGAGTTACGGACGCTGTTTACCGGCGCCGGTCTTTCCTAGATCGGTATCCAAAGCAGCCGAAGTGGCGAGCAAAAGGAGTTGATGATGAGTTTGGACCATAACCGTGGAGTCGTTGAACCCTTCTTCCCCAGTAAAGCACTCGACCAGCGAAATCTGGTCTTTCTCCTCGACCCTCTGGAAGGCCAAGGGATGCGCAGTGATGTTGAGATTTCGATTCCGGGGCGCACTAGCTATACCGGAAGCCCGGTGGGGTTTAAAGACCCAATCGCGATCCAATACATCGCCGCCCACTTGGAATCAAAGGGATTCGAAACGCTGGTGATGATGAAGGCGATGATGGAAGACGGCGAGATCATCGACAGACTTAACGACGTAGAAGATCAGCTGCTCGCGATCTGCATTGCCCTGCACTCCACCTACATGGTCCCCGGGGCTCTCGAGTTCGCCCGTAGTTTGAAACAAGCCTTTCCCGAGATTCCGTTGATCGTCGGTGGCTATCACCCCACCGGTGACCCAGAAATCGCTCTTGACCCGGCGATCGATTTCGCCATTCTCGGTGAGGGGGAGGCGGCATGTGAGGTGCTACTACGTGGCTTGCAAAATAACACCACCTGCGACGACTTCGAAAAGATGGCTGGGCTCGCATTCCGTGGAGCCGACGGCGAAGTCATCACCACTCATCGCGGTCCTCGGGTCGAATTCTCCGAGCTACCGTGGCCCAAGCGTGAACAAGAAATCCTCGACCTGTGCCACCCAGGACCGCTCTCCTATCCCCCGGTGGGCAATGTGGCTCAGATCGCCTACTCCCGCGGATGTCCCTACGGCTGCAACTTCTGCGCTTCGGTCGGTATGTGGAAACGCATCGTTAACTATCGCGAGCCCGCCGACGTCGCGGCCGAAATGAAACACTTGATCACTGCGCACGGAGTCAACAATTTCTTTTTCTGTGATCTCTCGTTCAACGGGGTCAAGGCCAAACTGCTGGAGCTTTGCGACCACACCGAACAGCTTGCCAAGGAGGTCGATGTTGAATTCGGCTGTCACGTAATGTGCACCAGTACGATTATTGACCAAGAGGTTTTGGCTCGGATGAAGGCAGGTCGATTCTGGAAGATCGACTACGGACTTGAAGATGTCCTCGAGGGAACGATTAGCCGCATTAAGACGTTTCAAAAGATCAGCCGTATCCGCACCACGCTCGACCAAACCAATCGTCATGGCATCTTGATGCGCGGATTGATGATGATCGGCTATCCGTGGGAGACCGAAGAAACGATGAGCATGCGTGAGGAGTTGATCGATCAGTTCCTGGTCGATCAACTGCGCCTGTGTTTCTATACTCCGTATAAAGGAACACCACTCTACGAAGAGGTCAAAGATCGGATCATTGTCGAAGCGGACGGCATGACCACCGATCGACCGGCGATCCGCTGCGATGGAATCTCCTCCGAGAGCCTGATGGCCAGCGTGCCCCGGCTATTGCGACGCCTCTACAACTCCGACAATTACGGCGAGCACATCGCCCGTAAGTGTGGCGATTTCCCTGAGTTGGCTTCTTCTTACGACCACTTTTTTCACTACCTACACCGCAAGGAGCTTCTGTCGACGCCCACCTTCGAGCGCTTGAAGCGAACGACGGAAAGGAGTCTCTTGGCAATCGGCGCCTAGGTTGATCTCGCTAGCCAGCGCATAGAGCCAGCCGGCTCTCAGTGGATTGCCTCAATTGACGACCGTATACTCCCGTCGAGGTTAGAGATATGGCCGATCTCCATCAGCTACTGCTCAAGACCAGCCGTACTTTCGGTTTGTCGATCCCGTTGTTGCCCCAGCCGACGCGAAACGAGATGACCCTCGCTTATCTGCTGTTTCGCATTGCCGACACTTTCGAGGATGCTGTGGGTTGGTCAACTTCGCGCCAAGTCGAGGCTCTTAGAGACTTTGCTGAACTGCTCATCTCACGTGATCTGATCGAGGCTCGACACTTGGCTTCGCAGTGGTTAGATCAACCGCCGACGGGGCACGCCGGCTATCTGGAGCTATTGGAAGCAACCCCTGAAGTGGTTGAAGCGTTGGACGGCCTCGATCCGGCAGCGGCAGAAATCTTGGTTCGCCATACCCGTCGTACCGCTTCTGGAATGACCGAGTTCGTCAACTCAACCTCTTCAACCGGCGAACTGAGGCTGGAGAACATGGCCGCGCTGCGTCGCTACTGCTATGTCGTCGCTGGAATCGTCGGCGAGATGCTCAGTGACCTCTTTATTCTCCGCTGTGCTGCGCTCGCCGATTATCACGCCGATTTGATGCGTGGGTCAGAGCTTTTTGGCGAAGGACTCCAGTTGGTGAATATCTTGAAGGATTCAAATACCGACGCCACCGAAGGTCGCGTCTTTATTCCCCCCGCGGTCAACCGTGGAGCGATTCTTGAGGTTGCCCATCGCGGCCTGGAAGGTGGAGCGCGCTACATCCTGTTATTGGATCGCTGTCTTGCGCCACGCGGTTTTGCCACCTTCCTCACGCTCCCACTTTTGCTTGCTTGGGGAACGCTGGATGGATATGTCCGTGAAGGTGCCGGATTCAAGCTGTCACGACCTCGAGTCGCCTCACTCTCGGCCGCCGTCGAACAACTGATGAGTACCCCCCTGGGTAGCCTGTCTTATGGCCAATTTCGAGCGGCCTATGCCAGCAGTGACCATCCAGCCACAGGCTAAAGACAAACCCGCCAGCGGGAACTTCCAGCAGCCAACGTGCGCAGGAATGGAGTGAGTGAAAGATGAGTGCGACCATCAACTGGGCAGAATTTGAAGCCGTCGAGATCCGCGTCGGCACTATTGTCAAAGCCGAACTGTTTCCTGAGGCGCGCAAGCCAGCCTATCGACTTGAGGTCGATCTCGGTCCTGAACTAGGGATTAAAAAATCCAGTGCTCAAATCACCGATCTCTATTTGATTGAAGAACTGGTCGGTCGTCAGGTGGTGGCGGTGACCAACTTCCCAGCCAAACAAATCGGCCCGGTTCGATCGGAAATTTTGGTCACCGGGTTTTGCCAACCAGATGGTGCGGTGGTCTTGGCCGTTCCCGACCAGCAGGTAGCCAATGGAACTCGTTTGGCGTAAGGATAAACCCCGCTACCAAATCGCTGTCTTCTTGTTTGCAGTGGCCTTGACTCCCGCCTCTTCTATCTTGGCAAAACCAGCGCCCCCGGCGAAACCTGTGGTGCCAGCCCCGCCCGAACTCAACATCCTGTTTATCGGCAACAGCCTGACCTACGCCAACGATCTCCCAGGCACCCTCGAAAAGCTGCTCGACAGTGCTGGGTTCGCAGTGGGCTCGATCGAGGCCGTCGCCTATCCGAACTTCGGCCTGCAGGATCATTGGCTTAACCGTCGCACGCGCCGACAACTGCGTTCCAAACCTTGGGACGTCGTGGTCCTACAACAGGGACCCTCGGCCACCGAGGGACGGCCCTCGTTGCTTGAATACTCGGCCATCTTTGCCGCAGAAATTCGCAAGCGCGGGGCACAGCCTGGGCTCTACATGGTCTGGCCTTCGAGGCAGCGAGATTTCGATTTCGATGGCGTCTCCGAGTCGTACCGGATGGCAGCCGAGCAAGTGGATGGATGGCTATTTCCGGTCGGAGAAGCTTGGCGCGCAGCGTGGTCTCGCGCACCCCAACTGCCGCTCTACGGTCATGACGGCTTTCATCCGAGCCGGCTCGGCAGCCTTTTGGCAGCTTTGGTGTTGAGCAACCAATTAGCCAACGTCGACTTGCAAGATCCCGCGGTGAGCCAAGCCTTGGTTGAACTTGGAGTCCCTGCGCCGGTGGTTCCCCTTCTCACCCAGGCGGCAGAGGAGGCGATCCAATCCCATGGTCGTCAACCAGCAAACACTCTGGAAGAAAGCCTCGTGACCAATGAGCGTTAACTCTTGCTGCGAGTAAAGACGAAATGGTCGTCGCTGGATAGGCCAACGTTGAAGCGATAGCCGTCCTCAGCAAAATCCTTGAGACCCTGAGGGTCCTCAATGCGATTCTGGATCTGAAATCGAGCCATCATGCCGCGCGCTTTCTTGGCATAGAAAGCAATAGTCTTAGGCTTGCCATCGCGAATTTCTTGGAATGAAGCCGCCACCAAGCGAGGCTGCAGAGAACCCGAGGGCACTGCCTTGAAGTATTCATTTGAAGCCAAGTTGAGAACCGCAGACACCGGGCTATGGGCATGTTCGGCATTCAGGCGATCGACCAACCGCTGACCCCAAAATCGATACAAATTGTCGCCTCGGTCGGTGCCCAGCTTGGTCCCCATCTCCAAGCGGTAGGGCTGCATCAAGTCGAGTGGGCGCAGCATGCCGTAGAACCCGGACAAGATGCGCAGGTGGTCCTGCGCGTAGACCAAGTCTTCTTGGCCCAGGCTGGCGGCGCCAAAGCCTTTGTAGACATCCCCTTGAAACATCAAGATGCAGGCTTTGGCGTTGTCAGAGGTCGACGGAAACTTGATCTGCTGGAAACGATTGTAATTGAGTTCAGCAAGCGATTCACTGATTCCCATCAATTCGCGTAGGTCATTGGCACTCAATTCGCGACATCGTTCTAACAGCAGCTCCGTGTCATCCTGAAACCAAGGCTGAGTTGTGGCCAAGCCGTTGCTGGGAGTTTCATCCAGAGTCTTCGCGGGTGAGATCAAGGTCAGCAAAAGTTAGTTCTCCATCAAGGTTCAGTCGGTCTACTCTCTGGCGCTGTCGATTGTAGATCCTTAACCATCCAACTGTCGCATGCTGAGTGGCCGGTGCACCCCATCGGACCGTCCAGAGGTTTGAACCCGTGCTTAGCGTACAGCTTGCGCGCATGGTGCATCGAATCCAGGGTTTCGAGATAGCAACGTTGATAGCCAATGCGGTGGGCGGCATCCAAAGATGCGTTCAGCACCCGAGTACCCATCCCAGTGCCACGTAATTCCGGCAAAAAGTACATCTTCTTTAGCTCGCAGGTATCGTCGTCGCCGCCGACCAAAGGAGCAATCCCACCGCATCCCAGGATCCGCCCTTCTCGCTCCACAACAAAAAACGCCGCCCGACTCCCTTCATAGGCCTGGTACATACCGTCGACTTCTGGGTCTTCAATCGAATATCCCGGCCCTACCGCACCAAATTCAGTCATCACTTTTCGGATGATTCCAGCCACCACCGCGTTATCGCCAAGCTCGATTGCGCGCAAGGTGAAGCCACGGCTCAATCGCGCATAGCGCAATGCGCGTGCGTAGCGCCCCAGTCCATCCACCACCATCGCGCGTTCGGGTTCAGCGACAAACTGCAGCGCTTCATTGACCTGCTGATCGGCAACCAGGCTGATGTTCTCCAGCTCTTCAATCCCGGCCTGCGTGATCTGCAGTGGCTTGCGGCGAAGGTCGCCGGAAGGAACCTGACAAGTCACAAGGTGTTTTTTCTCTAGCGCCGCGCAGACCCGACTCACCGTCGATTTGTCCAACACCAAGCGCTCCGCGATCTCTTTGATCGTCCCCTCTCCGAGGTTGTTGAGCACAAACAGAAAATGGGCTTCCGACAACGATAGCGGTCCGCCACAGGCGATGCCTTCCAACAGATTGAGTTCACGAACCAATTGCCGGGACGCCTGTCGCACCGGTTGAGTCTCGGTCGTCATGAGCGCAGTATATCTAGGTTTAGTTGTTGTATACAACTAGTTGGTTGTTCGCTGTATTAATTTAACGCCAACGTCAACTGGTGACATGCTTGTAGGAGTACCGATGCAGTATTCCAGTCAAGAGGCAACACATATGAAATGTGGCATTGATGTCCTAAATAACCCCTGGCAAAACAAAGGAACTGCCTTTACCCAGGAAGAGCGAGATCAACTTCGGCTTCACGGACTTTTGCCGACCGCAGTTAGCACTCCTGCACAACAAGTTGCCCGCACTCTTGAGAACTTGCGGCGCAAAGAATCGGATCTGGAGCGCTACGTTCTGCTGTCGTCGCTGCAAGGCCGCAATGAGCGGCTCTACTACCAAACTGTGATCTCCCACATCGAAGAGATGATGCCGATCATCTACACCCCAACGGTCGGCCAAGCGTGCAAAGAGTTCGCCCATATTTATCGCCAACCCAAAGGTTTCTACGTCACCCCTCAGGATCGCGGTGCGGTTCGAAAATTGCTCGACAATTGGCCGGAGACCGATATCCGGGTGATCGTCGTGACCGACGGCGAACGCATCCTCGGTCTCGGTGATCTCGGCGCCAACGGCATGGGAATTCCAATCGGCAAGCTGGCTCTCTACACCGCCTGTGGCGGTATTCATCCGCACCAATGCCTGCCAGTAATGCTAGATGTCGGGACTAACAACCAAGCATTACTCGATGATCCCCTCTATCTCGGAGTACGCCAACCACGGCTAATCGGTTCCGCCTATGACAACTTAGTCGAGGAATTCGTCTTGGCTGTGCAAGACGCCTATCCCCAAGCGTTGATCCAATTCGAGGATTTCTTAACTCCCAACGCCTACGGATTGCTACAGCGCTATCGAGATCGGGTGTTGTGCTTCAACGACGACATCCAAGGAACCGCGGCGGTGGCGCTGGCCGGCGTCTTGGCCTCGACCCATGGCACTGGGATTCCGTGGACCGACACCCGGGTGATGTTCTTGGGCGCCGGATCCGCCGCCACGGGCATTGGCGATCTAATGATCCATTCTTGGACCGAAGATGGCCTGACCTCGGCTGAAGCTCTTGAGCGGCTAAGTTTCGTTGATTCGCAAGGTTTGGTGACCGCGGGGCGCGATCACCTGGCCGAGCACAAGAGACCCTACGCACGAGATCAAGCTCCCGCCAGCTTGATTGAGGCGATCGACCAACTAAAACCCCAGATCTTGATCGGCGCCACCGGCACCCCAGGAACCTTCACTGAACAGGTTGTGAGCCGGATGAGCGAGCTCAACCCGACGCCGGTGATCATGGCTCTCTCCAACCCCACCTCCCGCGCCGAGTGCACGCCCGAACAAGCTTACCGGTGGAGCGGTGGTCAGGCGTTGTTTGCCTCAGGAAGTCCCTTTGATCCGGTGATCGTCAACGGTCAAGAAAGGTGTCCCGGCCAAGGAAACAATGCTTACATCTTTCCCGGAGTCGGGTTGGGAGTGATCACCGCACAGGCAACGCACGTCACCGACACCATGTTCATGGCCGCCGCCCGCAGCTTGGCGGATCAAGTGACTCCCGCTTTGATTCAAGTCGGATCGCTCTACCAACCCTTGACCGAAATTCGATCGGTGTCTCGAGCCATTGCTATGGCCGTTGCCGAAGTCGCCTTCGCCGAAGGTAACGCGCAACGGTCTCGACCGGACAACCTAGAAGCAGCGATTGAGGCTTTGATGTGGTCACCCTCCTACCATTAGAGTCGCCGTTATGAGTCAGAACACAACCAATACGGACCTTCGCTACCCCATCGGCCAGTTCAAACCGATTGATGACCCCTCAGTAACCCAAGTTGCTCAGTGGATCGACCACATCGAGTGGTCTTCCAGGAGAGGTTCGCGCCGTGGTGACAACGCTCTCTGAGGAGCAATTGGATACGCAGTACCGCCCTGAAGGGATGGACACTACGTCAGGTGGTACACCACTTGGTGGACTCGCGCTTGAACGCCTACATCCGCTGCAAATGGGCGTTGACCGAAGATCTGCCGGAGATCAAACCTACCAAGAAGCTCTATGGGCGGAGCTAGTGGACTATCGAGACACGCCGATCGAGATCAGCCTTCAGTTTCTGCAAGTGCTCCACGCCCGCTGGGTCGTTTTATTGCGTGGCCTGTCCGAGGACCAAAGGAGACGGAAGTTTCAGCATCCCGAATGGGGCGCGGTGGATATTCGAACCACCAGCGGCATCTACGCATGGCATGGTCGCCATACATCTGGCCCACATAACGCAAACCATCGAACGCCAAGGCTGGACCTAATCCGCGCTGCGGACGCATCGCACACGACGAAAATCATTTCTTGACGGCATCGCCATTGGTTAAGCCCGGATCACTTCGCTCAGAAACCAACCGCGATCCACCTTTCGCCCATGCGTTGTGCATTTCTCACCACCGACAAATACGGCCTAACCAGCGATGATCAACTCGCTGCGACCTCGATTAGCGACCTGGGTGGTCGAGTAACCCCCATTGCTTGGCAAGCGGCGAATACAGACTGGTCCGCTTACGACAGGGTAGTGGTCCGCTCCACTTGGGACTACCATCTTCATTGCGAGGAATTTCTAAGTCGATTGGCTGAGATCGAGGCAAGCGGAGTAGATCTTCGTAACCCCTTGGAGCTGATCCGCTGGAATGCGCCAAAAACATATCTTCGAGAACTTCAGGCGGGTGGGATTTCTATTGTTCCTACGGTTTGGCGGGATGAACTAAAGACGGGAGATCTGGATGCCTTGATCGAAGAGGTTGGTACCGAGCAGGTGATCCTCAAGCCAGTGGTCAGCACCAGCGCCGAAGGGCTGGTGAGGGTTGAGTCAAAGATGGTGGATGAGGTTAGGGCAGAAATTGAGAAGTCTTTCTCTGGGCGACCTTTAATGGCACAGCCGTTTGTCGACGCCGTCGCAACTGAGGGAGAGTTCTCCTTGGTCTATTTTGGCCGTCACTTTAGTCATGCGGCGCTCAAGAAACCTCAAGCCGGTGACTTTCGGGTGCAACGGGAGTTCGGCGGCCGAAGCCTCGCCGTCGATCCTGAACCCGCCTTGTTAGAAGCCGCCAATCAAATAGTGGCTGCGTTACCCACCCTACCTACCTATACCCGCGTCGATCTCGCTCGCTCAAACCACAGTGATATTTTCTGGCTCATGGAGTTGGAACTAATTGAACCCGAGTTGTTCTTGCGTTCCGATCCGCAAGCGGCCAGACGATTCGCCCAAGCAATCATGAGGGAACGAAGTTAATGCCCAGCGCCGGCTATTCGGGAACGCCACTGGCAAAAAAACTGGGGATCAAGGAAGGATCTCGTGTTCGCACCTCTAACGCGCCGAACCACTATCTGGCTCTTCTCGACCCGATTCCACCGTCGGTGGTGATCTCCAACCGCCTGCGCACTGATATAGACCTTTGGCATTTCTTCACCGTTTCGAGAAAACAACTCCAAGATCAGCTACCCAAGCTACGCAACCAAATCCCACAGAACGGGATGATCTGGGTTTCTTGGCCCAAGAAGGCGTCCAAAGTTGTTACAGACGTCACCGAAGACACAGTCCGCGAGGTCGCCCTGCCATTGGGGTTGGTGGACGTCAAAGTTTGTGCCGTAGACGAAATTTGGTCCGGGCTCAAATTGGTGATCCGTAAAGAACTGCGAACCTAAGACCTGTCAATCCCCTACCAGGAAATAACCTCGGGCCGTGTCAAGGGCAAGGGGTTAGATGAGCCGAAAAGCTCGCGCCGTTGGCAACGGTAAATCCGTTCTCAAACATCACCACGCTGCCAGCACCAAATTCCACTGTTTCGGCAACGCCCACGGTGTACCCGGACCCAGCGGTGATCGAGTTGGTGGCACGAAAGACGGTACCCGACCCATTGTCTGCCAAAGCGAGGTTGATGTCTGTTACACAACTGCAAGTAAACAAATTCACGTCATCAACAAACCAACCATAGTCATCGAAGATGTTGTCGGTTCCGATGTTAAACCGGTAGTGGAAGTTCGTTCCTGCGAGCGAACTCAAATCAATCTGGGTGGCGGTAAACCCCCAACTCTCACCAACAAACGCAGACTGACCGCCCAATGGATTGCCAAAACTGTTGCTCACCGTTCCGCCATAGGCCTGTCCTGCCAAAATCAAAGCACCGGCGTCAGTCCAGGTTGATCCACCGTTGGTGCTGTACTCAACAATGCCTCCATCCCAATAGTCGGTTGGGAAGGTGTTCTCAAAGCCAAAGGAATGATTGAACTGCAAGCGAGCATTGACCGGGAGCGGATTGGCTCCGGCAAAAGACTGAATCAAACTCCCCGTGGTTGGTCGATTGTATCCCCATGCACTGGTGGTGCCGCTGGTGGCAAACGGGCCCAGCAGGCTGTTGGTGCCATTGGCGCACCATACCGGTGGTAGAGCTCCACCGGGGCATGCTGCCAACCCTCCACCACCTTCGAAATCCTGCGTCGACAAAGTAGTCAAGATCACTCCTGGGTCACAGAAAGCCGGCACTTCCGCTTGGATCGGCGGAGTACAAGACCAGGGGTCGTTCATTTCCACTGCGAGCAAAGACTTACCCACTTCAGCACAGTCTGAACCGGTAATTCCGGCGGTACCGATGAGATCCAGACAAGACTGGAACAAGGCGTCATAGTTATCCAAAAAGTCGGAAGCGGAAGTTAAGTACTGAGAGAGCGTACGGTACTGAATCTTCCCCGCCTTAGTGAGTCCGATACCGGCTATCGTGAAGCCATTGTAGGTACCGCCATCGACCATCAGCGCATACGCGTGGTTGGGAATCCCACTGTTGGTATGCACTCCGCCTTGGTCATCAAACTGACCACCGCCACCATTGCAAGTGATTTCATCGCTCATCTTGCCCGGATCGCCGTAAGTTGAAGGTTCCATCATGTCGCGGATGGCTCCGATGTCTTCACCCAGAAGCCACCTATTCGCGGCTCCGCCGGCACCTCCGACATTGGTTAAATCCACCGTCTCACCGAAAATGTCGGAATACGACTCGTTCAAGGCGCCACTCTGCATGTAATAGAACAGATTCGCAGTCCGCTCAGTAACCGCGTGGGTGAGCTCGTGGGCAACTACATCATCCGCAACCGGGAACCCGTCGCCGTAGACCATTTGCGTACCGTTCCAAAAAGCGTTGGCAAAAGGACAACTCCCTGCATCCGGGCAAAAATGAACCGAAGAAACCAATGTGGCGCCAGCGTCATCGTAGCTATCTCGCCCGTGCTGATTGAAAAAATAGTCGTAGGTGTCACCTGAGTATGTATAAGCCAAGTCAGCGTCGCTATCACCAGTGGCGGCGCCTCCTTCACTGCGCACGAGCGCTCCGGGCAGTGTGTTGTAGACACCATCGGCAGGATCGTCGGCGTCGTAGATCTTGCGGTCCTTGGCGTCGGTAAGTTGGCTGAACTGCAACAGCTTCTTCCCCGCCAGGGCATCGATCCAGATGAACTCTCTTAGGTCGACTCTTCGCGCCTCAATAAACCAAGCGAGGCGGGTCGCTGAGGTCCGTTGGCTGAGGTGGCCCTTGTTGAGAAGTTCTAGTCTTGGCTCGCTCAACACAGCACCGGTGATAGCCATTTCTTCCACAAGCAATTCGTGGGCGATTTCGGCCACGCTCTGTGGCGAAATACTGGGGATTACCTCTACCTCGCCAAAATCTACTACCGCTTTAGCGTTCGCCGCCACAACCCCGGAACCTCTCAAGTGCACCACCACCTCTCCGCCAGTGATCGGCACACCTTGATGCATTTGCCTAAAACGCACATGTTCCATACCCACTTGATCGAAGCCTGACACCCGTTCGACGACAAGATCTTCGAATGCGACGCCAAAGGCTGAGCCGAAACGCGAAACGAACTCAAGAGCGCGCTCGTTCGCCGGCGCTGCAGCATCAGCTCGAACGGAGATCGGCTGGCCGGGTTGGGTGGAAACAAAGGTAACAAAGCCAGTCTTATCCGAAACAGTAGTTCTCACACCGCCCCGCGCATCGATCTCCATTTGATCAATCAGATCGGCGACCAGAGGCGATCTTCCCTGCGCGGCAAGTGAGGTGCCAATCGCGGAAAACAGGCAACATAGGATCGCCATCGACAGTGCTCGTTTCACTCTGTACATATTCTTAGACCCCCAAGAAGGTCGACAACCGCCAACCTATAACAATAAGACCCGATGTGCGCTTCAACCAGAAGACGCCCCTGCGCAGTAAAAGCGTAGCACCTGCATCGACTGTCAGCGTTCATCTGGCTGATCGCGCGGGCCGATCGCGTCCGTGATCGAAGGATCAGACAGAGCGAGAAGAAATTGAATCAGGTCTCCTTTCTCTTCCTCTTTGAGATCGAAACCACCCACCAGGGGGCTCTTAAGCGGACTGTGCCTCCCAGCACCACGACCCCCAGCAGCGTAGAACTCAAGGGCCTCCTCCAAGCTCTCAACACTGCCATCGTGCATGTAGGGAGCGGTGTACTCAATGTTACGTAGGGTCGGTGCCCTAAACCGTCCCATGTCGTCACTCCGACCGGTCCGTTCAAACAACCCCTGGCCACCGATCGGGTATGCACCTTCTCCATCCAGGTCGTAGAGGCCCGTGTTGTGGAAGACCTCCGGATGTTCCGGTCCTTGTCTTTCGTCTCGCTGCGCCGTCCTCATGCTGCCGCTGAAAAGCGGAGCTCGATGGCACTCTGAGCAGCGCATGCGATCCGAAAAAAACAACTCCATGCCGCGTTGCGCCGAGAGGTTTAGCGCTTCCTTTTGGTCCCAGAAGACGTACCGGTCGTATGCCGAGTTCCCGGAAAAGATGGTCCTGACAAACGACGCCAGCGCTTTGCGAACGTGGACCCAGCGAATGGGTTGGCGGGAGTTGGGGAAAGCAGCGCGAAAGTCAACTTGGTACTCCGAGTCGCTTCCCAGTTTCTTCAGCACTTGGTCTTGATTCCCAGCAAGACCCAACTCCACCGGATCTCGACTGAACATCGGCACCAGGACTTGGTCTTCCAGCCGAGTGGTTTTCGGGTCAGCCCAGTTGAAACTCCGGTTGTAGGCCACGTTGATCAGGCTCATGGCGCTGCGTGGATGTTCTTCGCCAGTCGACCCAACTGCTCTAGCGCGACCGTCAGTGAACGCCAACTCTTGCCGATGACAACTCGCGCAGGAGTAAGTTTGATTGCCCGACAACCGGGTGTCGAAAAATAGCCGCCGCCCCAACTCAACTTTGGCGATCGACATCGGATTGTCACCCGGCACAAACGGCTCAGGAAATCCAGGCGGTAAGTTCCACAAGTAACTTGGCACCGTTCGAAAACTTGCCGGAATCGAGGTCCGGCATCCCCAAGCTAGAACAGCTAGACCTAGGAAAAGCACAATCACAGTAATTCGCCTGAGGGATACCAGGGGGTTATAGCGCAATAGTGTTGTGGGGTGTATTTGTTGGAGGGCCATTGTTATGCAGAAGCCACAGATTATCTACGTATTGTGTCTGGTCGTGGGAGCTACCGGAATTCTGGCGTCTGAAACCCAAGAAGGACCGAGCTACGAAGCTGTAGTGTTGCAAACGTACGCGGATTCGACTGATCTCAAGATCAGTGTCCATTGGGCAGACAACAATTTTGGGACTGCCTCCTGGGGAGAACTCCACCTCGCCAACGCTTCCGGGGAGATCGTGTCCACCGCAATTGCGTTGAAGGAGCCGGGTACAAAAACTCAACATATTTTGCCTGGCGGTTTAGACCGAACTCCGCACGATGGGTTTCAATACAGCGTTTCCCTGATTGGACCAGACGGCGAGATGCTTGCGCCCGAACACCAACTCCGGATTACTTTGAGCTGTGACCAAAGCGAAGAGTGTCGCTATGCCACGATCGATGGTTTTGTCACCGATGGGGTCGCCATTTCCCATGACCTATTAGAGCTAATAGACGAATTCGCAGACTCTACCGACCTATTTTCCTTCACCGTGGCGAACGCACCCCATCTACGAGGAGAAACCTTTGCGCTGGCGGCTCAACTTTATCGTCTGGGGCCAGACGAAACCGACCCCCATCCGTGTCACTGTCTCTGGTTCGCAACTCACACAACCCAACCAACTGAGCAAACGGTCGACACAACGGGGGATGTCGACCCCGGATACGACGAGTACGCAGCTCAAGGACCGGGCGCCCAACTCCGAGCAGGCTCCCAGGTGCAAGCCGTAGGCATTCCTGACAACCCGGACGATATGCACCGGAGATTCGTTTCTGTAGCCGGCGCTTCGGAAATCGGTATGCACCGACGATGCTATGAAGTAGTTCAATGGTTGCCCATCGAATCGTGGAATGATCTTCCAGAAAACTGGTTTGCTTTGAACCCCATTCTGAAGCCATGCACGGAGGACTGCAGCGACGAGAGTGTTGAGGCAGATGCATCAGCATGGGCAGCCATGCGGGGTACCGTTTGGACTCCACCAGTGATCAACGGAAATGTTGCATATGAAAGCAGCGGTTCTAGTCACGCTGCGACAACGGCAGACCTTTCGTTCCCAACCATCGGCACTCTTCGAAATTGGGTCAATGAGCCGTTGAGTATCATTAGATCATCCAATGACGAAGTCCTCCCCGAAGACCCGAATGTATGTGGCGACACTTTGGCCTCATACGTTAGCAGCGAATCTTTTTCGCCGCCCAAGACGCACTTTAACGAAATATTCTCAGGGGCTAATGCCGATCTTCGAATTGACGCCAGCGGTTCCGTCGAAACGAGCACAATCGCCGCCGATGGCCCCTGCGATCCTTGCCCCCTGTCGCCGCCGGGTCCTTGGGCAATCGCTGAAATGACATTCGACCATGCAATCTCGCTTACCGCTGAGTCCTCTTGTGCCGGTGCTGCATTCGTTCGGATCTCGACGATCTCGCCTGCTCCAACCGAATCCGCTGTCCCTCAAGGCGAAAATGGCTGTACTGAAGACGGTTTGTTGATTGAGCGATGGCACCCGTAGTTACATATAATTCCAGCTCCCCGTTACCGACATTGCGCAGCAGCTCTTCGCACAGTTGCTAGCGCAGGATGGCTGGGAGGAAGATGCCGTTGGCGTATTTCCAAAGCCCGATCAAGGGCTTGAACAGCCTCGTCACATCGCCCTAGGGCCGCAAGGGTCTGACCCATGACGATCAAAGGAGAACTCACAGGCATCGCCGTTTCGCTAAAACTCTCTTCCAAGATTCGGAGACCGCGTTGAGCTTCATCCATAGCCGCAGTGTATTTCCCTCGACGCCAATGCAGGTCCGCCAAGGCAACTAGACTCCTGGCTAGGTCAGGGTGATCAGAGCCAAGTACCAGCTGCCTGATTTCAATCGATTCGGACAATCGTTCTTCTGCGTCGTCGAAGTTACCCAAGTCGTCCAGGATCCTCCCGAGGTTGTAGGTAATGGTAGCGACACGAGGGTGTTCCCGACCATACAGTTCCTCGCTAACTTCTCTCGCTCGCTGCGTCCAGTTCAAAGCCTCTTCGTTTTGACCACCTTGCAGGATCAAAATTTGCCCAAGGTTCGAGTACGCCAAAGCAACATGCGGATGACTCTGCCCGTAGAGCGCGTGACGACCCTTGATCACGTCACGAGCTGTTTGCTCCGCTCCGACTAGATCACCCTTGGCTTGTTGAGCTACCGCCAGATTGCTCAGCACTTTCACTGTTTCCGGATGATCATTTCCGTCAGTACGACGACGCGCGTCCAACACCTCCACAAAAATTTTCTCCGCTTCATCAAATCGACCTTGGCGAACAAATACCTCTGCGAGATTATTCAAACTCTGAAGTACGTCTTGATGATCCCGACTCAGGGAGCGCAGCCGAATATCAAGCACCCTCTGGTACATAGCTTCGGAACTCTTCAAGTCTCCTTGCTCCAACGAGATCTCAGCTAGCAAATTGAGGGCGGGCGTAGTTTTCAGGTGACCTTCGTCGAAGGCCACAAGATAGATATTCAAGGCACGCTGGATGTTCGCCTCAGTATCTTCGAGATCTCCGATCGCAAGATTGGACCGCCCCTTTGCGATCAGACTGTCGGCAACCGAGACATCATCCCCACCGAGACCACGGATGCGATCATCTACGGCGGTACCGTGGAGTGCGGCGGCTTGCTCATACGCACCCAGTCCGTGATAAGCCTGGCCCATCGCGTCCAAAATGTGGGCGCGCTGAACCGGTTGGTTCTCGAGACCGGCGAGAACTTTCTCTGCTCCCTGGTCCAGTACCTCTCGAGCCAATACTTGTTCGCCCCTGGAGTGTTCTGGATTTGATTCATTAAACAACCCAACCATGAATTCGGTCACTCGCTCAGCATTTTCGCGGTTCAATTCCGCTTGGAGTCGCTGTTTGCGGGCTGTAACAGCTGCGTAGCTGGTAGCAACGATACCGATCAATAAAGTCAATAGGAAGGCGCCAGAAGCAGTGACCCCGAAGCGATGCCGTTGTACGAACTTGTTCGCGCGATAGGCGAGAGAATCCTTACGCGCGCGAATGGGCTGAGACTTGAGATACCGGTCTACATCCTCAGAGAATTCGGCAACCGATGAATAACGTCTGCCAGGCTCCTTATGCAGTGCTTTGAGAACGATGACATCCAGGTCCCCTTTGAGTTTTCGAACCTGTTCGCGCGCTGCTTCGGTCCTCGTAGCATCTTGATCTAACGGATCGCTTAGCGCCGCTGCGACCGCAACACTGGGCGCGCGCGGGATCAACTCCAAAACAGCGTCTTGCTGTTCTTTTGGCGTTTTGCTTTGGCTCGAGTGCGGTACTTGCCCGGTTAAGAGCTGGTAAAGCAAGGTTCCCAGCGAATAGATGTCGGTTGCAGTCGAAAGCTGTGATCCGGAAAATTGTTCTGGGCTAGCGTACTCGGGGGTCAGTAGCTGAAGTCCGGGGGCAGTATCCAAAGGTTGAAACGTCGCCAGGTCCGGCTCCAAGAGCTTGGCGATGCCGAAATCCAACAGCTTGGGAACGCCCTCCTGGGTAACCAAGATGTTGCTGGGCTTCAAATCCCGGTGAATCACCAGATTGCGGTGGGCATGTTCCACAGCTCCACAAACGGACTGAAAAAGCTGCAGCCGTTTGTCGATGGAAAGACCAAGTCGATCACAGTATTGGTTGATCGGTTCCCCCTCAATGAACTCCATAACGAAATAGGGAAGGTGATCTTTTTCTGTCGTTCCACCGTCGAATACTTCAGCGATGGTTGGATGCTTCAAACTCGCCAAAATTTGCCGCTCTTGGCGAAAGCGGAGTTCCAGATCCTCAGAAGGGAATCCCCGCTTCGCAACCTTGATCGCCACCTGACGCTGATACTCGTCGTCGGTCCGTTCGCCAAGGTAGACAGTCGACAAGCCGCTCTCGGCAATCTTCCTGACCGCTCGATAGGGACCAAACTCCCTCTGGGCAACCTCCCCCAGGGCCAAGGTATCCACTGCGCGAGCGACAACCCCGTTGACCGCATCAGTTGCGGTAGAGACATAAGCCAAGAGTGACTCAACTTCTTTTCGCAGGTCTTCGTCGCCTGCAACCTCTTGTTCTAGAAAGTCAGTACGTTTCTCGTGAGCTCGTTTCAGGACTCGGTGGAAGAGTCGTTCGATCTCCGACCACCGTTCACTATCCATCTATCGATCTCTCTGACCGCTATTGCGACCGAGTTCCCGCGCCAGCCAAGTTCGCGCAAACTTTAAGTCGCGTTCGACCGTCGCGTGGGAAATGGTCAAGATTTCGGCCGCCTCCGCTATGGTGAGGCCTCCAAAAACGCGCAATTCGACCACCCGTGCCTTCCGTTGATCGAAACTCGCTAAGCGGTCCATTAAGTCGTTGAGAACCAAAATATCAGATTCTCGACCTGGTGCAGCAGTCAAGGTCTCCTCGATCGATACATGGACAGCGTTGTTTCCTCTTTTTTGCCGCAATCGCTTTCTCGCCATATCTACCAGAACCCGGCGCATGACCCCTGAGGCCGTCGCCATGAAGTGTTGCTGACTTTTCCAGTTGTTGTTTTTATGCGCCAAGCGTAGGTACGCCTCATGTACCAACGCTGTGGTTTGCAACACATCTCTACGGCTTTCTTTCAACAAGTGTCGGTGGGCGATAGAGCGAAGTTCGGCATAAACCAGCGGGATTAGCTCCGCAGTCCGTCCTCCGTCCTCAGGCAGATCCGTGCCACCAACCGGTACCGTGGTTTTGTTATGGGCCATAAACAATGCCCTCAAGATCGGAAACAAACCGCTGACAGCAGCTTGGCTCGATCATCCAGGAATAAAACCATTGTAGATCACGCCTGAGGGGCGGCGCCCACTTTCAGCGCTTTACTAACCAAAGAGCGCTATTTCAGCTCTCTTTGGATAACAACGGCATAGTCGCTTGTAATAAGGAGGACCAGATTGAGTCTTATATTTTTCCTACTCCAACTCTTCGGTGCCGAGTCCTTGGTCGATGGCAACCGCATTGACGACGGCACCAACCCGGCTCCAGTGGATTTCATCATTGTTGACGACGTCGAAGGAATCTAGGGGAGGAATATGCTGAGTTTTATGTTTTCCTTTATTCGCTCGGATGGGGATCTACGATGAAAGTCCTGTCTGTAACTTTGCTGGCTCTTGTAGTGTCGAACGCCGCCGGTGCACAGACGTGCCCAGATCCAAATGTCGATCTCTCCGGGTTGGTTGAGGTCTACCAAGGGGCAGGATATATCAGCGTTGCCGGTTTTGAAGTGTCAGGTCGGTCTTCCAGCCCCAACAATCCACCATACTTTCGAACAGTAACGACAGATGAACCAAAAAGAAATTGGTGTCACGACTCTTTTGTCAATCACACTTATCTCTGCAGGACTCTTGGCGACGAAGACGGCGAATATGAACAAAGTGATTGGGCTAACGGCTTGAACACGCTAGATCTAATCCGCATTCAACGCCATCTGTTGGGAGTCCATCCTTTCGACCACCTCCTCCAATATGTAGCAGCGGATGTTAATCGAGATTTCGAGATCAACGATGTCGACCTGAAGCTTATTCAGGAGGTCCTCTTGGGGATAAGAGTAACAATTCCAAACCAAGGTCCTCACGCGGAAGATGGTGATCAACCGTGGGTATTCACGGACAAGCGTTCCTTGGTGAATGCGCAGGAAAGGTTCGAACGTGGCAGCTTGCCAGAGTGGGTGTTTGGGCTCCTTACATCTCTAGGAGCGACCTGCAATGACGTGCCGATAGCGCACGAGTTTGGTAGCCCGGCAACGCCCTACTATTCAAATACCATTGCTATCAAGCTTGGCGATGTCGATTTCTCCGCCGATCTCTCTGGTCTATATGACTGACGACCACTTACCCACATCCGATCTGGTAACAGAGCGTGCCGTCCGTTTGACCGCATGGGCGAATAGAACGCCAAGTCAGAATTAACTACGTGGAGGATCAACAATGAAAAAACGTGCAAATATTTTAGTTGGAGCCTTTTGCCTGCTCAGCCTTGCGATTGCGACTTTCATGGAGGCGCAACTAGCGCCGCCCTGCTGCAACCTCGGGGACGTCGACGGAAATGGAACGGTTAACACATTAGACATCTTGGAAATTCAAGAACACATGTACGGCGTTCCAACGGATCCAATGTCATGTCTCGAACTGGGGCCACTTTGTAACGGGGACATTGATGCCGATGGGAGAGTTACTCTTGGCGACATAGACCTGATTCAGGACTATGTTCTCGGCATCATCACAACCTTTCCGCGATGCGGTGACCTAGATGAAGATGGGGTGTTGGAGTGGAGCGGATCGAGCGCCCAAGACAGCACCTGTCTGTTCAAGATCATTACGGAAGACCCTCCTCCCTCCCATTGCAACATCCGCGCTGCAGACGCCAACGACGATGGGGTCCTCGACGCTTTGGATGGGCAGATCTTCTTTGGTCACGCTAACGGCAACCTTAAAGTCTTCCGTAACTGCGAATGCCCGCGAGGGTCGATTATCGATCCAGTCATCGAATGTCTTCTGAGTGGTGAATCCTGCAAAGACGAAGACGACTGCTGTTCAAGAGACTGTCTATTTTCAATTGATCCAGAGGAGCCAGGCGTCTGCGCTTGAACAAAAAAGCTAGAAGTCACCACGCCGAGATTATTGGCTTCTCTGTGAGGTTTACTGCACCGCGAAGGTGGCTCCGGATCAGCAAGCTGATCGTAGAAAAGCAACTCCGACGCCAACAATGGAGAGTCGTCTCTGCCCCAAGGCGCGGGTATCCGCCGCTATTGCCAGTTATTCGAAGCACCGGTCGAAAGCGATGCAGTTTGAGTCGCCACCTGCGCCCGTTCAGCAACCCAGGCGGCGAACTCCTCCACTTCGGCTTCTGAGCCCTGTTGCTGGTCAAGCCATTTCTGCGCAGCGTCGATCAACTCATCGGCTCGATCGCGGTCCGAGCGAAATAGCTCCATGTACGCAGTTTTGACGTCCTCTAGACGACCCAGGCCTAAGTAGGCCTCAGCTCGGTACTCGATGGCTTCGGTGTACTGCGGATTGAGGTTGAGGGCTCGGTTGTAGGCCTCGATCGACTGGTCGAACTCCCCAGTCTTGCGCAACACGTAGCCAAGACTGCTGTGAGCCTGGTGCATGCGTGGGTCAGCTTTGAGCGCGACACGGAGGGTGTTTTCCATCTTCTTGTACTTGGACGCCACCTTTTTGAGCAGCTTCTCGGCAGCTTCAGGATCTTCCACGGCACGCGCTTCCAGTTCCCAAGCTTGATCCCGGAAATGTAAAGCGCGGTTGTAGCTATCTTCTGCGATTGCAGTTGGATTCTCTGTTGCAGTCGGCGTGGAAGACGGGGTGTTGGATCCACCAGCCGCTTGAAGAATCGTTGCCGCAAGCGCAATGGTCAGAATCCAGCCTAGGGTGAATTTTATTCTTTTCATTATCTGTCTCCTGGTGCCGATGATCGTAGTTTCGCCTAGCAAACGTTGACGATACCGCTAGTACGCTCTTCAACCCACTCCTGGTTCTGCAACCTTGGTTTTGACCGCTCGTTTCCTGACCCTATTGCTGGTAGGATTTCTTTCCTGCTCAGCACGCCTGGGCAACCTCAAGACAATTCTTCCCGGAGACGCTCGCAATGGATACTTCTGTCCGCACAGACTTACGCAACTTGGCAATTATCGCCCACGTCGACCACGGCAAAACTACGTTGGTCGACTCCATGCTTTGGCAAAGCGGTACCTTTGGCGACCACGAACAAGTGCAAGAACGGGTGATGGACTCGATCGACCTGGAGCGTGAAAAGGGCATCACAATCATGGCCAAGAACACGGCCATTACCTATGACGGCACCCGCATCAACATCGTCGACACGCCCGGGCATGCTGACTTCGGTGGCGAAGTCGAGCGGACTCTCAAGTTAGTCGATGGCGTCTTGTTGCTGGTGGACGCCAGCGAAGGACCGCTGCCGCAGACTCGTTTTGTGTTGCGCAAAGCCCTGGAGGCGGGTCTGCCGCCAATCGTGGTGATCAACAAGATCGATCGCGACGACGCTCGCATCGCCGAAGTTGTGGATGAGGTCTACGACCTGTTTATTGACCTGGACGCCACCGAGGAACAACTGGACTTCCCGGTGCTCTACTCAATCGCTCGCGATGGTGTCTGTCGCACCGAAGCAGATGGTGAGAATCAAACACTGAAGCCGTTGTTTGATCAGATTCTTGCCAGCGTACCCCCACCTCAATACCACCCGGGCCATCCGTTGCAGATGTTGATCACCACCCTAGGCTACGACGATTTCGTCGGCCGCTTGGGGATTGGGCGCGTCTTTGAGGGCGAAATCGCCAAAGGCCAGCGCATCGCGCGCTGCCGGTTTGACGGTTCGATTGAAAACCTCAAGGTGTCCCATCTCTACGGCTATGACGGACTAAAACGGGTGCCAATCGACAAAGCGGGGCCGGGAGACATCGTCGGAGTGGCAGGGTTCGATGAAGTGGTGATCGGTGAGACCTTGAGTGACCTTGAGGATCCTCGCCCGCTGCCACCGATCCAGATCGACGAACCCACGCTGTCGATGGTGTTCTCGGTCAACGACTCCCCGGTCGCTGGGAAAGAAGGCAAGCATGTCACCAGCAACAAGCTGCGAGAGAGGTTGCGGCGAGAGACCTGGACCAACGTCTCGATCCGCGTCGAGGAAGCCGAGGGCGGCTCCGGTTTTGTGGTTGCGGGCCGCGGCGAACTGCAATTGGCGATCCTGATCGAGATGATGCGCCGCGAAGACTATGAGTTCTCGGTCGGCAAGCCAGAGGTGATCACCCGCAAAGACGAAAATGGTGCCCTGCTGGAGCCGATGGAGCGCTTGATCGTTGACTGCCCGGAAGAATTTGTCGGCGCGGTCACCCAGAACCTGGGCCCGCGCCGCGGCCGCATGATGTCAATGACCAACCACGGAAGCGGTCGGGTCAAGATCGAGTTCGTGGTGCCCTCACGCGGTTTGATCGGCTTTCGTACCGAATTCCTAACCGAAACCAAAGGCACCGGGATCATGAATCAGTTGTTTGAGGAGTTTGGCCCTTGGCAGGGGGACATCCCGCAACGAACCACCGGAGCTTTGATTTCTGACCGAGCAGGTCGAGTCACCGCATTTGCCGTCGATCACCTGCAACCGCGCGGAATCTTCTTCGTTGCTCCCAATGACCAAGTGTACGAAGGCATGGTGGTCGGCGAGCACTCGCGCCCCGACGACTTGGACGTCAACATCACCAAGGAAAAGAAGCTCACCAATATGCGCGCTGCTTCGGCCGACGACTTCGTTCGCCTCGTGCCTCCGACGATTCTAAGCTTGGAGCAGGCGATCGAATTCATTGCCGAAGACGAGCAAATCGAGGTGACGCCCAAAGCTTTTCGGCTGCGCAAACGCGTCCTCAAGGCGAACCAGCGCAAGTAGCGGTAGCATCCCGCCATGAGAAAGACCTTTCGCTCTCCGGTTTTTGCCCTTGGGTTGCTCACGCTCATCAGCCTAGCTTGCAACAAAACTCTTGAAGCTCCCCCAGTCGAGGTGGAGTACCGCGATTCACTGGTAGGCATCGGCAAGATCGTCCGCATCACCAACCGTCATACCGAACCGCTAACGCAGGTTGTGGTGCGGATCGAGAATCCCAATCGAGACGTGAAAAACCACACCCTCGTCAGCTTGCTAGTGGGAGAAACCACCGAACTAGGCTGGAAGAAATTGGACGGGTTCGAGGTCGAGATCGGCGCCGAGGTGACGATTCGCAGCGACGGTTTCGTGATTCCTTACCGTGTGAAGCTGGAATCAACGCCGGAGGACTGAAGGTCTCGTGTAGCGATACCTACAAGCGGCAGGAGAAAATCATGACCAATCGTGAATTCGAATTCGGTGGAGGCTCTGTCTCACAGGACTATGACAACGTTTTAGTTCCCCTGCTGTTTGTTCCCTGGGCTAAACGCTTGGTGCAAAGCGCCGGCGATCTAGAAGGTTGTTCGGTCTTAGATCTGGCTGCTGGGACCGGAGTGGTTTGCCAGCACCTTCCCGCTGCAGTCGGTGCTACAGGACGCGTCGTGGCTGTAGATATCAATCCAGAAATGCTGGCTCTGGCAGAAGCACGCTGTCAACAAACCAACCCATCAGTAGAGTTCATTGAGTCGCCAGCGCATCCGTTAGAGGCCCCCTCTGAGGCTTTCGACGTGGTTTTCTGCCAACAAGGGTTCCAGTTTTTTCCCGACCGAGATTTCGCTGCCCGGGAGATACTCCGCGTTCTAGCAAAAGATGGTCGTGTTTCGGTTTCAACTTGGTGCCCGGTCGAGAAATGTGAAATCTTTGGCGCTATTATCGCCGCTCTACACCGATGTGACGAACCTGAAATCGCCGAGATGATGCGGGTTCCCTTCGATTTCATGCCCGCCGATGAGCTGGAAGGTCACTTCGTAGAGGCTGGATTCGAGGACCTAGTGGTCGAAAGCCAACAGCTCGATATGGTCTTTCCCAAAGGCCCCGAGCAGGCTTTGGCACTCTCCTATTCGACACCGATCGGTCCTAAGCTACGGTCGCTCACTCAAGCAAAACAACATCAGTTTCGGAGCGAAATGCTCAACCTCGTCGAACAAATGTGCCCACCCGGAGAGACCAAATCGGCGATGGTCTCTCACGTATTGACAGCGCGAAAATCGTAGCCAGTAAAAAACGCAAGATCGACGATTCTTGAAGATGCTGTGCGGTTAGAGTTGGCACATGGGCCAATTCGAGCATCGTGACCTGTTTCTGCACCTAACCCCAGAGCGGGTTCTGGATGCGGTTGAAGTGGGCGGTTTATCCCCAACCGGACTCTGCTATCCCCTCAACTCGTTTGAGAACCGGGTCTACGAGGTAGAACTGGAAGACAAGAGTCGCGTGGTGGCTAAGTTCTACCGACCTGGACGCTGGTCTCGAGAGCAGATCCTCGAAGAGCATCAATTGGTGCAAACATTGGATCAGGCGGAAATTCCGGTCTGCACCGTACATCCTTTCCCCGACGGCGAAACTCTCAAGACCATCGACGGCGTCCACTATGGATTATCTCCGCGGCGTGGCGGGCGCGCTCCGGATGAGTTGACCGTGATGGATGCTCAACGATTGGGGATGTGGTTGGGGAGAATGCACAACGTTGCTGCCCCGCTGTTGATTCAGCATCGGCCGCGTTTAGATGCCGACCGATACGTGCGCCAGGCGGTGCGCTGGATCGACTCCTGGGTTCAAAACGGAGGCGATTTCCCTTATCGCCTGCACCGAAGATACACAGACGCTACAACCCGGCTCGCCGAGATTGCGGACCAAAGACTGCAAGAAATCACCACCCAATTGGTGCACGCCGACCTTCATCTGGGCAATGTGCTGTTTCGCGATCAAGAACTGAGAGTGCTCGACTTCGATGACATGGCGATCGGACCTCCGGTGCAAGACATGTGGTTGGTATTGCCAGGGCGAGATGAGGAAGCCCTGCAGTTGCGATCCGCCTTGCTTGAAGGCTACGAGCAGTTTCGCGACTTCGACCGTTCCACCCTTGAGCTGATCGAACTGCTGCGCGGCATGCGGATGGTGCGCTACGCCGGCTGGCTCGCCCACCGCTGGCACGACCCGGCGTTCAAATCCGGCTGGCCACACTTCGGCAATGAAGAGTACTGGCGCCAAGAGACCGAGGATTTGGAAGAACAACTTGCCTTGGTGGTTGCCAACCGGCCCAGTGATTGGAGTGGTAGCCCAGCAGGCACCACCAGCCAGACCCCAGTTTCCGAAGCAGACGAACTAACCAACAAGGACTTCTTCTGGGATTGGGAAGAGGAGTAGATCAAATGCTATTCGTCAACCTGAACCCTAGCTCGTTCGGTGTCGGCTGCAGGCCTTGTGGAACTTCTGGTCAGCGAATCAACATCTAACCAAACAAGAGATCGGTATCTTGTTCAATTAGAGAAACCCGTGCACAAATCCAGAAGCAATGTATAGCGCACTTTCGGTCATAGCCTGCTCAGGCCTTCTCTTCACCAGGGAAATGCTCCTTGAGCGGTATCACCAGCTGTTAGTCGAAATGGGAGCTGTCAGTGACAGTATTGGTTTCCTACTGGCCAGCCTTCGCTTTGGCCATCGTTGGCACAGTGTCCTCTTCAAAGTTGAAGGCTAGCGCTTGGGGTGATCTCGTGATTCTGATGTGGGGCTGGCAAGCAAACGCAACGCTCCAAGAGTCCTTCAACTCTTGCCACATCGCAATTGAAATGCATACCGAGCCACTGTTGGCCTTCCTGGCGCTTGGTGCTGTTGGCACGCTCGTTTTTGTCGTGGGATTGATGGGACGGACAATCAAGTTCTCATGGGTTACAGTCTGCGTGATTAGCGTCGTGGCTCTTGACTATCTGTTCCTATGGTCCGTTGTAGCGCCCCTCCCATCGTGAACTCAGCCCTCGCCCAAGCAGCAATGGTCGGCGCGGGAGGATTCTTAGGTGCCCTTTTGCGCTACGGCGTCGGCGGCTGGGTGCATCGCAAACTGCCGATGACGACGTTTCCCATCGGCACGTTGGCGGTCAACCTTGCCGGGTGTTTGGCAATTGGCTTGCTCGCCGGTGCTGCAGAGTCTCGCCAATTACTGAGCCCTGAAGCGCGCCTGTTTCTATTGATCGGCCTGCTGGGGGGGTTCACCACTTTCTCCGCCTTTGGCTTTGAAACTTTCGCTATGTTGCGAGACGGCGAGGCTATACGTGCAGGGGTTAACGTCGCCCTGCATATCGTCGCCGGATTGGCGTTGGTGTGGCTGGGGTACGCTTTGACTACCGATTAAACAAGGGTTGACGGGGAACTCGGATGGACAAAAAGAAAGGAGGCCAGCGTGCCGCTGCTGTCGAACAAGGCAATGAGTCAACGGTGCAGCGGCGTCCTATTGTCCGCCACGCACTGGCCACAAATAGTGGTCGTAGGTCTTGCGGTAGGGAAGTGATTGCCCATGCGTCATCGAAACAGCCCAACTTTTGCGTAGCTCTTCAGCACTCGAAGTTGACGACCAATAGGATCGTAAGAACGACTGCACGCTGACAAACGGGTGGCCGAGGGGCAAAATCGGGTCGTGCTGACCATAGTCCAGCAAGCTCAAGAGTTCATTTACGTTCGGTAAGCGCCAATCACCTGCAGCAGAGCCGTCAAGCAAACCACAATAACCTTCCATCAGGCCATTCGCTTGGGCTAAGGCTTCCTCGAAGTCAATCGGAGCAGAGAAAAGCAGACAGTTTGCGTGCCGCAACCAGATCAATCAAGTGAGGTTGTCGCTGACAGTTCCGTCCATGTTGTCGGTAAACCGTGGAGCTGGCCAATCCACTCCCGCTTGCTTCTCCCCGTCTTGGCCAGTCCCAGCACAGGCAACAGTATCGGTAGTCAAACCCGTAGGGTCGTAGCACTGTTGCTGTCTCGTATCCTCCACCGGCCCCGCGCCAGGATTAATCGCTGCCGTCCCTTGAATCGTGCCATCCGGAAACTTAAGTCCACCCGAGGATGATTCCACGATTCCGTCACCTTTGAAGGCGATCTGCGCCATTACAGGAGTCCCTACAATGGTGACCAGCCAGACGACAAAGAGCACCCCGGCTATGTCACCCGTCAGTCTCAACTTATTGCATTGCATAGCAAACTCCTGCATTCTTGTGCTCAATCACAATCCAACCGCGAAAAAGTCCGAGGCCTGCAAACGTTGATCATGGCCCCCCCGTACCGGCCACACGTAGTGTGCAAATGTCTTGGTGGCGGAGTGGGTCGCTCCGGTGGCCATCGACAGGTACCAAGCACGAGCTGGATCGTAGATATTCGACGTCGACGACCAATACAATGTTTCTAAACTGATAAATAGGTGGCCCGCAGGCAATGCAGGCTCGAACTGGCCGTAGTCCACCAAACTCTTGAGTTCCTTAATGTTTGGCAAGCGCCAGTCTCCCGCCACGGAACCGTCAATCAAACCGCAAAGCCCTTGCGCAAGGCCATTCGCATTCGATCGCGCGTCCTCAAAGTCAACCGATCCGGTGAATTCTGCACAGTTTGCGTCTCGCAGCCAAGTCAATCCAGTCAGGTTGTCGCTGATCGTCCCATCCGCGTTGTCGGTAAAGCGCGAAACTGGCCAATCGACTCCCGCCTACTTTTCTCCGTCTTGGCCCGTACTTGCACAAGAAGTTGTGTTGCGGGTACTTCCGGTTGGGTCATAGCAGATCTGCTGACCTGTCTCCTCGACCGGAGCCATTTCAGCACCAGCAGCAGCTGTCACCTGCACCGTGCCGTCCGGAAACTTGAACCCTCCTGAGGTAGATTCCACGACGCCATCGCCACTGAAAGCCTTCTGCCCCCGAGCCGCTGGCGCCACAAAAAATCCGGCTATCACTGTCCAGACAACGAGCGACAAACCGAGGGACTTTTGCTTCATCACCTACTCCTCCTTCTCCAGAACGAAGGCTCCATCCACAAAACCCGATAACCAACGCTACCAAATACGCTGTCATTGGACAAAAAAATGGCTGAATGTGGTGAGCTCTGCTTCGAAGGGTTGGATCGGAGTCGCGAGAAGAAACAAGAGAGGCTGTCCTTCGCAAAAGGAAAAGCGGAGAACTTCCCCGCACGTCGTTGCCGGACTGGCGCTGGTGTGGCTGGGGTACGCCCTGACCACAGATTAACCACTATCTTTGATTGCTTGGTAGATCCTCTGCGCAACCCTTGGGTAACCGGGGCACCTTTGAGGTACCCCGGCTTTGTCAGCTATTAGCTGCACCAGTATCTAGTTGTTTCCCCGTTGCCGGATGGATGAAACAGAGTCGCCACTTGAAGCACGTGTATTGCTCCTGCCGCTCGATCGAGTGGAAGGGGTCGCAGAAAAAGATGAGGCCGAGGACACGCTGGCTTCGCCGTTGAGCAAATTTGTGGCAGTTCCTTCGGCTACACCGCCAAAATCCGGGTCGTTGGCGCCAAAACGAGTTACCCGTATCCGAGCCACCGGATTCCTCCAATCGTGGGCGCTTGGAGTGAGGTCGCCATCAGCGGTGATTCCGCTGTGGACGAAGACATAACCTTCGGCTCCGTCTGTCACCCGGACGCCACCGTTACCGCAGGGTGGACCCGGGATGTCGTCGCACAGTTGGGTGTTGCGTTCCGAACCGGCGTCATAAGCCAGAGCATAAACACTAGCTGAGTTTCCCAAGACCGACGTCGAGCCAAAGAAGAAGGCGTCGTTAGTGGTCACCAACATTCCGAGTGCAGCGACTCTTTGAAACCCATTGCCACGAACACGTACGGTCTTAGACTGCCCTGGAAAAAGGACTCCATCGGCGATCTCAACGGCGCCGACTTCGCGACTCGAAGTGAGTTCCGCGATGAGTCCACCACTACTGGCGTCTTCGGCCAACGCAGCCAAGTCGGAACTGGCCCTCTGGCCCACGTGAAACGGCCGAAAATCACCTCTGTACGTGTAAACCACAGGGGGAGAAATGATCTGGCCACCGGTCAGATTAGTAATCGTTACGTCGAAGGTCTGAGCCTGCGATGTCGAGGCGAATCCGAACATGGAAACCGCCAGGAGGGCAAACAAAACGAACTTGGATCTGCGCATTTTTCTAACTCCTGTCTTATGCGCTGACGGTATTGCCAAACGCGAAGACAGAATGACTCGGCCAGATCACCAAGTCCTCCGCTGAAGTTCACAAAACGATCACGTTCAAGGGGGCGAACGCGAGTCCACTGGCAAGTGAACCTCGAACCGCACTCCGTGAGGATGCACATTATGGACGGTGATCGACCCACGGTGGAGTTCGACGATCTTCTGGGTAATCGCAAGGCCCAAACCAAATCCTTCACTTGGCTCTCCGCGAAAAGAGCGATCGAACACTTTCTTGTGCTGCTCATTCGGAATCCCGGGGCCGGTATCTTCGACCTCTAGGATCACCGGGTCGCCTGCTTGCAACCTCACCCGAATCGATTCGCCGGGCGGAGTATGGCGAAAGCTATTGCTGAGCAGATTCTCCAGCACTCGAGCCATCAACCCGATGTCAGCGTCAACCAAAATCGGCACCGGCGAGACCTCAGCGGACAACGCGAGACCTTTCTCTTTGGCAGCAGACTTCAATTGACCGACGGTGTCGTGAACCAGCTCGTCCAACCGAGTCGCTTCGACTTGCAGGTCGTAGGTGCCTGCCTCCATGGTCGACAGATCGAACAACTCACCGATCAACTTGTTCAGCCGAGAACATTGGCGTATCGCTTGGGTGACGAAGTTGGCTCGTTCCTGATCTGACAAAGCCTCTCGTTTGAGATCGAGTACCTCTAGATACCCGCTCAAGACCGACAACGGCGTGCGCAGATCGTGAGAAACGTTGGCGATCAGCTCGCGGCGAGTCGCGTCATCCTGATCGCGGCGCTCCAAGTCGTCGACCAAACGCTTTGCCATCGTGCGAAACGAAGTGTCCAAGGCCGCAATTTCGTCTTGTAATTCGCTTTCGCTGGAAGCCACCGGTGGTAGTTCACGGAATCCGGTCTTCTGAAACTCCTGCACTTGTCTCTTCAACCGCACCAATCTGCGGGTCAATAAGCGAAACAGCAACAAGCCCGCGATCAAGGCAAATAAGGTCGCTCCAATCGCCGTCATTACACCGAGTCGGAGCCGCTGAGAGGTCTGAATTACCGACGCGACAGATTCATACTCCTGGCTGCCGACGACAACATAGAGATAACCCTGCGGATCTTTCTTGGAACCAATCGGTGCAGCGGAAAAGACTTTGCTTCCACGCTCCGTTCTCGGGTCGTCGCCAAAAATCGGCAGCGAGCTTCCTAAGAGAAAATCGCGCACCGGCTGCATCTCCACCTGCATCCGAAAAACTGCACCCTCTGGCGCCGAGTAGTTGAGGATGCGACCATCGGGGGCCAAGTAGTAAACCTCGATCGAAGGATTAATTACCATCAAGGTGTGGAAAATATGCTTCAGTCCTTCGTCGCCCAAAGGCTCCTCGGTGAGCGGCGAGTACTCCTTAAGCAGCTGGCTCGCCAGGTTGCGGTTCAAGGACTGATGGATCTCCGATAACGCCAGGCGCGACGAGCGAAGAAAAATCAATCCAATCAAGACCGACAGCGCGAGAACCAGCACGCCAAGAGTGACAGCCAGTTTGGTGTAGAGAGTTCTCATTGATCCTTGATTTCCTCGGCTTGATCCATCCGCGGGTCAAAGAACCGATAGCCGACTCCCCATACGGTCAAGACGTAGCTAGGGTTGTTGGAGTCGGGCTCGATCTTGCCCCGCAACCGATTGATGTGCGAATTTACGGTATGTTCATAGCCATCATGACCGTAGCCCCAGACGGAGTCGAGCAGTTGGCTACGCGTAAAGACGACCCCCGGCCGCCCAACAAAATGTGACAGCAAGTCAAACTCTTTCGCAGTGAGATCTACCGTACTGCCCTCGACCGTGACCAAACGACGGGCCTGATCTATCGTCAGTGCGCCGATAGCTTTGACCTCGTATTCTGGCTGGCTCTCCGCTTTTTCCACCCTACGTAGAAGGGCGCGCACCCTCGCCACCAGTTCCCGGACACTGAACGGTTTGGTTAGATAATCATCCGCGCCGACTTCCAAGCCCAGGACGCGGTCAAACTCGGATGACTTCGCCGTCAACATTAGGATCGGCATCCGCGGACTTACCGCTCGCAATCGCCGGCACACTTCAAGCCCATCGATCCCCGGAAGCATCAAATCCAACACCACCAAGTCGATCTGCTGATCTTCAAATAGAGCCAATCCAGACTCCCCGTCAATCGCACAGCTAACTTTGAAGTTGGCCTCGCGTAGGTGGATCTTGACGAGATCTTGAATCTCCGTATGGTCCTCGATTAGCAAGACATGGCGCATGGTTGTTTCTCAGTGGCCACCGGGCCGAGAGACAAAACTAACTGTCAGTTGTCACAGAACCATCACGGCCAAACGCAGCCTTTAACAAGTTGCGCCGGCTAATCGCCGATGCAGTCAGGTAACCAGAAGCCAAGGCACTGGTAACTCCTGCGGTAGTGATGTCCTGCCCGGTCAAGTAGAGGCCGCGAATTGGCGTTTGAGGTCGCAACCATCGCTGAGCAAAACGATGCGGGCTATGGTCGAGGCCGTAGACCTCGCCCTCCTGATAGGCGCCGAAGTGTTGAGTCGACAGCGGGCTGGAGACTTCCATGTAGTCGATCTTGCCGCGCAGATTGGGTAGTTGCTGGTAAAGCGCTTCAACCATGCGCTCCGCGATCGCATCTTTGCGCTCTTCGTACTCTCCGCCACGACTTCGCCAAGGCTTATTCTTCCAGGGTGCAAACCAAGCGTACGGTGCCAAGGTGACCAGCTCGATGGTCTGGCGATCAGGGTAACGATCAGCGAAGGTCGGATCCTTGGCAGAAGGGAAGGACGCAAACGCCAAGGGTGGGGCTTGCTCAGGATCAGCCAGATAAGCGGCTGTGTTGGCGTCGTGGTCGTGGCCTGGATACATCCACAGGTTGGTCTTGGGTAGACCCAGTTCCTCAACCGTTCCCCGCAATCCTGCGTAGGCGCATAGGTGACCTATGGAGCGCTTGAGGCTGCGCGCTTGATCAGCCATTTTCGAAACGCCAGATGCAGTTTCCGGCACCAACTTCAGCCACGTGTTGTGAACGCCAGCGCTGCTGATCACCATGTCAGCCTCAAGAATCTGTCCATCGGCCATCCGCACCCCGGCCACTCGACCTCCGCGCACTTCAATTTGGTCGACGTCAGCTTGATTGCAAATCACGCCGCCGGCGGCTTCAATGGTCGGAATGATCGAGACCGCGATCGAAGCACTTCCTCCAATCGGATAGAAACCGCCACGCAGGTAATGGCGGGCGACCACTGAATGCATGGCGAAGCTGCTCTGCGAAGGCGGCAGACCGTAGTCGCCCCACTGCCCGGTGACCACGCCCATCAGCAGCGAATCATCCAAAAGCGGTTCCAACACCTCCCGTGTGGTCTGCTGGGCGTAGCGCATGAAAGGTCGCCGCGCCCAGGCTCCGGCAACTGCAGCCAGAGGAGCTGGTAGCGCTTTCTCACCCCAGTAGCGAAAAGACGTTCGACCAACGCTGTCGATCAGTTCCATGTACTGATCGATCTGCTTTTCCCGGTGTGGAAATCGATCTTTTAGGTTGGTGCTGAAGTTGTCGCGCCCGGTGACGAAGTCAAAGGCTTCATCACCAAGAATGATGCGATCATAGACCTCTCCCATCGACGACCACTCGAGGCTGCCGTCGCCGACATGATCAAAGAGACGCTTGACCGGGCTCTTAGGGTGACCCAGTTCACCTAGATAATGCACTCCAACATCCCACTCGTAGCCATGACGACGGTAGACATGGGTGAAGCCGCCGACCATGTAATGTTGTTCCAGAACCAATACACGCAGATCACGGTGTTTGGCCAAGAGCGCTGCAACCGCAAGTCCGCTGATCCCCGAACCAATGACAATGGCATCAAACCGTTGCGATGAGTCAAAGTCGCGATAAGGAGTGCCACGTCGCTGCATGATCGTGCAGCCAGTGTACCGTGGAGTTGGTAGGCTGTTGAGCCCGGATGAGAACGATCCACACCCCCAGGAAGCACACTCCATGAACAGATATTCTCCCTTCCGTCAAAGCATCTGCCTCGCCCTAGCCCTGTCGTTGCTCGGGGCTATGAGTAGCTCCTGTTGGCGCCCTCGCTCAACCGCCGCTCAAGTACCAGACACTGCTGTTTTGGTGGCCGATGACCACGACATCGAGTTGTCCGCTTTGATGGGCGAAATGCAGCGCCACGGAGCCAAGCTCGGCTACGCCATCGATGGCAAGAACCAAAAGCTCTCGCGTTTCTACTTGGGTGAGTTGATCGAGGTCTATGGTGAAGTCAAGGAGATCGAAATCTACGACGGCGTGCCAGTCAATGAAGCAGCAACGATCATCGTCGATCCCTTACTGCCACCACTGGGGAATGCTATTGAGCAAGCAGCGTGGTCGAGTGCATGGAGCCACTATGAAGCCTTGATCGAAGGCTGCAATCGCTGCCACGCGCTCAACGAACACGAGTACATCCAGATCCTTCCCGCACAAGGGGAGCCGCCGTTCAATCAAGTCTTCGCGATTGCAGAAACTCGCAAAGATGAGTGAGCTGCAAACCATCCCAGGAGTCGGTGAATCGATCGAGCAGGACTTACTGACGCTGGGGTTTGGACAGGTCTCGGACCTCAAAGGTCAAGACCCGGAGCTGATGTTTCAACACAGCAACAATCTGGCAGGTGTGGTTCAGGATCGATGCTTGCTCTATGTGTTTCGCTGTGCGGTCTACTTTGCTGAGACCGCCGACCCCGATCCAGCGTTGCTGAGATGGTGGTCGTGGAAAGACCGGGAACTTGCCAGATGATCTGTCCCCAGTGCCGTGGTGAGTTCGTGCTTGGGGTTGTGGACTGCCCCGACTGTCGTTTAGCACTAGTCGACGAGGTACAAAACGATCCCGTGCCTGGACAAGCCGAACAATGGGTCACCGTGGCCAAGATCAGTAGCCCCGTCGAGTTGACGATTCTCAAATCGATGCTGGAGAGCCATAGGGTTCCGGTATTCGTTCCTGGCGAGCATTCGTTCCAACAGGTCCCGGCACTGCATATATTGAGACACACAACGTTTATGGCCGGGCAATGCCGGATACAGGTTCCGGAAAGCTTCGCGGATAAGGCTCAAGATCTGATCGACGCCCAACCGCAGGACCTACCGTGAACTGGCTCCAGCGCAAGGTTGCCTCGGCCCAAGCGCTTTGGAATCCCAACCTCTACCACGGCTGGAACCGGCAACGTAGCTACTTTGAAGGCTGGTATTTCAAAGCCGTTGACCCAACACAAACCACTGCTCTGGCGTTCATTCCTGGGATCTCGATGGACTCCGCCAACGAAAAATTTGCCTTTGTCCAAGTGCTCGACGGTATTGCCGCCAAGAGCTACGAGTACCGATTCCCAGCCGATTCTTTTGCCGCCGATCCAAGGCAGTTTTCAGTTCAGGTGGCCAATAACCGCTTTTCCCTCGAACACCTAGAGATCGATCTGCCTAACTTCCGGGGACAACTGGAACTCTCCAATCCTTTTCCCTGGCCTTCTAGTTGGAGATCGCCGGGAGTGATGGGTTGGTACAGCTTCGTCCCCTTCATGGAGTGTTACCACGGCATCGTCAGCATGGATCACGGCCTGGGCGGAGTGCTGGAGGTTGAAGGCATCAATGTCGACTTCGAAGGGGGTCGCGGCTACGCCGAAAAAGACTGGGGCACTTCCTTTCCCCGTTGTTGGATTTGGGGTCAGTCGAACCACTTCGCCGACGCGCCCGGCACCAGTGTCATGTTCTCGATTGCCCATATACCCTGGTGCAGTAGCTATTTCATCGGCTTCTTAGCCGGAATGCTGCACCAGGGCCAGTTGTACCCCTTTACAACCCACAACCAGTCAAGAGTCGAGGTAGAGAGGATTGAACATGGGGTCGATATGACCTTTCGTCGCCGCGACCATGAACTTCGGGTTATGGCTCGCCAGGCTGAGGGTGCCGAGCTCCTGTCGCCCGTCCAAGGTGCCATGGTCGGCAAGGTCAACGAATCGATGCAGGCGAAGGTCAACGTCACCTTGAAGCAGTTTGGGTCCGAACTTTTCAGTGGAGCAGGAACCAGTTCTGGGATGGAAATTGCCGGTGACACCGATATCCTGTTTCAAGACTTGGCTGTCGAACAATGCACAGGAGCAAGCTGATGGCTGAACCCAAAACTCGACCCAATCGCAAGAGCGTCGACCGGTTCCTGCGCAATGTAGACAACGATCGACGGCGCGAGGATTCATTGCAGGTTCTTGAGCTGATGCGGAAAGTTACTGGCGAAGAACCTCAAATGTGGGGAGACTCGATCGTTGGTTTTGGCACCTTCCATTACAAATACGCCAGCGGTCGCGAAGGTGACTGGCCGGTGGCAGGCTTCTCGCCGCGCAAGCAAAACCTGACGCTCTACATCATGGCCGGGTTCTCACGCTGCGACGAGATTCTGAGTCGGCTAGGCAAGCACAAACATGGCAAGTCTTGTCTTTATGTCAACAGGCTCGCGGATATCGATATCGAGGTCCTGGAAGAACTGGTTCGCGAATCGGTTGCCTATGTAAACCAGAAAGGACAGAGTTACTGAGGAACACAAAGCTCTGTTTGTGTCCCCTCTTTCCAAAGAACAAAGGAACTACAAAGTGGACAAACAGCAACTAATTGACAACCTCAACGACGACCTAGCCGGCGAACTCAGTGCCATCATCCAGTACATTACCTACGCAGCCAAGGCCACTGGCCCCTATAGGCCGCAACTGGCAGCATTTTTTCTCCAGGAGGTCGCTGATGAGCAACTCCACGCTCAATTCCTCGCCAACAAAATCGTCGCCCTCGGCGGTGAGCCGGTGACAGAAGCACGACCGGTGCCGCAGGCAGCCAACAATCGGGAAATGCTGGAAGCAGTGTTGGCGGCAGAGCGCCAAGCCACGATCGACTACACACTGCGTGCAAAACAGGCCGATGAGTACGGCGACAAAGGGTTGGCGGTGCAACTCGAAGACATGGTGCGCGACGAGAGCGGTCATTCGGAGGAAACAGAGCGGATGCTGCGCGACTGGCCGATCTAGTGCCAGACTTCCTACAGGACTCGATCCCGTGGTCCTACTGCTTCGGCTGCGGCCCGGCCAATGAGCATGGTCTGCAAGTCAAGAGCTTCCAAGACGGCGAGCAGTACGTCTCGACCTTCCAGCCGCAGAGACACCACGCCGCAGGACCCAAGCACTTCGTCAATGGTGGCATCATCGCCACGGTGATCGACTGCCACTGTGTTTGGACGGCCGTCGCCGCTGCCGCCAAGCGTGAAGGGCGTCAGCTGGGTGAAGAACCTGTTGGCTGGCACGCTACTGCTTCGCTTCATGTCGACTATCTGCGGCCTACGCCAATAGACCAAGTTCTCAGTTTGCGCTCCCGGGTGGTGGCCGTGGACGGGGCAAACACAACGGTTGAGTGCTCATTGTTGGCAGGGAGCAAGGAGTGTGCTCGCGCTGAAGTTATGGCTGTGCGAGTTCCCGAGTCCTGGGTACAACCAGAGCTCAACGGAACCTGAGAGGATCGAAAGTGACGCGATATGCGTCTAATTGGGGTGGAGGGAATATGAAGAAGGTTTTTGTCCCCGCGTTGCTGTTTGTTGTGGGGTGGTCCCTCGGCTGCGGAGGCAATCAGCCCGGGCAGCGTGACCGGGTGTCCGACGTCGTCGAGGAGTCGGTCTCGCAATCGATCCGTTTCAAACCCCCAGCGCCCAAAAAGGAAGGGCGAGTGGGGAGTCGACGCATAATCCGCAACGCATCCATCTCGATTCGCGTCGACGATACCGAAGCGACTGTAGGCGAACTAAAAAGAATGGTCCGGGAGCTTGAAGGATACGTGGCTGAAAGCAGCTCGTATCGAGAACAGGATTTGGAACACCACAACCTCACCTTACGAGTTCCCGCGGAGCGTTTGGAGTCGGTGATCGACGCGGTCGCGGAAATGGCGACTGAAGTGACTCATCGTAATCTTCGCGGCGAAGATGTGACTGAACGCTACGTGGATCTCGACGCCCGCTTGAGAACGCTCAAAGCAACTGAAGCTGAGCTGCAAGCGCTGCTCGCCGAATCTCGGTCGCGTGGCCACGACGCTGAGGCGATTATGGCCATCTATCGGCACCTGACCGAGATCCGCAGCGAAGCAGAGAGCCTGCAGGGTCAGCTGAATCTGCTAGAGAACCAAACCAGCTTGGCAACTCTACGCGTTGAAGTGAGTCCGACGGAGTCCGCGAAACCCATCGTCGGTAAGATCTGGCGGCCTTTACAGACGATTCGACACAGTACTCGCCAGCTCGTCTCCAATCTCACACTGGTCGCCGACTTGGCTATTCGCTTTGTGATCGCCGTCCTCCCGATCATCATCGTCATCGGAGTCTTGGCTTGGCTTGCGATCCATTTTCTTGGGCGATTCAACGCGGCAAGGCGCTCCGCAAAGAAATCCTAATTGACGCTAACGGCTGATAGCTTGATGGCTGACTCTCCCTCGGCTCTTATTGCCTGACACAGAGGCGCTTTGAGAGGCTAAGATCGCCGACGTAGACAAAGTGCTGGTTTCAACCACTCGATATCGGGAAAACCAAGAAAAATGTGTGGAATCTTCGGTATGGAAGGGTCGCTAGATGCGGCCAACCTTACCTATTTGGGCCTCTATGCCTTACAGCACCGCGGTCAGGAGAGCGCCGGTATCGCTTCCGCTTCGTACGACGGGGTACAAGTGGAACGGGGCATGGGGCAGGTAGCGGACATTTTCGACCGTACCACCCTGCAACGCTTGCCTGGAATTCGTGCGGCCGGCCATACCCGTTACTCGACCGCCGGAGTCAGTGCGCTGGAAAACGCTCAGCCGATTAAGGTGCGGACCTCGATGGGCGAATTGGCCATTGTCCACAACGGCAATTTGACCAATGCTGCCGAGCTTCGTGCTGAACTTGAGGTGGAGGGCGCGATCTTCCAAACCACCAGTGATACCGAAGTCATCTTGCACCTGATGGCCCGAGACCCGCAGCCCAAGGTGGTTGACTCGCTGCTGGCGGCACTGCGGAAGGTTGAAGGCGCGTATTCATTGCTGCTGCTGAGTGAGAAGGCACTGTTTGCCGCTCGCGACCCCAACGGGTTTCGACCTCTGGTGATGGGGCGGGCTGCCGAAGGTTTGTGTTTTTCTTCCGAGACCTGTGCCTTTGATCTGCTCGACGCAACGATCGAGCGGCAAGTGAACCCAGGTGAGGTCGTTCGCATCGCAGGTGACCAAATCGACAGCTTCACCATCGATATCCCCTCTCGAACCACCACGCCGTGTCTGTTTGAACAGGTGTACTTTTCTCGGCCCGATAGTTTGGTTCAGGGTGGAAGTGTTGGTGATCTCCGATTGGAAATGGGTGCCCGATTGGCCCGTGAAGCACCGATCGAAGCTGACTTAGTGGTGGCGGTGCCGGACAGCGGCTTATTTGCTGCCATGGGTTACTCGAGAGAGAGCGGTTTGCCCTTCGAGCTAGGCCTGATCCGCAACCACTACGTCGGACGCACCTTCATCGAGCCCAAACAATCCATCCGTCACTTTGGGGTCAAGGTCAAACTCAATCCGGTTCGGTCTCTGATCGAAGGCAAACGGGTGGTGATGGTTGACGACTCGATTGTGCGCGGCACCACCTCGCCCAAGATCGTCAAGATGTTGCGTGACGCTGGCGCCACGGAAGTCCACGTGCGAATCTCTTGTCCGCCGACCACCAACCCGTGCTTTTATGGCATCAACATGCCGACTCGTGAAGAACTGATCGCTTCTAGTCGTTCCGTGGAAGACATCCGTGAGCTCATCGGCGCCGACAGCCTCGCCTACTTATCCTTGGATGGACTCAAGCAAACCACCGGAAAGGAAGGCGCCTGTGTCGCCTGTTGGAACGGGGAGTATCCGGTGCAGGTGGCCGGCGGTAAACAGAAAGAATCGCTCCGCGTAGAGGTTCCGGGAGCATGACTGCAGACGCTTACGCCGATGCCGGGGTCGATATCGACGCTCAGGACCAAGCTCTACAGAGAATCAAAAAACACGTCGAATCGACCAATACTCCCAGTGTCCTATCGGGAGTCGGCAGTTTTGGTGGACTATTCGTCCCAGAGCTTGAAGACTACAGCCAGCCAGTCTTAGTTTCTTCGGCGGACGGCGTTGGCACCAAGCTGGAAGTCGCCAAACGAGCTGGCGACTATTCCACAGTTGGCATTGACTTGGTTAACCATTGTGTTAATGACATCCTGGTACAGGGTGCCAAGCCGCTGTTTTTTCTGGACTATGTTGGGGCTGGAAAGCTAGAGCCCGAGGCGATGGAGCAGTTGGTCGCCGGAGTCGCCACTGCCTGTCGCGACAACGGCCTGGCTCTGCTCGGAGGTGAGACCGCCGAGATGCCTGGCTTCTATCAACCCGGCGACTATGAACTGGTTGGGTTTATTGTCGGCATTGTAGATCGTCCGCGGCTGTTGGATGGTTCGCGAGTCACTGAAGGAGACGTGGTGATCGGGCTGCCGTCAACGGGTCTACACACCAATGGTTACTCCCTGGCTCGTAAGGTGTTTTTTGAGGTTTTGAATCTGCACACCTCAGACCCCTTTCCACAAGCGCCAGACGACCGCACCGTCGGTGAGGTTCTTTTGGCATCACACCGGAGCTATCTGCCCGCACTGTCCCCGTTTCTGGCCGATTCCGCACTACACGGACTCGCACACATCACCGGCGGCGGACTGATCGACAACCTTCCACGGATTCTTCCAGCAGGCTTGGGAGCCGAAATCGACCTGGCAAGTTGGACCCCGGATGCTGTGTTTCAGGTTCTCTCAGAGGCGGGTGAGGTTTCTCAGGAAGAAATGTTTCGAGTCTTTAACATGGGCGTGGGGATGGTGGCGGTGGTTGATCCTGGTTCCGTTAATGAGGTGCTCAACAAGCTGCTTCGACAAGAGAAGGAGGCATGGGTACTAGGCCGAGTCATCTCCGGTGATGGGGTCACCCTGAGCGCGTGAACACCTCGACTCGACTTTTGTCTGTGAAATCAAACGACCTGACTAACTTAAGGCTGCTATGACCCGCATTGCGATCTTGCTCTCTGGTCGAGGTTCCAACTTCGGCGCCTTGGCAGAAGCAATCGACCGGGGAGAAATCGCCGCCGAGATAGCCATCGTGGTGTCGAACGCCCGCAACGCGCCGGGGATTTTGGAGGCCAGGCGAAGAGGTCTCAAAACAGCCGAAATCCTCCATCGGTTGGAGCCATCTAGGGCGAGCCATGAGGCCAAGGTTTTACGCGCACTGGAGACCGCTGATGTCGAATGGATTTGTTTGGCCGGCTACATGCGCAAGCTGTCCAAGGAGTTAATCGCCCGCTACCCGCTGCGAATTCTCAATATTCACCCCAGCCTTCTTCCTGCGTTTTCGGGGCTCCGCGTCCACGAACAGGCCCTGGAGCATGGCGTCAAGGTCTCGGGATGCACGGTGCATTTTGTCGACGACGGACTCGATAGTGGGCCGATCGTGATGCAGCGTTCGGTGGAAGTCTTAGATACAGATACCCCCGAAACTCTGGCTGCGCGTGTTCTGGAGCAAGAGCACCAAGCTTACCCGCGCGCTTTGGCAAAACTATTAACAGAACCCTGGTCTATCAGCGGTCGCCGGGTGGAGTTCGGCAACAGCTAGCCAACGCAAAAAAAAGGAGCCCGGGGTTTCCCGCCGGACCCCTCTGAACAAGTCGTTGGTTAGGCAGCAGCCTACATAACGCCGAGCTTCTCAAGCGCTTCGACAGTCAGACCGCCCTGAAGGCAAGCCGATGTCCGCTTGGAAAGCGTGGATCGCCGCCATAGTCTCGTCGCCAATTACGCCATCAAGGTTGCCAGGGGTATTGCCCTTGGCCTGAAGTGCCACTTGCAGATTCTGCACAACACCAGCGGTGGCGGTGGTCTCGCAGAGGATCACGCCAGTCCCTGTGGCCTTCGGTTACTTGACTTAATTGGTAACCACGCCGTACCCGGCGGGGATCTCGATCTCTCGGACCTCAGTGTCGCTGATCAACTTGGTGACCATGACGCTGCCGTATTCGGCAGGGATCTCAATCTCGCGAGTCGAAGGGGCCTGGGTCATCACCCGACGACGAATGGACTCGTACTCGGCAGGAATCTCTTCGACCCATGTGTCAACTGGCAATCTAGCCGAAGACGTCTTTTCTGCCCACGCCGTTCGGCGACTGAAATCTCGAGCAGATCAGCTAGGGACTTTCCTTCGAACCACTGCTGTTTGATGTCCGTCCTTCTCTCAACCAGCACTTGATCGCTGGTCGCAGACACCCTCTGAAAAAAATCTCCAGCGTCATTTTCGACCCTCTGCTCATCGGCGGCCGGAGGGCACCATCCGGCGGGTAAGTTGATGCGCCATACGGAGTGGACGCGACGACCATATACCCTTGCTGGCACCGTTCTATCATCGAGATAGACCGAATCTGGAGCACCGTGAAGACTTGGCAAGCGTAGAGATCTCCGTGCGCCAGCGCTCTGTACAAAATTGGCGATCTCGACCCCTGCTTCGAACAGAACAACTGGTACCGTTTGCTCGCTAACAGCAACACTATCCAAACTGAGTTTGGTGATCGATGTCAGTTCTTTCAGTGATCGATTGGCTGTGTCATTCGCAAGTTCAGGCGCCTCAGCAAACTCCTCCATCAGCCAAGAAGCACGCTGGCCCTGGACCAGGAGTTCTAGGCTTCCCGTAGCGCCTCCTGTGGCGTCAACGTCCAGCGTTACCGTCATCTGTGTGAGTTCGCTTTCATGGCGATTCGGGGTCCGGACTACTTGGGCTTGATCTCCTTGAACTACAACCACGTTCTTACCCTGATCGCTTGGTGACAACCAAGCACTAGAACCGCGTGTTTGGGTAGGGTCCAAGAAAAGGTACCCCTCCGCGACCGGGTCAGTGGGGGTCAACGCAACTTGATTCTCCGGTACCGCGACGATCAGATGATTGAAATGCCCTGGGGAAGGAAAGTCGATGTCAACACGAGATCCGCGGCCTGAGCGGATGAGAACTGGGTAAGCTTCGATGCCAGCTTCTTCCAGCATGTCAATCATCAAGATCGCCTTGTCTTTGCAGTCTCCCCAGCGCCGAGCAAGTACTTCATCGGGAGCCGAAGGTTGGTACCCCCCAATGCCGATTTCAACCGCCTCATAGCGCACTTGCTTTCGCATGAATTCGAGGATGCTCTCCAGTTTTTCTCGTGCGGTTTCTTTGGATCCAATCAGGCTCTGCGCTTGGGAACGAACCGCCGAACTACTTCGGGGTACTTGAGACAAAAGGTGGTTGTACCAGGCGCTTACTTGGCTCCAGCTGGCTTCGTCAGACCACGAGTAGCGCAGATAGGGCTCATCTCTAGAGTCCGATGGTGACCAACCCAGGGGGTCTTCAGCCTCGATATCCACCGCTGAAACCACAACACCTCCGTCTGTCTGGCGCACTTTGAAAGAGTTATCTACTGAAGACAAGCTGTGGCGAAACTGAGAACCGCCACCTCGAATCTCGACCGAGATCTCATTGGTGTTGATGGCGTCGCCGAGCGCCAACCGACCTGCCGGAAAGTAAGGACGAACCACGACCTGGTAGTGGACCTCCCACTCTGTACCTGGGGTGAGGGGTGCAAAAAAAACTACGTGGTAGCTCGATGAGGTCGCCAGTTCAAACGGTCCGGAGTACTCGACATCATCTTGACTCTTGCGCTTGACCTTGGTGCGCTTACCCTCCAGAGTGACAACGTGAGCTTCCAAGCTAGCCAATGAGCGATTCTCGTCAAGATACACCGGGTACGCTTGATAGTCGTTAGCGTCCGCTTCGGTGTCGATCCGTAGGCGCCGGTAGTGGGTCTCCACAACCGTACCGTCGACTCCGATTTCGACCAGTGTCTCCTTTTTGATCCAAGTGGCTGCCCTCGATGGCACTGACTGCCCCAAGATTCCAAGAGCTAGTCCGAACCCAGCCAACAAGCGAAGTACTACAACGCGCATCCTGAGCTACCGTTGGCTGAATACGACACCTTCAGCATCGCTGGTCTCTGCGGCGATTAGTAGATCTCTCAGCATGCGGTATGCCTCCCGGCCTTGAAAGCTACGTTGTTTAATAGCAAGCCGTCGATTGATGGTGACCTGCCGCTCAGCTTCATCGACTGCTACCTCGACCGACAGGATCCCCGCTTCTGTTTGCTGCTGCACCACTTGAGGGAAGGCATCCGGTAGCCAGCCATCCGGCCAGCGAATGGTCGTTTTCAAATGGTCATCGTCGGCGAAATCTAAGAGCAGAGGGGTTCGCCGCATCTCAGGCTCCACCAAAAGAGGCTGATCGGTAATTCGAAAGGGCGAGCCAGCAAAAATCTCAGCTTCGTCGCCCAAAACTTCTGACGACCTCTGGTTGACCACGAACCGAAGAGTCAACGTATCGCTGTCAAAATCGTGGCTGACATCGACCTGGTCAGGGTCAAAGCCGCCGAATCGATCTTCGATCCACCCATCCCAATAATCTTGTCGATCCTCTTCGCTGGCTTCAGGGTCGGTGACTCGATAGGCGTGGTAGCCATGAAACTCCACAGTTCCTGTCCCACTTACTGCTCCGTCTGTCCCCACTTCCAAATCGATGGCTCCCACGCGGAGATTCTCAGCGAAGGGCTTTTCGGGCAACACGATCGTCTCCGGTTTCTTGCGATCGACGATCAGCGCCTGAGCACCGGCGAGGTAGGGTGGGATTTCGCCAAATGGCAACCGGGAATCTTGCGGCAATAGAAACACTTGCTCTCCGTCGACCACCGCCTCCAGCATCGTTTCGGTAAACCAGTTCAAACTGACCGCCTGCACCTTGGCCCCACCGTCAGAACGCGGCCGTGACCAAACGACTCGGGAATCAATGTCGACAGCATCCAACATATGCTGCAAGAGCAAGACTTGGTCAATCGACTGACCTGTACCATCTTTAAGTGTCTTGTCGCAGCCTCCATCGCTTTTCGGAATGATCGAATCAATTCCGTCGAAACGAATTCCATCGCGGACAAACCGGTAAATTGCCTTTGCTTTCGTACGCTGGGTACCACCAGCAGCGGAAGCTAGGTCCTTAGCTTTCTGCCGAGACTGTCCTCCGCGCAACGCGGGCTTGTAGAACTGGCCTACGGCCAGATCACTGACGTGCTCCCAAGACTCGAGCAAGGGCACCTTTCGGCCGCTGACAAATGCCGCCTTAGGGACCAAAATGAAGTAGGCCGCCATATCCGAAAACGGGTAGCTCAACGGTTCATCTGGAATGGCGGGCGGGTTTTCCACCCAAACCTTGAACCTCCAATCCTTGGGCCCTTGCTTGGTATCAAACTGCAGTGGAAACCCTTCCGGAGAAAATCCACCGTGTTCAACGACTAAGTTGTCTGGGCGAACATAGGTGATCTCCGATCGAAGAGTCGGAATCGTGTTGTTGAAATACCACGGCCGAGCAACCAGTGGCGAGTCCCAAAACAAGACGTATCGATACTCAATAATCGCTCCAACCATCACTCCGGGAAACGCTGCCTTGGTGGTGTACCTCTTGTTCTTTCGTGAAGCTGTCTCTTCGAAGATGTCGTCTTCGGTAAGCGCAATTTCCTGCCCGTTGGGCAAAACTGTGCGGCCTTCAAAACGTCGAAGCCGAGTCCATCTGGAATGATGGATCTCGATCGTCGAGTGGTCCTCAACTCCCTCCTCGGTAAGAATCTTGTTGCGCTGATGAATGGTCATGGTATTCGAAATGTCGGTCGGATAGCGCATCATGTTCACTTCGGCGGTCTCAAACAGCACCACCGCCGGAGCCTGGGGATAGCCCGGAACCTCTGTTAGATTGCGCTCTGTTTCAGAGAGATCTGGAAACGACGCGCCCTGGGAACTAGGAATAAAAAGCAAGGCCATCACTAGGCCGCAAATCACACGTAACATAACCCCTCCTTTCGCAACCCAATTATTGTACCTTGAAGCAAACAAAGATCGTTCGACTCTGACCCGTCCCTTCAACTGACAGAAAAATTCCTTACACTTTTGACACAGAAGACGACAGCGTAGCCGTCAGTATCAACCGGTCTTCCGTTAGCATTGGCAGTTGAACAACCCGTGTCTGAACAACCAGCTTCCAACAGCAACCACCCTTCGGTCTGCGCCATCGTTCTCAACTACAACGGCAAAGACGTGACACTAGAAACCTTGGCGAGCTTGGTCCAAGTCGACTACCCGGCAATGGATATCGTGGTGGTCGACAACGGGTCGAACGACGGTTCACGCGATGCGGTTGCGGAGGCTTTTTCGCAAGTCGAGCAACTGCGCAAGGAGATCAACGAAGGTGTCGCTGCCGGGATGAATGTGGGCATCGAATACGCCCTCAAACAAGAATATGACTACTTGTTGATTCTCAACAACGACATCGAAGTTTCCCCAGACATGGTCACCCGATTAGTGGATCAACTGGAAGGTGCGCCGCAGTATGGATGCGCTGGCCCCAAGTGTTACTACTACTGGGACCGCCAAAGGATCTGGTCTGCTGGGGGATTCCTTCGGTTCCGTGAAGCGATCACCCAAGAACGGGGCATGGGGCAAATTGATCGCGGTCAGTTCGATCGCACCGAAGAAGTCGATTACATCAACGGCTGCGCGATCTTGATCCCTCGCCAGGTGATGGTTGAGGTTGGACCGATGGATCCCTCTTATGTGGTGGGAGTGGAGGACGCTGATTGGTGTGCGCGGATGAAAAAGGTGGGATACCGATGTCTGTACGTCGCCGATGCTCAACTGTGGCACATGGTCTCGCACACCACCGGCGGCTACAAACCCGGCAAGACTTTCCACACCGGGCGTTCAACCGCGATTTTCGTACGACGCCACGGTTCATGGTTGCAAATACTCAAGTTTCTTCTCTGGGTATGCCTGGCTGTTCCAGCGGCTTTCTTGCGTGAACTACCGCAACGTAATCAAAAGGCCGTGATCGCCAAGGTGCAAGGATATTGGGCTGGATTTAAAGCGGTGATCGGCGATCCACCAGATTCAACGGTAACCCGAAACCGTTAAGTTCTCCCCCTGGGGTTTTTCCCTCGCTGGCTGCTTTTGTAGTTGTCCCCGAAGGCAATCGTAGTTATCCACGGCACCCTGACCCAGCGGATTGTTGGTGCCCACGACCGACACGATTACTCGGGCGGATCACCTCCAAAGTGGCTGCGTATGATGGTTCGCTCTCTTGCGCTATCGCTGGTTCGATAGCGGTTACGGAGCCAGTCGCGAACACCATTGGTGATTCGGTGGTCGACGAATCGAAGACCATCGAAATCGTAAACGTCGATGACCCAAGTGTCGGCAGGGTTCGAGACACCGTCAATCACTCCACGCAACGCGATAATCTCTAGGTCTTCGTCGTCATCCACGTCGGCGAAGTGGAAGGCAGGGTCGTTCGGACGATGCTCGATGCCGCCAACAGCTACCTCGTGACCGACAAGCTTGCCGACACGCTCCGGCGTCTGGCAGATGTTCTGCAGATTCCATATCTCGATCGTGTCCACTCCCCACTCATAGCCAAAATCGTTCCCGTAAACGACAACCTCTGGCCCAGCGTCACCCACAAGATTGCGTAGTTCGATTCGCTCGATAGAGTGCCCATGTGCGCCTTCGCCACTTCCCCACCTGGAAAAGAGACTTTTGCTAGTTAACAACTTGGCCAAGGAACAGGGAACGGTCGCGTTGCCAAAACCGGCACTTGGTTCCACTAGCCGTAGTTGATGCAGGGGGCGAATCAATGATGTGTATTCTTGCTCGTCCCACAGCTGGTCGATTTCGTCAACCAGGGACTCTTTGGTCGGCACCGGACCAATTTGCACCAGCCGCTCATCAACAATAATACCGATTACTCCTTGGGCTACGGCGATCAGAACAGTCCGCTCTCCTCCGCTACGGACCCGAGCAACAACCTTGATTTCCTCGCCGAAACTGAGGCGTATAGGCCCCCAATCACCGGCAATCTCTAAGTTGTCGACCAAAGCCCTACCAACAGTCGGAAGCCGCCGGGCCAGGAACTCTTCGCCCCCAAGTTCGGAGACTGTATGAAGTTGTTCTTGTAGACCCTCTCGATATCGGCTGTCCTTCAAGTTCCTAGTTGCCTCCAGGATTATGGTTGCCAAGGTAGAGAGCTCTTCAGCGTAGAGTTCCTCCAAAAACGGTCGGTCGCCAAGGTCAATCAGCGCTCGATTCACGGCCCGCCTAGCTGTGTATGGGACGCCATCTTCATATGGTGATTGCAGGCGTTCGTCGGCCTGCAGCAGCTTCCGCAAAGCCGGGACGGCGTCAACTCGTTGGTTTCTACTCAGAATGTGAACGATGTCACGAATAATCCGATTGGAATACGTAGGCAATCGCTTCAGCATCGGTTGATCGATGAACCTTTTCTCAAACCTCCGGACTCGTTCCACCGCCTGGGAGTGCATTTGCTTCTTACACTCCAGGGTAATGTCATCTAACTCGCGCAGGTCAACCGCAATACGGCCCCTCTCGGCTTCAAGCCGACTAAGCGCTCGCGATCTTTCCTGTAGAAAGTGGTAAATGACGCTGTCACTCGCGGCGGCGATTTCCGTATAGCGACTCCAATCGGCATCTTCCTGCGCACGAAGCCGCTCGCGGTACCAATCGGAATACGGGACCAAGTGCTTCTCAATATAACTCTTTTCAAGTCTCAGAATCTCACTCTGACCAGCTATCCAGATTTCCTGGTTCTGGGCTGAAAAAAGACGGTGCTTGGAGTTCTCATCTACCTCGATGACGAGATCTGGCCCGTCAAGAACGTCAACTTGAACACCTTTTTTGTCGATTTTTCCAAGGCCACCATTGAATAGGAACCAAATCGATTCTTCATCCTGATCTGAAACAACGACTCCACCCTCGATCTGAATGCAACTTTCCTGGAGAGTCTTGATGTCAATCTTGACAAAGCCCTTCGCCGACGGACCAGCGTGATGCCCAGCGCTAATGCGGTCGATCCAGGCGCTGTTCGAGTCAATTACGCCACTCGGCGAGAGACGCTTCATGAACTTTCGAGACCGGCCGTCTTTGGTCACCAAGATCACGGGTTGAAAACCATCATTGAAAAAAACGACGTTGCCATCTCCTGCGATTAGATCCAGGCGTTTCGATCCATCGATTTGGTACCCACCAAGCTGATGTCGCGACGAAATAGAACCGGTCTCGGTCTCAACGAACACTGATGGGATCCGCTCATGTAGACCCTGGAACAACAAGAGTCCATCTCTCAGAAATGTTGGCGCGTCCAGTCCGTAGGGCACCGTAGCTTCCTTGAGAAGTTGCCCAGATCGCGATATTTGAAGGACGCGTGTTTGAGCTTTGAGCCAAACACTGTTAGGGCCTGGTGTAATACTGGTCAACTGCGTATTGTTGAACTGTTTTTCAAAGAGCACTCTTCGAGATTGGCGATCGTAAGCGATGAAACTCGACCGGGAAGAGGGTTCAAGAGCCAACCACAGACGCTTTGAATCGTAGGGGTCATCTTGAACTAAGTAGGCTGCGAGTAGAGGTTCAGGCTCTTGAAATGCTTTCCAACTGGCCGCGGCAAGGTCGAGCCTCAAAGCCGTAACTAGAGATTTTCCTGTGTATCCCTCTGTTCCTTGTTTCCAACTCCACAGAGTACCGTCCTTGAGTGGCGAGACCATCGGTTTCCAGGAGCCTTCGGCCGGCAATGGGTAGCGACTTATTCCAGTAGTGGGCCCCACCTGACCATATCCGTAGGAAATTGTGGTCACTAGAAACAAGGCAACCCATACCACCCGCTTTTCAAACTTCATGTGACCTCCAAACTCTGATATTTTGTGCGACACGGCTTGAAACGGTACCTCGGGAACATGGCCGTGGTAAGGCAGGCCTATGACCAACTTGCGATGCCAGACTGGTTTCGTGTGGTCACCTGCAGGCGATTATCGTCCTGGATGATCTCAAGCAGCACCCGCTTTTTGAACTTTCACGACGTTGTTGGCTTGACAGCCCTTCACCTCGGGAACAAACTGACCTTGTTAAAAGTCTCCTTAATAAGGAGGGGAGTGCGTATGAATTCTTGGACCAACCGTATTATCTCAACTTGTCTAATGACTTTCTTGGTTGTTGCCTGTGGCGGTGATGATGGCGTTAAGTTTGGTGCTGTTATCCCTGAGACCGGCGAGGCTGCAGTCTATGGTCAGTCGATTCGCAAGGGCGCCGAGCTAGCGATGGAGCACATCCAGTCAGAAAGCAAACAATCCATTACCTTGACCGTGGTCGACTCTGGTTCCGATCCAGAGCAGGCCGCCGAAGCCGCAAGACAACTTTTCAAGAATGGCGCATTGGCTCTGTTGGGTGGGGTTACCAGCGACGAAGCACTGAAAATGATCGAAGTTATCGATCGCCAGAACCGCGTCTTGTTGTCCCCAAGTGCCTCCTCTCCTGACCTCACTGGCGCTTCGATCAACTTCTTTCGGGTCTTCTTTTCGGACTTCACCGAAGGCGTCAAAATGGGCAACTTTGCGGCCATCAAAGCCAACATCGACTCGGTGGTGATCATTGCCAAGCAACAGTCCTACGCCAAGGGTGTGCAGGATGTTTTCCGCCAAGAATTCGAACGCCAAGAGGGTGAAGTTCTAGAGACCATCGAGGTTCCGGAAGGGACAGCAGATTTTTCCGGAGTTGTTGAGCGAGTCGCCACCCTGAATCCGACCGCTGTTTTCGTTGCCGGCTACGCCCAGGACATCTCCAGCGTCATCGTTGCTCTCCACGAGTCAGGCTACCAAGGCCGCGTCCTGACCACCCATGCATTCGCATCGGGCGAGATCCTTGCTCAAGCAGGGGAAGCCGCCGAAGGAACTCTCTTGACGCTTCCAGTGTTTGACGCAAACAGCGAAGAAGAGCCGATCAAGTCGTTCGCCGAGAAGTTCTACGCCAAGTACGACCACGCCCCCGATGTCTGGGCGGCCCATGGCTACGACGCGATGATGATTTTGTATCAAGCCCTGCCAGAGAAAATGCGCACCGCAGCGGACTTCTGGAGCGGAATGCGTCAGATTGACGACTATCCTGGCGTCACCGGGGCGATCCGCTTTGACGAGAAGGGCGATGTCGGTCGTTTTCCACGCGTTTTCGAGGTCTCCAACGGCGCGCTGGTAGACCATGAAGCTGAGGTCGATCGGCAACTTGATGAGTTACGCAGAAGGCTGGAAGAACTGCAGAAAAGAAAGCGTAAGGCCATCAACTAGCCACGCTTCTTGGTTCTTTCTTTCGCTGCGGAGATACGCGTCTAGCTAATGTTCGCCATCGCCGCTACCTTAATTCGTCACCGCAGTTTGCTGTCGACGCTGGTCGCCCGTGAGCTCAAGGCTCGCTACCGAGGTTCGGTTCTCGGGTTCTTTTGGTCTCTAGTTAACCCTCTATTGCTGCTCGGGGTCTATAGCCTCGTGTTTGGCTACATTCTCCCAAATCGAGCTTTGGAGGTTCAGCCCTACAGCGTGTTCTTGGTTTGTGGCTTGTTTTCGTGGATTTGGACTAACACCTCGGTGATTGACGGCACCATGTCTTTGATCTCCAACGCTGGCTTGATTCGCAAGGCGGCATTCCCGGTCGCGGTGTTGCCAGCCGTCCCCGTTCTCGCCAACTTGGTTCACTTCTTGTTCTCGTTGCCGATCGCCGCCGGGGCCCTAGTCGTCGCGCGAGGAATGGGTCACCCGGTGAGCGGATGGACGGTCCTTTTGGTTCCATTGGTGATCGTGGTTCAGTTATTTCTGATCTTGGGGTTTGCCCTCGGGTTTGCCGCGCTCCATGTGCACTTCAAAGACATTCGGGATCTGCTGGTCAATCTTTTTCAATTGCTGTTCTTTCTCACCCCGATCCTCTATCCGCTGTCGATGATCGATTATCCGATGGTAAGTAAGCTGATCACTTGGGTTAACCCCTTCACCCCGTTTGCCATCGCCTATCAAGACTTAATGTTCTTTGGGCGCATACCCATGGCTGCCACTTGGATTCCTGGTGTGCTGTGGGCAGTTGTAGCCTTCGCGATCGGCAGCTGGATTTTTTCTCGGCTTTCTCCGGGAATGGCTGAGTCCGTATGACCGACGCGATCCAGGTTCACGAACTGTCGAAGCGTTACCGCAGGGTCTCTGCAGGATTTCGCTTCCGCACTCTCAAGAGCGCGCTCTTGGACCTCAATTTGACCACTGGACTCGGCGATCAGGACGTCATTGCAGCGTTGGAAGACGTCAGCTTCACCATCGAAGCCGGGGAATCGTTCGGGATCATCGGCGGTAACGGTTCGGGTAAGTCGACCCTTCTCAAGTGCCTCGCAAAAATCCTACAGCCCACCGAAGGAACCGTGTCGATCAATGGTCGAGTAGCGGCGCTGATTGAGTTGGGAGCTGGTTTTCACCCCGAGATCTCGGGGCGCGAAAATATCTACATCAACGGCGCGATCTTGGGCATGGACCGCAAAGAAATTTCTCGACGGCTCAACGACATCATCGCTTTCTCAGGGCTAGAAGAATTCATCGACGAGCCGGTCAAGAACTATTCGTCCGGAATGTACGTCCGACTCGGATTTGCCATTGCGATTCATACTGACCCTGACATTTTGTTGGTGGACGAAGTTCTGGCAGTCGGCGACGAGGCCTTCGGCCACAAATGCCTAGACAAAATCCAGGAGATGTTGGCGGCGAAGAAAACCGTGATCATGGTCAGCCACTCGCTCGACCTAATCGAAGCTCTGGCCGATCGGGTGATGTGGTTGGATCGCGGCAACGCTCGACTGGTTGGTTCCCCTCGGCATGTGATCGATGCCTATCGGCAGGAGGTGGCTCGGCAAGAAGAGGAAATCCACCGAGCCGCAAGTGAACAACGCCAAGAAGAACTAGAACACCAACCCGTTGAAGAGGTTCCAACCGAAAAGGCGGTTGATTTTTCTGCGGTCACCGAGGATCTCGATGAACCAGATCGGTGGGGATCGCGGATCGCTGAGATCCACAAAGTCCGGCTGCTAGACAACAATGACGAAGAACGTTTCGGTTTTCGTCGTGGCGATTCGCTGACGGTCGAAATCCACGTCGAGGCCAAGGCTCCGCTGGACGACTTCGTCTTCGGCGTGGCAGTTCGACACCCACGTTTCGTCTGTTGGGGAACCAACACCCATATCCAGGGTATGCGCAGCCAGAAATTTGAAGGTCAGGCAATCGTTCGTGTGGTCTGCCCGTCGTTTGAGTTGGCTGCTGGCACCTACACCCTTGATGTCGCGGTCCACAGTGAGCACGGGGTTCCCTATGACTACCAGCGCCGGGTGCTCGAGTTCCAAATTAGCGACAATCTAGGTGGAGAGGGTATCTACGCCCCACATCATGATTGGCAGTTCGATGGCTCAATCAACTGGAAGGCCACTTAAAGCTCCCAAAGAGGGGACATGAACAAAGTATTGTGTCCCCAGTAACAGCGTCTAGACTGGGGCCGACATGGGATCACATAGACAAGGAGAACCGCGTGCCAGAAGACAAAAAGAATAGTCTGAATATCAAGATCTCCGACGAGGATCTAAAAGGTCGGTACTCCAACCTGCTACGCATCACTCATACGCGCGAGGAATTTGTCCTCGACTTCATTAATGTCGTCCCTCCTCAAGCGGTGGTGTCCGCTCGGATCGCCACTAGCCCGGGGCATCTCAAGCGGATTATCCATGCTCTGCGGGACAACCTAGATCGTTACGAGGAGCAGTTCGGCACTATTGAGCAAGCGGATGAACCCTCCGGCAATCCTGAGATCAACTAACCCGCCCGGGTAGGTAGGTCGTTCTGTGTCAACGATTCTCATTTACGGCGCCTACGGATACACCGGCGAACTGATCTCCCGCAGAGCTGTCCAGCAAGGCTTGGAACCCATCCTCGCGGGCCGCCGGTCAGGGCCGTTGCGGACACTCGCCGATGAGTTGGCGCTCGCATACCGTGTTTTCGGTTTGGATCAAGAGGATGTCTTAGACCGAGTGCTGGATGAGGTCGACGTCGTGATCCACAGCGCGGGCCCGTTTCTTTACACCTCCGAACCGATGGCTTCCGCTTGTCTGCGAACAGGGACTCATTATCTCGATATCACCGGCGAAATTGACATTTTCGAATCGCTCGCCGCGAGAGACTCAGAGGCTCAAAAGGCTGGGGTGGTGCTACTGCCTGGGGTTGGCTTTGACGTGGTGCCAACCGATTGCCTGGCGCTTTACCTGAAAGATAAACTCCCATCGGCGGTTTCGCTGGAAATGGCTTTTGCTTCCTCAGGAGGGGTGTCCCGAGGAACCGCCAAGACCTCCATTGAACGACTGGGGTCTGGGGGGGCTGTTCGACGTCGCGGACAGATCGTCAACGTTCCCGCTGCCTGGAAATCCGCCTCGATTCCCTTTTCGATCGGCGCCAAACAAGCGGTGACCATTCCGTGGGGAGACGTGTCGACCGCGTACTACACCACCGGAATCGGCAACGTTACAGTTTACGCCGCGGTGCCACCACAAATGCGTACCACGATGGTTTGGTCACGACGACTCCCTTGGTTATTTCGCTCCCGGTGGCTGCGCGAACGACTCAAGAAACAAATTGACCAACGCCCACCGGGGCCTGACAAGGAAACTCGAGACCGAGGTCATATGTGGCTCTGGGGAGGGGTTTCAGACGGGAAGAACAACATCGAGGCCCAGATGACGACCCCAGAAGGATATCGATTGACCTCAGAAACCGCGGTAGAAGCCGCCAGACGTGTTGCCCGCGGCTTGGTAGATCCTGGCTTTCGTACTCCAGCCGCTGCTTTTGGTGCTGATTTTATCCTTGGTTTCGACGGCGTTGAACGTACCGATCGTTGAATCTTTTTGGTGAGCAAAGACTGATTTCCATGCTCTCTGTATTTCGATCTGTTGGCTCCGCGATCAACGATCGCGTACGTCGTTGGTTGCCAGATCCGTTCGTTTTTGCCTTGGCTTTGACGATCTTGGTGGCAGTCACAGCAATCGCACTGACTCCCACCAAACCGGTCGAGGTTATGCAAGCCTGGTATCAAGGATTCTGGATCTTGCTTGAGTTCGGCATGCAGATGGTGCTGATCTTGGCCACTGGGTATGCCATCGCGCTTTCGCCGGCGGCCAGCGGTTTGGTGGACCGAGTCGCCAAACGAGCCAACACGCCAACCAAGGTCTACTTCATCGTCGTTCTAGTCGGCGGACTGCTGTCGTTGATTAGCTGGGGTTGGGTGGTGCTGACCGCAGTACTCGGTCGCGAGTTGGCGCAGCGCGTGCGCGGATTGGACTACGCATTTCTTACTGCCTGCGTCTATGTCTCGGGACAGCCGTGGGTCGGTGGTCTCTCCAGTTCCATTCCTTTGTTGTTGAGCACTGAAAACAACTTCATGGTGGAGCAAGGGGTGCTGTCCTCAACGCTGCCCATCGCCACCACCTTGGGAAGCACCCTCAATATCCTCTTCTTGGTCATGTTTTTCATCGTCACCCCGTTGTTGATGACCTTGCTGCAACCTGAGGCTTCTCGCGTACAACAAATGGAAGCTCTGGCCACAGACACCAAAGCCGAGCACAAGACGGTTGCCGAAGAAGCTAGCGAAGACCGCGAAGACACCCTCTCGGATCGTCTGAATCACAGCCAATGGTTGTCGCTGGTGGTGGTGCTCGCGGGCCTGGGGTATGTCACCTGGCATTTCGCTACCAAGGGGTTCGACCTCAACCTCAACATCATGGTGTTCTTGTTCATTATGGTCGGGTTGCTGGTCCATCGAACACCGATGCGCTACGTGGTGGCGATGAAACGCGCTTGCTCAAATATCTCTGGAATTGTCCTCCAGTACCCGTTCTACGCAGGAATCATGGGGATCATGATGTTCACTGGCCTGGGCACCGCGATCGCTGGATGGATGGCCGGAGTTGCCAGTTTGAACACCTTGCCTTTCTTAGCTCAACTGAGTGGAGCAGCAGTCAACTTTGCGATCCCGTCAGCGGGTGGAGAATGGGCGGTGATAGGCCCGTCCCTGGTTGAGGCCAGCCATAACCTGACTGCCGGACTGCCGGACGCAGTCGCTCAGCGTCAAGTTGCTCGCGTCGCTATGGCGGTCGCCTACGGTGAGACCTCGACTAATTTGATCCAGCCCTTCTTTTTTCTGGTGGTGCTGCCGATCATGGGTGCAGGGGTGAAACTGCAAGCCCGCGACGTGATTGGGTATTTAGTTATCCCATTTTTGATTCTCTTTGCCCTGACCTCAGCGGTGGTCACCTGGGCACCGCTATAGAGATTTTCACGGGTGGCTGTGCATTGGCGTCAACTGCACGACAACCTAGTTCCCGTTACCGCATATAAGCAAACACGAGCACGATAAAGTAGGCCCTTGAAAGGACTTCTCTATGAAAACAAAAATTGCATTTTGTCTCCTTCCTTTATTTATCTTTGCCTGCGATTCTGCTCCTCAGGAGGAAGCCGTGATGATCGATCCGGTTGACGCTCTGGTGGCGCAGTACGCGCCCACCGATTTGGTGGCTGATGCTGCCGCCTTGTCTGAAGGCGAACGTGCTGCACTGGTTGAAATTCTCAAAGCTTCGGCCTTGATGGACGAGATTTTCCTGCGCCAAGCAGCCGGGGATCAACCAGCCCTACAAGCAGAAGCTGCGGATTCTGGGGAAGCGACCGCTAACTACTATCGAATTAACTTTGGACCCTGGGATCGCCTGGCTGAGTATCAGCCATTTTTCGGCGACCTGCCGCATCCCGATGGTGCCGGCTACTACCCATCCGACATGACCAAGGAAGAGTTTGACGCTTGGATTGAAGCGCACCCGGAGGATGCCGATGCCTTTCGCTCTTTGACCACAGTGATTCGCCGCCAAGATGATTCCTTGGTGGCTATTCCCTACTCCGAGCACTACTCCCAATGGCTCGTGCCCGCCGCGGAGCATCTCAAGAGGGCCGCGACGCTGACCGAAAACGAATCGTTGGCCCGCTTCCTCAGCAGCCGTGCTGACGCCTTCTTGAATGACGACTATTACCAAAGTGACATCGATTGGATGGATCTCGATGCCCCGGTCGAGGTCACCATAGGTCCCTATGAGGTTTACGAAGACAGTCTATTCGGCTACAAAGCAGCCTTTGTTTCGTTTGTCACTCTCGACATTCCGCAAGAGTCTGCTGCCCTGGCCCGCTTCAAGGACCGGCTCCCGTGGCTGGAGCGGAACTTGCCGATCGAGGATCAGTACAAGAATTTCGATCGAGGCACCGAAAGCCCGATCCGAGTGGTGGACGAGGTCTTTGTCGGCGGCGATTCCAAAGCTGGTATCCAAACCTTGGCTTTCAACCTGCCCAATGACGAACGAGTGCGCGAGGCGAAGGGCTCCAAGAAGGTCATGCTGCGCAACGTACTGCAAGCCAAATTCAAGCGCACTTTGACCCCGATCGCTAAGAAGCTCTTAGCTCCCAAAGACCTGGCTGGAGTGCAATTTAGCGCTTTCTTCAACCAAACCCTGCACCATGAGCTGAGTCACGGTCTGGGACCTGGCGTAATCGAAGTTGACGGTAAAGAGATTGAAGTGCGCATGGCGCTACAGGATCTCTACTCGACGATGGAAGAAGCCAAGGCAGACGTCATGGGTGTCTACAACATTCTGGCTTTGATCGAAGAAGGGGAGATCGACGCCGCTGAGCGGCCCTTTGTCGAACCCACTTACGTCGCTGGTTTGTTCCGCTCGGCGCGCTTCGGCCTACACGAGGCCCACGGTCGGGGTACCGTTGCCCAATTCAACTACCTACTGGAGAAGGGTGCTTTGGTGATCGATGAAGAAGGTCGTTTTGCTACCGTTGCCGACCTCTTCCCTGAAGCCATCAGCAACCTGTTGCACGAGATGTTGATGCTCCAAGCTATGGGCGACTATGACGCCACAGCGGCATTTCTCGACCAGTACGGGGTTGCGACACCGGAGCTAGAGGCGGCGATCGCCAAGCTCGGCGACTTGCCGACTGACATCGTGCCGAACTATCCAACGGCAACGAAATTGCTGTCCAGTGAGGCAAAGACAGGCGGTTGACACCAGGAGACCTAGCCTCGGCATTCGCTTTTCGGTTTGCCCAAGGACAAGTTGACAATTTGGGGCAACTGCTGGCAGAGGACTTTCGGCTGTCGGGCCCGTTGTTGAACTCCAGCTCTAAGGAGCAATACCTTGCAGTATTGAGCGCCAATCCTCCGGTCCCCAAATCACTGGAACTCATCAATGTCACCGAAGGCACCAACACCGCAACAATATTCTACCGCCTAGGACTAGCGCCCGGACTTCTCGTTGCTCAATGGTTTCGTTGCGTTGACGATCAAATCACCGAATCGCTGGTTGTCTTTGACCGTCTGCAACTCGACAGTTTGACCGAGACTAGCGGCTGACCTGCCGGGCTGGAGCCGCTTGAGGGCTCTTTTCAAGCAGTTGAAACGTAGCCTTGCTATGCTCGGCATCGCGCTGCACGGCTTGATCGTGTAGGCAAATCCGTTCCACAAAGGAGGACGAAATGGACATCATGACCCTATTGATTCAATTGCTCAGTGGTGCGGTCGGCGGCAATGTTGCTGGTGGCTTGCTCAAGAAGATGAGTCTGGGAACTCTCGGTAACTCGATCGTTGGCATTCTAGGCGGCGGCTTGGGTGGCCAAATTCTTGGGATGTTGGGCGCTGGCGGCGCTGCGTCCGGCGGCTTGGATATCGGCTCGATCATTTCCAGTATCGCTGGTGGCGGTGTTGGTGGTGGCGTCTTGCTCGCGATTATCGGCCTCATCAAGTCGATGATGGCTGGTAGCAAATAACGTCTTCGCTACGGCAATTAGAGCCAACCACATCTTGGACTCTTGGGTGGCGCTCCCTGCCGGGAGCGTCACCTCAAGTTCCGATGCGCGCGCCCTAGATGGTAAGCACCTAGATCAACAATCGAGCCTCCCGCTTCTAGGGCTCTCAGATATTTTCCAGTTTGTTAGTTTCAGCCGTTCGGCTAACTCGGCTCGGGCCAGAATCAAGCCTTAAGCCGCTCCCGGTAGCTGTCGACTTCTTCTGCAGTCATCTCCTCGCCTTCCGGGTACTCCAACGGTAAAGATTCCAGAGTCTGTACGATGGTTTCAGCAACCGTCATGCGCATGTAGGACTTGGAGTCCGCAGGGATCGCGTACCACGGCGCCCAGGGGCGGGAAGTGGCCGCGAGGGCGTCTGCAAATGCCGCCATGTATTGGTCCCAGTGATCCCGTTCGTCGAGATCGCCAGCTGAAAATTTCCACTGTTTTTCTGGATCGTCCAACCGCGATAATAGCCGCGTCGCTTGTTCTTCCTTAGAAACATTTAACCAAAACTTTAAAATAACCATCCCCGAGCGAGCCAGATGACGTTCGTACTCCAAGATCGACTGATAGCGCTGCTGCCAAACGACGTTGAGGTCTGTGGGATAGGGGAGTTTCTGATATCCCAAGATCCCCGGATGAACCCGCACCACTAATACCTCTTCGTAATAGCTGCGATTGAAAATACCGATGCGCCCGCGCTCGGGCAATTGCTTGGTCGTACGCCACAGAAAGTCGTGATCCAGCTCTTCAGCAGAAGGCTTCTTGAAGGAGGACACTTGGCAACCAGCAGGATCGACCCCACTCATCACCGCGCGAATGGTGCCGTCTTTACCCGCTGCATCCATCGCCTGAAATACCAGCAAAACGGAAAACTTGTCTTGAGCGTAAAGCCGCCGTTGCAGATGATGCAGCCGTTCGGTGAGTTGTTTTCGCCGCTGACGGCACTCTTTCTTGCTCGGGGCGTTATGGTGTGCGGTGGCAGCTTGCGCGCCATCAAATGCTCCGTTGAAGGCCACCAAGAAAGGAGAGGGCTGTGCTTCAAACATCCCTAGAACTCCAACTGAGTATCTTCTGGAAGCACCTCTAGAGACTCAATCCAAGCCATTCGTTCCGAGTCCAGATCGATTGCCAGTTGCAAAGCGACTTTGTCTCCAGGCTGAACACCTTCGACTCCCACCCCTTCGCCCAACGCGAAGTCCATGGTCATCGCCATCATCCCCACCGCCTCTCCGTCAACATCGCGAAACTCTGGGATCGCCTCGTGACGGACTTGCAAACTGTCTTCAGCGACATAGCGAACCACACCACGTACGGGATAGACCGAGGGAGCATCCACAACCTCATGCGGCGTTTCATTGCTCGCCCGCTGGCCCGCTTGACACCCGACCATTGTCCATCCAACAAGGACAACCATTGCAGCGAAAAACGATCGTTTCCAGTTTATAAACATGGTCTGGGCACCTCTCCCTATAGGGACAGCCTACCGCACGCTTGTCAACGCTTCCGATCAATCAAGGATCGAATTTCCTCTGGAGATAACACCCGCCGCAACGCCTCGCGAATGGACAGCGGGCTCATCGCCGGAGCGTGCTGGCGAACATACTGGATGACCCAATTGGGTTCGGTCTTGGCGTACTCGCGAAGCGCCCAACCGATCCCCTTGCGTAGGAAGAAATCTTGGTGTCCCAGAGAAGGTTCAATCCAGCGCTGGAGCAGCACCGGATCGGTGTGTTGTTTGAATTTGAGTTGCGCCAGGATCGCCGTGCGCCGCAGCCAAAGATCGTCGCCCATCGACCACTGATCGAGGTTTGGAGTCATCGTCTCAGGAAATTGGCGCAGCAGGTGACCAATGCGCCAAGTGGCCAGTCGATCCACCAAGTCCCACCAAGCCCCGGTGACGATCATCTCTTGGTACAGCGGCAGAAGCTCAAGATCTTGGTATCTCTTGAACCTGGTGTGGTCAGCCAAGTCGAGAGCTGCGTACAGCTCTTCTCGGTGGGTTGCATTGCGCCATAAGTCTTCTATTGTTTCTCGCCATTCTCGGCCCTCTTGTTGAGACCCTTGTTTTCGCGTCGGCCAATGGCTGGCGACCGCTTGCTTGATCAAGAGGCGCCGCTCAGGAGCGATCACCCCAAGAAAAGGCATTTCGGATTTCATGTAGGCCTGCATTTGTGGAGCCTTCTCGGCGTCGGCATGGGCTCGCAAGTTCGCCCTCAGTTGATCGGCAACACTCATCGAATGGACTTCTCGCTAGCGGCGGCCATTTCCAACATCCAGGCGGCCGCAGTTTGGCAAAGCTCGATCAGCACCTCTGAATCGGTGCGGCCACTGCGCTTAAGAACCTGGAAACCATGGTCGGCACCTTCGATCCGGTGAAGAGTCGCCGCCGTTCCCAGATCATCAACCAACGGTTGCAAGAGCTCCAGGTCTGCCAAGCGGTCCCGGGTCCCTTGGAGAAACAGGATCGGCACCGGAACTTCTGCGAGGTGACGCGCGCGATCTACTGCCGGCCGCCCAGCGGGATGCAAAGGAAAGCCGAAGAACACCACGCCCTGTAGCGTCTCCGGTGTAAAGGGTTGAGACGCCAACCAACCTGAGGTCATGCGGCCACCCAACGATTTACCGCCGGCAAAAATCGGCAGCTCAGGAAACTCCCGAAGCGCCCACTCGACCACCGCCACCACCGTAGCCTGCAAAACCGATGGTGAGTCGGGTCGTCCCCAGCGTTTGCCACTTTCGGTGAGTCGCTGCATATAGGGAAATTGATATCGAACGACGGTGATCGATCTCTCCACCAATCCGTCCGCCACACCCTGCATGAAAGGGTGCATCATGCCCGCCCCAGCACCATGGGCGAACAAAAATACTGCAGCTGGATGAGTCGCAGCGTCGACTTGGGCCTCAACTTTTTGCTCGTCTTGATCCCAGGTGATGTTTATCTTCGACGACACCCCCATAAGATACCGGCAACCGAGCCAATCTGTGCAATACCGTTACCCCGATTAGAACCATGTCCACCAACGAAGGCGTCATCCAGTTCGAGCTTGCCCATACAGGAACGGCAATCGATCCACGCGCGGTAGACGAAGTCTTCTGTCGGCTCGTTGCCTGGCGAGAGATCTTGGCGCGCAGCCAGTTGGTCGGCCAGGATCCGACCCTGTACCAGGGGCTTGGCTACGGCAACGCCAGTGTCCGTGTCGGTCGTCGTAGCAGCGGGCGAGGAAGGCGGAGCTTCTTGATCACCGGAACTCAAACCTCAGGCAAGGATCACCTGAAACTCTCCGACTGTGCCGTCGTCGACAGTTACAACACCCGGGGCAACCAAGTCGCAAGTCATGGTCACGCCCAGCCGTCTTCGGAAGCACTCAGCCACGCTGCAATCTATGACCTGGGGCCTCACATTCAAGCGGTTCTGCACGCTCACTCTCCAGCCATCTGGAGTGCTGCTGGGAAATTGCACATCCCGATCACCGACCGCACGGCCACCTACGGCACCCCGGCCATCGCCCAAGCCATCGCTTCCTGCTACCAACAAGGGCTGTTTGCTGAGCGCCAGATCCTCGCTATGGGCGGCCATCAAGATGGCATCCTTGCCTTTGGTCGTACCGTCGAAGAGGCGGGGATGGTGTTGATCAAGTGGTTGGGGAGAGCGTATGAAGGACTGTGCGCCAAGGGGTAATCAGCCTACTGCCGGAGGATTTTCTGGAATCGCTGCTAACACTTCTCTTTTCACTCCGTTGTACTGGTTAGCGGAAGGACGTTTCCGCGGTCTACGAAAGGAGTTGATATGCAAATTTGGGAATTCATTGCACCGATGGTCATGGGGATTGCGCTGTTCGTCGCGATCGTCACCATCGTGCGGACTGTTACCAACGGTCGCCAAGTGCGCACCGCCGTGGAAAAGAAAAGTGAACTTCAGCAGAATATCTTGAAGCAGTTTGAAGAGGGCGAAGAGTTGAACCAATTCCTCAACACCCCCGCTGGGAAGGAATTCGTCGCAACTGCTGAAATTCCTCTCGACGACAACCCCTACACTTCGATCTTGCGATCGATAAGGGGAGGGATCATCGCCGTTGCCCTGGGCGGGGCCTTCTATTTTCTGGACGACCACGTTGGCGGAGAAGGCCTCTACGTCATTGGCATTTTGTTGACCGTCGCCGGGTTGGCGGTGATGTTGGCCGCGGGCGTGAGCTACTTTCTGTCGCAGAAATGGGGGCTCTTGCGGCAACCGGAGTCTGATGGAGCCATGGATTCGTGACCGCTGTCGCCTTCACGCTCCCTCGACCTGACTCGGTGGCACCGGGTCGGGTTGAGTTGCGTCAAGCGGCAGAGGCGACCCTTCCTTCCAAGAGCGACTTCCATCGAACCTATGAGGCTAACTCCCCCGCCCTCCTTCGCTACCTCACGAGGGCAACTTCGGACCGGGATCTCGCCCAAGATCTGCTCCAGGATGTGTTCTTTCGCTACGTCAAATCTTCGTTTCAAGGAGAAAGCGACGAACATCGCCGGCGCTTCTTGTTCCGGGTCGCAAGCAACCTAGTCATCGATCACTACCGCCGTCAAAAGCCTTTTCAGCTATCTCTGGAGAAAGCGGTCGGCATTGCAACCTCTCCTCCATCCTCCTTGCGCTATGACCTGGAGCCTTTGTTGGCCAAGCTCTCGATTCGAGATCGGCAATTGGTTTGGTTGGCTCACGTCGAAGGATTTAGCCACCAAGAGATCGGCGACATGCTCAAACTGCGGACCGCCAGCGTGCGACCTGCGTTGTTTAGAGCCCGCAAGCGCCTGGCAAAGATCTTGTCGACACACGGTATCGGACCTGAGGTTTTGAAGTCATGAGCTGTGAACATCTTCATGACGGGCCTGAGGGGCGATGGTCTGAAACCTTCGAGGCAAAGATCACAGCCAGCGCCAAAGCTTGTACCTTCTGTGAAGAGGCTCTGATCGCTCAGAAGTTCTTGCTGCAGCTCGCTGGCCTCGATGACTCTCAGCCCTTGGCCGCGGCCGATCAGTGGCTGTTGCTGCGTTGGCGCCTCAACAAAGAACACCGCGTGCGCGCGCTTCGCCCGTTGCGCTGGACCCGCAACGGCGTCCTGGTACTCACCGGTGCGGTTGCTCTTTGGCTCGCCCCGAGTTGGCGAGGATTGATGGAACTCTCCACGTCTTGGTCCCGTGTCGACGCGTCGTGGAGCCTGCCTTTGGATCTGATGCTAAGCGCTCGAGGCTTACTTGGTCTTGCCCTCTTGGTGATGGCGGTGGTGTTCTGGCATGAAGGGGAGCGCTGGATCGAGTCGTAGGCAGATCCCGCGATTGTGTGGCCCATGGGCTAGGATCAGAGCCAGGAGGCCCCCTATGAAATGGAAACTGATTGTTCTCGGTGGGCTAGCCTTTTGGTTAGTTACCAACTTATTCGGCATGTTTGTCTCAGGAACCCTGATTCACGAGGGTATTCTGGATCCCGTCTACCGAGCGAATTCTGAGTTCTGGATTCCGGCGCTCAACCAAGATCCGCCGGACATGGCCGCGGTGATGCCCACCTGGCTGTTCAATTCGTTGGTTGCCAGTCTTGTCTATGCTGCGATCTACGGCATGCTGCTGCCGGCATTTGGCGGTCCTGGCTGGAGACGCGGGCTGACCTTCGGCTTGATCATGGCGGTGATCGCAGCGGTCTCTTATTTAAGCTTCAGTGGAATGTTCAATCTCCCAAGTACGCTCTGGCTGTGGTGGGCAATTGACGCTCTGCTCATATTCTCCATGGGTGGCGCGGTCCTAGGGTGGGTCGGCGAACGATTCTGCGACGCTTGATCGGATATCTGATTGCAACGCTAGCAGTTCTGGTCGTTGCCGTTGCCGCGTCATTGTTTGTCCGCGCCGGGGGATCGACAAATGGCAAGGTCACGGATCGCTTCGCCTGCGTCTCTTCGTTATCGACAGAGAAGCAGCACCAGATCGAGCCATTGCTTTTTTCGGGTGACCCGGAATCAGGTTGGCAAGGTCTAAAAGAAGCCGTCGCCAAGATGTCGGGGACAACGATCGTGGTTGACGAGGAGCACTATCTGGCCGCGGAGTGCCGTAGTCGTGTCTTTGGTTTTATCGACGATCTCGAGTTGTCTCTGAACTCGGACGACAGTCGCATCGAGGTGCGATCCGCGTCTCGAATTGGCCATTCGGATCTTGGAGTCAACCGCGCTCGTGTCGAAACATTGCGCGAGTTGTTTGAGAGTGCCGGAGCTCCCTGACATTGAGGCCTACTGTGTGGCACTCGAAAGCCGCATTGTAGGAACCAAGCTCGCTTCGATTCGGCTCGGTAGCCCCTTTCTGCTCCGCAGCGTCGACCCACCGCTGTCGGCAGCTTCTGACCGGTCCGTTCGTAGCGTCAAACGGTTGGGTAAACGTATCGTCTTCGGTCTTGAGAATGATCTGTTTTTAGTTCTCCATCTGATGATTGCCGGTCGACTTAAGTGGGCCGACTTAAGCGACACCGCTCCTTCGATTCAGGGCCGCAATAGACTGGCGAGCTTTGACTTCTCCTCGGGTTCGCTTCTCTTGACCGAAGCATCCAAGAAGAAAAGAGCCTCTCTCCACCTGGTCGAGGGCGATGGGAACCTAGCGGCCCACAACCCCGGTGGACTGGAGATCATGCACTCAACTGCGGCTCAATTTCGTGATCGCTTGCTCTCGACCAACCACACCCTCAAGCGATCTCTCACCGACCCGCGGTTGTTCTCTGGGATTGGCAACGCCTATTCGGACGAGATTCTCCACGCCGCGGAACTTTCCCCGATTGTCTGGACCTCTCGACTGAGCGGGGAAGAGGTTGATCGCCTGTTTGCTGCGACGGTATCCACTCTTTCCATTTGGCGAGACCGCTTGGTCGCCGAAGCGATCGAGACTTTCCCCAAGAAGGTGACCGCGTTTCGCCCGGAGATGGCAGCCCACGGCAAGTTTGGTCAACCGTGTCCTCGCTGCGACCACCCTATCCAACGCATCGTCTACGCCGCCAACGAAACCAACTATTGCGCTCACTGCCAGACCAAGGACAAAATCCTCGCCGACCGCACCCTGTCGCGGTTACTGAAGGACGATTGGCCGCGCACGCTGGAAGAACTCGAAGCGCTTCACGACCAACCGTAATTGTTTGCGAACGGCGACACAATCCTTATTGTGTCCCCATCTTCCCTCTTACCTCTTACCTACTGTGTCCCCAGCAAGGCGGCAAACTCGTCTATATCGGACGTCGGACGTTTGCAGGCTCCAGCCTGGCAAACGTAGGCGGTGGGCTGTCCGTCGATCGCATACTTTCCTTCCAGGACTGGAAAGATCTTGGTCTGACGCTCAAGGTCACCCCCTTCGACCGCTTGCAAGATCACCAAATGGGGCCGGAAGGACGAACGCAAGACCACCTGAAACGGAGCTAGTTCGGTCAACTCGGCGGCAGCGACCAAAACAATCTCTTTGGGTTGTGCGTGGCGGAAGTCGAGCGCCAGCAGCAACTCCGCCAACGCCGTCGGTGACTGCTCTAGACGTCCTCCCAGTGCGGTGAATAGCTCGTCGGCTCGTTCGCGAAAACGGTCCTCGCCGGTCATCTCTGACCATCTCAAGAGGTTCATTGCAGCAATTGAGTTACCGCTAGGCTCGGCACCGTCGTAGGCCGGTTTCTCGCGAGCCAGCAATTGTTCACCGTCATCGGCGGTCAGGAAATAGCCCCCGCTAGCATCCCAGTAGTGGTCGTCAAGCACTGCTTGCAGCGCTGCAGCGTGCTCAGCCCAGACACTATTTCCACTTGCCTCGTAGAGATCCAGCAGCCCGGCAATCAAGAACGCATAGTCGTCCAGCACTGCAGCGCCCTGCACTTGCCCGTTGCGAAAGACGCGGTGCAGACGATCTTCCAGGATCATTTTCTCGGTCAGAAACTCTGCCGCGCGCTGCGCTCGGGCTACCAGATCCGGTCGATCGAGTGCCCGGCCGGCACCAGCAAAAGCAGAGATCGCCAGTCCGTTCCAGGAGGTCAGGACTTTGTCGTCGAGCAACGGCGCGGGTCGCAGGGCCCGAATCTGGCGTAGTCGCTCGCGAAGCTCGGGGTTTTGGTCCAAAACCCCAGGACGATTAGCGGAAAGGTGAAATATCGAGCGCCCGTCCAAGTGTCCTGCCTCAGTCACGTTGTATGCCGCAACCAGCTCTTTCGCCGGTTCCGCTCCTAGGTGTTGCACTAGTTCCTCAGGGGTCCAGGTGAAAAACCACCCCTCTTCCATTTCCCCTTCTGGGTTTCGGCTGTCCGCGTCGGTGGCGGAGAAAAACCCACCCCCTGGAGAAGACATCTCGCGATCCAGGTAGTTCAGGACATCCAAAGCAATCACCGACAGTCCACCTCCAGCCTCTGAACCGGTCGCTTGGTGTGCCTCGACATACGCCGGAACCAGCAGCGCGTTGTCGTAGAGCATCTTTTCAAAGTGAGGCACCAGCCACCTGCGATCGGTCGAGTAGCGGTGGAAACCTCCCCCGAGCTGATCGTACATTCCGCCGGAAGCCATCGCATGTAGGGTGTGAGTTGCCATTTCCAAGTAGGAGTGCTCGGACTGCCGCTGGGCGACCCGAAGCATCAACCGCGCCGGAAGGTGGCTAGGAAATTTTGGTGCTTGGCGCAAGCCACCCAGTTCATGGTCATACCGTCCAGCATAGGAAGCGGCCGCAGTATCAATGACCTCAACACCGGGAATCTCCTCAACCCGCAGTCCCAGTTCTCCCAGCATCGCTCGAATTCGTTCGGCCAAGGAATTGGAAACCTGCTCCACTCGGTCCGGCTGGTCGGCATAGGCGTCTTTCAATAACCCGAGCTGGGTCAGAAAGCCATGACGGGTACCACGATCTCCATCGCGAGCCGGAATGTAGGTCGCAGCGTGGAACGGCTTGCCATCGGGGGTTAGCCACACTGTCATCGGCCAGCCACCACCACCGGTCATCGCCTGTACCGCTGTCATGTATAGCGAATCCACATCGGGTCTCTCCTCCCGATCCACCTTGATCGCCACGTAGTGCTGGTTTAGAAACTCTGCGATCTCCAAATCTTCGAATGATTCTTCCTCCATCACGTGGCACCAGTGACAGGTCGAATAACCAATCGACAGCAACACCGGCCGGTTGAGCTTTCGCGCGGTGTCGAAAGCCTCCTCACCCCAGGGATACCAGTTCACTGGGTTATGAGCATGCTGTAGTAGATACGGGCTCGCCTCAAGAATTAACCGATTGGTGAATAGAGCTGAGCCGTCTTCTCTTAGATGGTGTGTGCGCGGACGATAGTCGGCCCCTTGATCCTCAACCCCACTGGCTAACTCTTTCGCCAATATAGCTGGATAGGCTTTGGCCCCAGGGTGTGTTTCGCTCATCGATGACTCCTGTGCGCACGAGACAGCGGCAAACAATGTATATGTGGCATATAGAGCCGCACATCGCACCTTGGCGAGGGGATTGGCCGCGCGTTTTCCCGCCATGGGTTCAGGGTACACTGAGTCTGTACCGAGAATCGATCTCGGCGTTAGTTCATATGGGATCATTGCGCAGCTTGACGCACTAGGCTGGATGCTCTGCCTCCTGTTGATCTGCCAAACTAAGCGAACTTTGACACTGTGCCCCAGTTAAAGAAAGTACTCCGGCTCGCCCTCCGAAGGGGCTTCGCTAAACGCTTCCAGTCTGATCGCGACCAACATATCGCAGATAGCTACCTGGCCGGGGTGTTGAGCAAGAATCTACATCTCGGTTGTGGAGGTAACCCGATTCCCGGCTGGCTCAATTCAGATTACCTTCCCAAGAACAGAGACATCCTACATCTCGATGTCACCACTAGTTTTCCCTTCGAAAGTGGCAGCTTTGATAACGTCTTCAATGAGCATTTGATAGAGCATATGCCCTTCGCCGACGGGCGAAAGATGATCAGCGAGTGCTCTCGCGTACTCAAAGATGGTGGAGTACTCCGAACCGCGACTCCTGACTTGGCTTTCGTCTGCGCGCTTTACCAAAGTGATAAGTCGGCACTCCAGGAGCGGTTCCTTCAGCACTTTATCGATGTCGATCTGAGAGACGGGAACGATCCACCGTCGGCTTGCTGGGATACTTTCGTGATCAACAAATATGTTCGTGCTTGGGGTCACTCCTTCATCTATGACTACAAGACCCTAAGGTATCTCCTTGAAAGCGAGGGATTCATCGACGTTGCCACAATGAATGTTGGAGAGAGTCCCCATGTGGAGCTACGGGGCTTGGAGAACACCAGCCGCAAGCCAGACGGGCTGATCGCTCTTGAGACCATGGTCCTCGAGGCGACTAAGCCATGTCGGTGATAGGTGGCAACTCATTCCTGTATGGCTCCCAGTTCGGAAATGACTTTGGTCAGCAACTCCACATCTTCCCGGCGCGTACGCCAATTGGAGATCGCCGGGCGAAAAGCGATCTTGCCCCCGTAGTCGGTGGTGCCGACATAGACCCGCCCGTCGGCTAACACCGCTTCACCAAGCTGTTGATTGAGCTCATTGAGTTCAAGCTCGGACAAACTCCCGGGGTTGTAGCGGAAGCAGACAATATTGAGCGGCACTTCGGCCAGGCGTTCTAGATCTGAAGTTTGTTCGACAACCTCAGCCAGATGTTGGACCAAATCAAGATTGCCTTCGATCATCTCGCGCACGCCGTCTCTTCCATAGGCGCGAAGTGAAGCCCAGACCGAAAACGACCGCGCGCGTCGCGACCCTTCTGGACTGAGCGCACCGATCGTCGGGCGGGGATCGTCGGCCGGCGGTAGATAGGCTGCTGTGTAAGCAAACGCCTTCGCTAGCAGTTGATGATCTCGAACCAGGGCAAAGCCGCAATCGTAGGGAACGTTCAACCACTTGTGGCCGTCGACGGTGATTGAATCAGCGCGCTCTACACCCCGAGTCAAATGACGGGTGCGGTTGCTAACCTAGGCAAACAGCCCGAAAGCGCCGTCAGTGTGTAGCCAGGCGTTGTATTGTGCGCCAAGTCAGCCATCTTGCCGATCGGATCAAAGTCACCGGCGTTGGCGATCAGGATCGCCGGTTTGCCGCCGAGCTCCTTGGAGCGCAGACTCCATCAACTCCAAATCAACAGCTCCGTCGGCACGCGACGAGCAGCGCACCACTTGGCTCCAGCCAATCCCCAGCGTTGAGCACACCTTGACTGCGCTGGCGTGGACATAGCCACTTGAGATCACCGGGACCGGAGGCAGCCCGCTTAGTCCCTGCTCTGAAACGCCAATCCCCTACTCCTGTCCCCACCACTGCCGCGCCGCCGCCAGGGCAACAAAATTGGCCATCGTCGCGCCAGTGGTCATCACGCCAAACAGTTCCTCCGGTAGATCCATCAGCTCTTTAAGCCAATCCAGGCTCACCACTTCTAGCTCCACGCCGAGAGGCGTAGTCACCCAGGTGTAGGCAATTTGATCCAGTGTTGAAGCCCACCAGTCAGCGGCTAGAGAAGCAGGGGTGGCTCCACCGATCACGAAGTGAAAGCAACGTGGCCCAGAAGTCGCAATGGTGGCGCCCATCCCTTGTTGGATCAACTCCTGCAGCGCCGCAGACGCGCCCGCACCTTGGTCGGGCAATGGATACCGAAACAAGGCTAACGCCGCATCGGGATCTCCGGTTAGCAGCGGTCGCTCATCCAAGGTTGACAAATACGTGCCAGCTTACCGCCTGATAAGGTCAAGGACATGTTTGAGCTCGATGGCTGAGGGATGCCAACTCTCTGAAGACATCGCTTTTACAGACTTAAATTGCTCGTTGTATGAGCCCAAGTTTCTCGCCGATATTGACAAAAACTATTTCGGAAAGTGAGCGGTAACCAACCCCTTTTCGTCCAAAAACTCTAGCTTTGCTTTACCATCGTCATCAAGAACAAGTCGCGCCCGAACACGACCTTGTTGGTCGTTGAGTAGCAGCTGAGGTATCTGGTTTTTGCTGCCAATGAAAACTCGCTCAACTCCCAGACCATTGTCCTTTTTGAGTTCCCCAAACGACTCTACTATTTCTGCCATACGTTCTGGCGTCGGTGATTCGACTTGCTTCTCTTCTATCAAGTCCAATGCTTTCTTAAAGTTGCCATTGGCAGGGCGATCGTAGAATGTCAGACCCGCTTGCATCAAGTTCTTATTCTCTTTGTATTGAAGCGCAATAACCTGATTATCGCTATAGCGATCGAATGACAAATGGCCGATGCCGGCGTTCTTACCATTCGGTAATTTGAAGCTATTGAACACCAACCCGCCCATCTCATCGCCTTCTTGGTTAAAAAAAATCATTCCCGCCAAATGCTCACGGCCTTCTGAAACCCCTAAGGGATAACGTTTTCCTCCCATCACTGGTGGGGCGATTCGTTCTTTATTTGAAATCGCAATGACCGTTTCTCCTTTCGGGCTGACTATATTGATGCGTTGTGTTGTGAGCTCTTCAAAATGAGTGCTTTCGGAGCGAAAACCGGTAGTCAGAACGAAAGCGAGCGCCGCAAGCGTCACTATGTTCGTAGCCACAACTAATTTGATTACTTTGGGTGATAAATCCATACAATCTCCTTTTCAACTGGACCCACCCGGGCTCGGATAGATGCTACGCGGGTACGCGCCGCGGAAGATCGATCGATTCGGTTGACTACCTAACCTCTCGATTCTCGCAGCACAAACCTTGTACTCACCGGTTCCGGTAACCTTGTCGCCAGCGTCTACAGTTAGCCGATTGGTTAAGGTTTGTGGGAAGTGAAATGGCATCCAAATCGCACGGCGGCGGACCTGGCGGCTGACCATCGCCCGACAGCGCACCCGCCCTCGACGGCTGACCACGTCGACCATCTCGCCGTCGGAAACCTCAAGATCGCGAGCGTCACGCGGATGGATCTCGACAAAGGCCTCCGGTTGCTTGGAAGAAAGGCCCGTGGATCGACGGGTCTGGGTTGCGGCGTTGTAGTGATACAAGGTGCGACCGGTGGACAAGATCAGTGGATACTCAGCGTCTTCTTGCTCAAAGGGCGGTTGGAAATCCACCGGTTGAAACAGGCCTTTGCCGCGCAACACGCCACCTTTGTGCAAATACTCGGTGGAGGGTTCATCGGCTGAGGTGACCGGCCACTGCAGCCCGCCCTCATTCTCGATCCGCTGGTGAGAAATCCCAGCGAATTTCGGCGTCAACGCCACCATCTCGTCGTAGATCTCACTTGGATGCTGATAATCCGGCTGCTCAAGTCCCGATCTCTTCATCACCTCAAGCAACACACGCCAGTCGGCACGGGCTTCGCCGGGAGGCTCAACAGCCTTGCGCACTCGCTGCACACGCCGGTCGGAGTTGGCAAACACCCCTTCTTTTTCGGCAAAGCAGGCGGCAGGCAAGATCACATCCGCGTAGCGCGCCGATTCGTTGAGAAAAATGTCCTGCACCACCAAAAAGTCGATTTCGTTCAAAGCTTCTTCGACCTTACCGGCGTTGGGTTCGGAGACCACGATGTCCTCGCCCATCAGATACATGCCGCGCAGCTTGCCCTTCTGCATCACCTTCATCATCTCGTTGAGATTGAGGCCTGGCTGATCACTTTGGGGGACTCCCCACAAGTCCGCGTACTTTTTCCGGATCTCTGGGTCCGAAGCGTCTTGGTAGCCAGGGTAAAACACCGGGGTGGCACCGGCGTCGTTGGCGCCCTGAACGTTATTTTGGCCGCGCAGGGGGTTCATTCCCATTGAGCGACGCCCCAGGTGCCCGGTCAATAACACCAGGTTGGAAAGAGCGTAGACGTTGTCGGTACCGCAAGTGTGCTCGGTGATCCCAAGGGTGTAATAGATGCCTGCTTTATCGGTGGTGGCATAGGCGCAGGCGACTTCACGAATCAATTCCGCCGGGACCCCGGTCACCTGCTCGGCTTCCTCAGGGGGATAGCGCAGCACAGCCTTGCGCACGGCATCGAAGTTCTCGGTGTTTTCAGCAATCCAGTCTGTGCTCTCCAGTCCCTCGGTAACGATCACGTGAGCCATCGCGTTCAACAGCCAAACATCCGTCCCCGGTTTGAGTTGCAAGTGCCAGTCGGCGTAGTCAACCAAGGGGATCCGGCGTGGATCAGCAACCGCAATCCGAGCGCCGTTTTTCACGGCTCGCTTCATCTCCATGGCGATGATCGGGTGCGCTTCGGTGGTGTTGGAGCCGGTTACGAACAGAAAATCGACATCACGAATCTCAGGGATCGAGTTGGTCATCGCCCCGGCTCCGTAGGTGGCTACCAGACCGGCAACCGTGGGAGCGTGTCACGTGGCCGCGCATTGATGGACGTTGTGGGTCCCGTAGGCTGCGCGTGCCAGTTTCTGCATCAAATAGTTTTCTTCAACCGTGCATCGGGAGGAGCTGATGAAACCCAGCGCGTCAGATCCGTGCTCGACTTCCACCGCTTTGAGCCCAGAGACAGCTCGATCCAAGGCCTCATCCCAGGACGCCGGTACCAAAGCGCCTGCATCATCGCGAATCAGTGGTGTGGTCAGTCGATCGCCGTGGTGAATGAAGTCGTTGGCGAAGCGTCCTTTGACGCACAAGTTGCCATCGTTGACCGTGGTTCCTGGTGGCGGACTGGTGACCTTGACCACATGATTCTGTTCGCGGTCGACATTTAGATCCACTTGACAGCCGACGCCACAGAAGTTGCAGGTAGTACGAACCTTCTCGAGTTCCTTTTCGGGTTTGCCGTACTCCAACCCAGATCGCTCACCCATGGCTCCAGTGGGACACACATCAACACAACCGCCGCACAACTCACAGGTGGAGTCCAACAGTCCACGCCCGTCGGCGGTCGATATGGTGGTGTGGGCTCCGCGAAAGGCCAATGAGATGGCCGACACCGCCTCGACCTCTTCGCAGTAACGCGTGCACAGTGAGCAAGCGATGCAGCGATCGGATCGAAAAGTGATGAACGGGTCATCGTTGTCCCGACCTCGTCGCACCTGTTCCAAGGACGGCCAAGCCCCAGCGGTTCCGTATTGATCAGCGAGATCGAAAAGCCTTGAAGGATTGTTGTCTTCGGCTTGCTCCCGGTCTTGTGGGGTATCGGCCATATGCAACGACAAAATGAACTGGCGGTTGCGCTCCACCCGCGAGGTTTGGGTGCGCACCACCATTCCAGGGGTTGTTGGAAACGCACACGCCGGCTGCATTACCCGAGAGCCCTCGACCTCAACCAAGCACATACGACAAGCCCCGGCTGGGGTTACCCGTGGGTCGTGGCAGATGGTGGGAATCTCGACTTCGATGCGAGCCGCAGCCTCAAGAACGGTTTCGCCGGCACAAAACTCGATCTCGTTGCCGTCAATGACGATGAACTCGCGATCACTCATTCGTGCACGGGATTATACGCATCGTCGACTCAGAACGCCTGAGGCAAGGATCCCAGATGGCACACCCGGTCGGTTCAAGCTAGCATCGTCTTGTGACACAGACGGTCGTGCTCACCCCCCTAATATGAAACACATTCTCGTCACAGGAGCCCTAGGCCAAATCGGGACTGAGTTGGCCCTTGCGTTGCGGGAGCGTTTTGGCGCGGATCACGTGGTCTGCTCCGATATCCGCTCTCCGCAACCGGGAAGCCCGCATTTGTCAGGACCATTCGAACACCTCGATTGCACCCGGCGCGGGCAGATTTATGGAGTTGTGGAACGCCACAAAATCGACACCATCTATCACTTGGCTGCGCTGCTATCGGCGGTGGCAGAAGAGAAGCCACAGTCTGCCTGGGAGCTCAACGTCGGCGGATTGTATTCGGTCTTGGAGGTGGCTCGCGAGAGTGGCTGCGCGGTGTTTGTGCCCAGTTCGATTGGCGCCTTTGGTCCCGGCACGCCGAAGCAACAAACACCTCAGGAGACCACCCAGCGGCCTACGACCATGTACGGGGTGACCAAAGTCACTGGTGAGTTGTTGTGCGACTACTACTTCCGCCGCTTCGGCGTCGACACTCGCGGCGTACGCTACCCAGGAATTATTTCCTGGACAGCCCCTCCTGGAGGTGGAACCACCGACTACGCAGTCGATATCTTCTACCAGGCGCTTCGTTACCAGCACTATACTTGTTTCTTAAAACCACAGACGCGCTTGGACATGATGTACATGCCTGACGCAATTCGAGCCGCGATCGGAGTGATGGAGGCGGATTCCAGCAAGTTGGTTCACCGCAACGCCTTCAACGTCACCGCCATGCAGTTCACTCCGGAGGAGCTTGCGGCTGCAATCCGAGAACACCTGCCCAAGTTTCGGATTGACTACCAAGTCGACCCGATCCGCCAAGCAATCGCCGAGTCGTGGCCGGACTCTTTGGACGACAGCGCCGCGCGTGGTGAGTGGGGATGGGCTCCGTCGTTTGACTTAGCAACCATGACCGCTGAGATGTTGCAAAACCTGGAACGCAAGCTTGCGTTGGGTCAAGAGCCCGCCTGAGACCAAGGAGACTTAAGTCTTGCCGCAAGATCAACTGAATCAGGTTCTCAAGAAGCAGGTAGAAGGACTGGAACAAGCAGGAACCGCCAAAGGGGCCGAGTCAGTGATCAACCGGGTGATTCCAGCGACCTCGGCACATGGACCGCGCTACCAGCTTGAAGGAGAAGGGGATCGCCCGTTTCTCAAGATGAACTCCAACAACTACCTGGGGATGGCTCTCCACCCAGAGGTGATTGCCGCAGAGGAACGGGCGACGGCTGAGTTTGGCGTCGGCCCTGGAGCGGTGCGCTTCATCAGCGGCAGCCACCGCCAGCACATCGAACTGGAAGAACGGTTGGCCGCCTTTCATGGTCGGCCGGCGGCGATGATCTTCAGCTCAGCCTACGCCACAACCATCGGGGTACTGGTGCCGCTGACTACGCCCGAAACCACCATCATTAGTGACGCCTTAAACCACAATTGCATCATCAACGCGATGCGCCTGTCGCGACCACAAGAAAAGAAAATCTACCCCCACCTAGACATGGGAGAACTGGAAACCGCTCTCGAGTCTGGGTCCGGAAAACGCGCGGTGATCGTCACCGACGGGATCTTCTCTATGCGCGGGTCCTCGGCACCATTGGCCGCCATTATGGAGTTGGCCGATCGCTACGATGATCGCTATCCAGAAAACGCTTTTGTCATCGTCGATGACTCACACGGTGTCGGCGCTTTTGGCGAAAGCGGTCGCGGCACAGAAGAACACGAGAGTTGCCAAACGGACGCCTTGGTCGGCACCTTAGGCAAGGCGTTGGGGGTCAATGGCGGCTACGTCGTCGGCAGCACCGAACTGATTCGCTACCTGCGTGAGTCTGCTCCGACCTACATTTACTCCAACCCGATCACGGCCGGAGAGGCGGCGGCGGCGAGCAAAGCTCTGGAGATTTTGGACAGCCCCGAAGGACAGCAACGCTTGCAGCATTTGCGTTCGATGACCCAACGCTTCGCCAAAGGGTTAAATGACCTTGGCTTTGAATCTATTGCTGGGGGGCATCCGGTTACTCCGCTGATGGTGCGAGAGACCGAACGCACTGGCGCTTTAGTTCAACATCTCTACGATCAGGGCATCCTCGCTACCGGCCTCAACTTTCCTGTTGTACCAAAAGGGGACCAGAGCATTCGCTTTCAAGTGTCTGCCGAGCACACCGAAGCAGATATCGACCAAGTTCTCGTTGTTCTCGCTTCGTTTCCGTCGTAACAAGTGTCCCCTTGCTAGCCGGTTTCTTTTTGCATCAGCTCCTGGAGCATCTTCTCAAGCGCTTGTATCCGGCTGTCCTGGGTGCGATTCGCTGCCGTCAGCGCCGCGTTCGTCTCTCGAAGTTCTCGTACTTCTTGATCTAAACGGCTGTCCACTCCTTTAATCGCGGCAAGAGCCAAACCGGCACTGTCCGAAGGGGAAAGGTGCTTGTCATCTCTGCCAAGACGAAAGGTCTGGAACATATCCTCCGCCATCGGCCCAGCGTGGCTGGCCTGGGCTTTGTCCTTTTTGTACTTCCAGGAATAGATCGGTAGCTGGCGGATCGCGTTCAAAACCGAAGCCTCATCCAACGGTTCAATCTGGTGTTTGATGGTCCGACTCGACCCCATTGAGACATCGCCTTCGATGATCCCGCTCCCTTCCACATGAAGCATGGCACTGGGTGTCTGCATATTGCTAGGACCAAGGTACATCCCTCCCGCTGGAAATAGCGTGGCGACATTGCCCATTCCAGCGGCGACGAAACGCAACACACCCTCGTCATTGATATCCCAGCCATTGCCAGGGTTAGGTTGATCATCATCAATCAATCGCAAATTCCCGCCATTGCCGACAACCGTCAAGTCAGAGAGCGGCGCCGAGGCGCCGACCACTACGTCCCCACTTTGCACGAATGTCATGATGTCGGCCGGCACGACAAGGCCATCAGCGGTTTCGAGCGTCAGGGTTCCCTGATCGTTGCGCAGAAGCCAGGACTTGAAGTTCGCTCCAGAGGGAAAGGAATCCAGCTGAAGAAATGTCTCTCCGTCTTGAGCGGTGTCGTCGACTACTAGAAGGTCCGATTCGCTTGCCTCGGTGGAGACCTCATTTTGGTTCTGCAACAACCTAGGTGCGTCGGCGGAACTCAGGCCTTTCGTTGCGGATGGACTTTGCTGTGCTCCGGTTGTCGCCGGGGCGCCATTGCTGACCTTAAAAGATCCGGAGTGGGTGCGCCTCCCACCGTCCGCAAACAATACGGTTATGGAGTAGTAGTATCGCCCATCGCGAATCCCCAGCAACGCCTCCTGCGCAGTTGCAGGTGTGCTGGCGGGTTCAGAGGGAGTGCTCTGCTCCGCAATGACGTCAGCAAAGATCACTTCGCTGCCGTCGAATTTCTTGGTCAGTTCGTACCCTTCGGGGCCGGCAATGCGCAGAACTGCGCTTTGATAAGCGACCCGCGGCGCAAGGCTCAGAATTGTGCCGCTGATGCTCTCCGTGGCGAGTACTGGGGCTTCTGCGCCATTCCTTGCGCCGGACGGTGCCTGTGCGATGCTTCCTGTCGCAGCCACGATCGCGATCATGATGACGGTGATTTGCTTGTACATTTGTCTACCTCCTGGTCTGTCTAAGGACCTCCCAGTTCGTTATTTACTACTTGGGTTGACGACAAGAAAGGGAAACAGGGATCAGCCCGATCCTGTTTGTTTTGGGGCCGCGCTCACTTGGCCGCATGGTCCGCCCGCCCACAACGGACCTTTGCAAGCACAGTGCACTATGCTGTACAGGTGACTGATAAGAGTGACGGGCGTTCGCTGATGGAACCAACGCAACACCAAATCACTCAATTACTCGAAGAGTTGCGCGACGGTGACCCGAAGGCGATGGATCGCCTGTTTGCCGAGGTCTACGACCAACTGCATAAGGTGGCCCACGGTCAACGAAGACGATGGCGCGGTGAAGAAACACTCAACACCACAGCGTTGATTCACGAGGCCTATTTGAAGCTGGTTGGGGGGGAGCCACAATGGGAACATCGCGGGCATTTTTTTGCTGTTGCCGCACGGGTGATGCGCCAGATTTTGATGGATCGAGCACGCCACTCAGGCGCCGAGAAGCGCGGTGGGGGACGACCCGTTGAATCGCTGGATGATCTGCAAGTGCCGGAGCTTGACCCACTGGCCAGGAGCGAATTGTTGTCCCTGGACCAAGCTCTTGGTCGCCTGGAGAAACTTAACCAACGCCAAGCGCGGGTCGTCGAGTGTCGCTTCTTTGCCGGCCTTGATGTCGCGGAAACAGCCGAAGCAGTGGGAGCCTCCACGGCTACTGTTAAACGAGATTGGCGCGCTGCACGCGCTTGGCTATATGGCCAACTGGCTCCCCAATCGGGATCGGTAGCCTAGGACAGATGGACTCCACGCGCTGGGAGCAAGTTCAAACTCTGCTGCATCGTGCCTGGGAGCTCCCGGGCTCAGAGGAGCGCGCCGAATTTTTGGCCCAAGAGTGCCAGGACGCTGCACTACGAAGCGAGGTCGAAGCGCTACTCGCCGCCGACCAGCAAGCGGGAGATTTTTTTGACACTCTCGCCGAGCGTTCTGGCGTCAACCAACTGAACCAGGATCAAGACTTATCTGGCCGGGTCATCGGCCGCTACCGACTCGTCGAGCCTTTGGGTCGCGGCGGTATGGGGGTGGTGTACCTGGCCGAGCGCACCGATGATGATTTCGAACAGCAGGTCGCGGTCAAGCTGCTACCGATGGGAATGTCGAGCGCTCAGGCTCGAACTCGCTTTCTCGCGGAGCGTCAGTTTCTCGCCAGGCTAGAGCATCCCGCAATCGCGCAACTCTTTGACGGAGGTGTTGCGGATGACGGTACCCCTTACTTCATCATGGAGCGGGTGAAGGGAAAACGTATCGACCACTGGTGTGATGATCGCCAGCTTGGAATTGAACAACGGCTTGGTCTGGTGATTCAAGTTTGCCGCGCAGTTGATGCCGCGCACCAGAAGCTGATCGTGCATCGCGACCTCAAGCCTTCCAATATCTTAGTAACGGAGGAAGGAGATCCCAAGTTATTGGATTTTGGAATCGCCAAGGTTCTTTCCTCCACCGAACCGGGGCTCACCGGTTCCCACGCACTGCCGCTAACCCCTTCATGGGCGGCTCCCGAACAGATTTCCGGTGAACCCATCACCACTGCCACGGATACTCATGCTCTAGGGGTGCTTCTCCACCTGTTGCTAACCGGCGTTTCAGCCTATGACCAGGACGAGACTTCACTCAAAGCTCTTGTCGCCCGCTCAAGCAAAGAACTTCCCTACGCAAGTCGACGTTTCTCGTCGATCGATCGCGAGCAACAAGCGATCCATGCCGCTGCACGCGATACTGGTGTGGATTCATTGCGCCGCTCCTTGGAGGGAGACCTGGATGCCATCGTCGCCCGTGCCGTGAATCCGAAACCGGAGCGACGTTACGGATCAGCCAGCGAGCTAGCCAACGATCTAGTCGCCCACTTGGAATCGCGCCCGATCACCGCGCGCGCACCTTCGATTAGCTATCGTTTTAGAAAGTTCGTACGCCGCAATCGTGCAGCAGTGTCGGCGAGTGCCGCTTTTGTTTTACTACTGGTTAGCGCGTTGATCACCGTGGCCTTGCAACAGCGTGAGACCTCTCAGCAACGCGATTTGGCGCAAAGTGAGGCAGAGCGATCCCGCAGAATCACCGACTTTACGCTTGGGTTGTTCGAGGCTGGAAACCCCGAACACGGCGAAGATCCGACTGCGCGTCAATTGCTGGATGAAGGAGTTGCTCGGCTCGACGAGCTCAACGACGAACCCTTGGCCCAAGCGGAAATGTTGTCCGTGATCGGCGCCGCTTTCGGTCGCTTGGGAAAGTATGCCGAGGCGGCGGAAGCGGGCAAGCGCGAGCTAGCGCTACGCCTAGAGCATCAAGGCCCTTTGGCTCCCGAGGTGATGATTGCCTTCAACGCCATCGCCACGGATCTCGACGCGGCTGGTGAGCGCGACGAAGCTGAAGAGTATTTCTCGCAAGCTGTCGAACTTGATCGCACGCATTCCCCGGGCGACCGCGAAGAGAGCGTCTGGTTACTGCGCAACCTCAGCCGTCACTACGTCCGTAGCGGCGACCTGGTACAAGGACGGGAGACTGCAGAGCAAGGGTTGGCGATAGCCCGTCGACTGTGGGGCAACCAGCACAAGCAGGTTTCCGCGTTCTTCGGTGTTCTTGGCTTTATTGCGATCGAGGTGGGCAACTATCCTGAGGCGCAGAACTACTACCAACAGAACTTCACGTTACTAATCGAGACTGTTGGAGAACTCCATCCCGATACTGCGAGTGCTTTGGCGCAGTTGGGCTACCTGGCCATGCTGACGGAGGATCTAGAAAGCAGCGAGGCCTTCTATCGACGATCTCTAGATCTGAAGCGTCGTCTCTTTGAGGGCTCGCATCCGTCCATCGGAAGTAGTTTGGCTGGATTAGGCAGGGTGCTCGTTCGCAGTGGAAAACCTGATGAAGCGAACACCGTTCTCCGCGAATCAATCAAGATCAAAATTGAGGCCTCCGGCGAAGGGAATCCAGGTCTGATCTCACCTTTCGTTTTGCAGGCTGAACTCGAACGCCGCCGTGCAAACTACCCGGGCGCCCAGGGCCACCTAGACCGAGCGCTCAAGATCGCACGGGCGACCATTGGCGAACACGGATCGCGTCAGGCGAATATCTGGGGCGGCTACGCAGAGCTTCGTATTGATGAAGGGAATCTAGAAGAAGCCATCGAAGCGTACCGCAATCAGTTGACGTCGCTAGCCACGACCGGTGAGCCCAATCGCCGCTGGATTGACCCGCTCCGCTCATTAGCTGAACTTCTGACCAAGTCCGACCCCGAAGAGGCCCGGCGTCTTTTCGAACAGGTAAACGAACTTGAACGGAAGCATCTCAATCTCGGCAAATCGGTTCGTAGTTAGGTCGCCACTCCCGCGGCAACAGCGCGATAACTAGGTCGCTAAACCAAATTCTGCCGGAAAGTACTTCATCGCGCTCTGTAGTGGGAAGAAGGCCGCTTGTCCCAGGCCACAGATCGAGGCCTCGCCCATCCCCCACATCACGTCATCCAGGTGACGAAGGACCTTCGGATCTCGCTGCGCTTGGTAGGTTTCTAGCGTCTGTCGAAGGATCTGGGTACCGATGCGGCAAGGAGCACACTGGCCGCAGGACTCATCCTCGAAAAACACCGCTTGGATCAAGGCCGCCTCGACCATGTCGACGCTATCGTTCAACACCACAATCCCTGCGGACCCCAACATCGATCCGGCTTCACCGAGGTGTTTGAAGTCCAACGGCAGATCGACTTGATCTGCCGGTAGGAAGCCACTCGACGCACCCCCGGGAGAAAACGCCTTGAGGGTTCCAACCACTCCTCCGGCAGCTTGGACCAACTCCGCAAGAGTAATCCCTAGCGGCGCTTCGTAAACCCCGGGCTCGGCGATGTGGCCCGACAAACAATAGAGCTTAGTGCCCCCTTGATCTCGCCCAAGATCGCGAAACCATTCGCCACCTCGCGTCAGGATTCCGGGAAGGCAAGCGATAGTTTCGACGTTTTGCACCAAGGTTGGCTTGCCGCGAAATCCCACTTCTACCGGGTAGGGAGGCCTCAGTCGCGGCATCCCGCGACGACCTTCTAACGCCTCGATCAGCGCAGTCTCTTCACCGCAGATATACGCCCCATGTCCATCGACAAAATGCCAGGTTGGGGTCTCACTGAGATCCCCTCGCTCTCGGGCTTGGTTTAGAGCGTTTTCCAGGGCTTCCCTGACATGGCCAAACTCACCCCGCACGTAGCAATAGATCTCGTGCGCACCGAGGGCTTCAGCGGCGATCGCCAGTCCTTCGATCACCAGGTGCGGGCGCCGCAGAATGACCTCGCGATCTTTGAAAGTGCCCGGCTCGCCCTCGTCGGCGTTTAACACCACGTAGCGCTCGGTCTCTGCTTGCCCTTGTAAGGTGCGCCACTTGAAATGGGTCGGGAAGCCAGCCCCACCACGACCGACCAATCCCGATTGTTCGAGTTGCTCCAACGCCCAGTCAGAGCCTTTCTCGCGGGCTTTCGCCAGGGCACGATATTCAGCTTCTTCGTTTCCTTTGAGATCCAAAGCCAAGCCTTCGCCGAGAACTGCAACGTGCCCGATTCCGGTGGCAGGGTTCTGGGGATCCCACACCGCGGGTGGCTGGTCGCAGCGACCGAGACAGGACACCATGCCGACCCGGGATCCACTTGCTTCCAACTCTTGTCTGCGACCCGTACAGTCAGCGAGCTGACAGGAAAGGCCCTGGCAAACCCGCAGGTCGTAGTCCGGATGCGCCAGCAAATGATAGAAGCTGGCGGTACCAAAAACCTCGGCCTCCGGGGTCCCTGTTGTTTGATGGACCTGTTTGGAGACGCCTGGACGTAAGCCTCCAGCGTGCTCCAATTCGTGGAGCACAGATTCACGCTGGGGCTTACGCGGCGACATGAAGCTAGTCTAGCCGCTGTTTATGACCGGCTTGGATCGAGTTAATGGGTGTTGCGGTTGAGGTCAAATCGACCGTCGTGCTCAAGGCGAATCTTGCGTGTGCCCACTGGGCCGGCCACCCAAAGTTTGCTTTTGATCCGGTAATCGATATCGCTTTTTTGATCGAAAATCGAATAAACCTGGGAAGCTAAGCGCAGATTGCTGATGAACAACGGGACTTCCAGCGTCGCGCTGTCCAAGCCTTCGATCTCCAATCGCTGGTTGGAAACCCCGCGACCGATCTTCGAACCCTCAAGAAACAAATGAAAGGATGATCCGTCAATCGTCATCGGCTTGCGATCGCCGTTGACGATACGCAAGGTGATTGTGCCTTCGGTCTCAAAGACCTCAATGTTGTCGATGTCGAGACCGGCCAAGGTGATCTCGGGACGCTCAAAACCCGGCAAGCTGGCGCACGCCGTGGCAAGCAAAAGAAGGGCGGGAACTAGAATGCGTTTCATGGCTGCAGATGCTAACACCGCTGGAGAACCTCAAGGCCCCGGCTTTGAACCGTCCAGCAAGTACGACATCGAGTTGGTCACCGCCGGTCAACGACAAACTTTGCCCGATCGTTTGGCGGTGGAAGAACCGCTGGAGATTCGCTGGCGCGAAGCTGATGACGACGGAGCGGGGGAGCCGTTAGCGATCACCATGCGGACCCCCGGGCGAGATCAGTTTTTGGTTCGAGGTTGGCTATACGCTGAGGGGTTGATCGAAGCTCAAACTCCCTTAACGGTAATCCGACCGACTACCGATCAAGGCCAACCAGAACCGCACATCGTGATCGCAGAGCTACCGCCCGGATTGGCCGAAGGAACCCGGGCCTTGGTACGACGGATGTTCGTCAATTCGTCTTGCGGCTTCTGCGGCAAACCCGGACTCGAGGGTCTAAAGCTTCCGCGCACACCCCACTTGGCGGCCGGCCCGCAAGTAAAAGAGGCGACGATCTTAGGACTATCAACAACCTTGGAAGCTGCCCAACCGACCTTTCAGCTCACCGGTGGCCTGCACGCCGCGGCACTGTTTGATCCCAGTGGTGAGTTGCTCGCAGTTGAAGAGGACATTGGTCGACACAATGCTCTCGACAAGTTGATCGGTCGCGGTTTGGCCGAAGGGCGACTCCCCGGCGATGACCTGTTTATCTTGGTCTCGGGGCGGGGTGGCTACGAGTTGGTGCAGAAGTGTTTGGTAGCCAACGTTGCGGTGTTGATCGCGGTTTCTGCTCCGTCAAGCGGTGCGGTGGCGTTGGCTCGTCGCTACGGCATGACTCTGGTCGGCTTTGCTCGAGAGGATCGGTTCAATATCTATTCTGGATCGACTCGCGTCAAACCTTGAAGCGAGACATTTACGAAAAACCTTGCCTACTGATCATGCGGAGAGGTTGACCAACAACCAAAACTGGAATCACGGGTCTGATTGGATCGCAAATATCTGATTTACTAACTCCATGAAACTGATGTCGTCTGTATCACTTTCTACCGCGTCCGCTCGATCGACGAGACGCACGGCAACCGCATCCAACTCCGGCAGCCCGATCAACCATTGCCCGAGCCAACCGTTAGCTTGGAACCCAGAAGGCGGACCTTCCAGCAACCACCAAAAAAGCCCTACTCTTCTATTATCTTCATATTGAGGAATAAGGGCTTCTTGTAGAAAGTCCTTATCCACCACCTGTTTTCCATGCCATTTTCCCTGGGCGTTTACCAACTCACCGAGCTTCAGCAGATCCCTAGATTTCAAAGAAAGGCCCGCCATCCCGTAAGGATTACCCGAGGGGTCTCTTAGCCATTGCACGTCTTCAATCTCTAAGTCCAGAAAAATTGAGTTGACCAGGTAGTCATCGAGTGCTTGGCCCGTCAGGCGATCAACAACTCCCGCAAGGAGGTTGGCAGCTTTATTGTTATATCGAAAGGTGCTCCCAGGCTCTTCGACTAAGTCAGCCGCCAAGGCCAACTGAATCACATCTGGAGCCGGCTCGATCTCAAGCCCAGCATTGGGGTGGTCCTGAATCCCTGTTGAATGCGAAAGAATGTGACGCAAGGTGATTTTTGCTTTATCTCCTTGTCGCCATTCAGGGAACAAGTCGCTCAGTTTCACGTCGAGTGAGGCAAGTTGTCCTTCTTGGAGCATCCGACCCACCGCCAATGACACCACCGACTTGGTCACCGACATGATGTGGATCGGCGTTTGTGCTCGGTCCGTATCCAGTTCAAAAATGACGGCACCACCTAGGGAGACTACAAGCGCGCTGGTACCCGTCGTGGCCGCCCAAGCCTCCAGCTCGCATCGCTCTTGGGCGCTCATGAATTCATTCGGAATGTAAGACGATGAATCACCGCACTCCGCCACTAAACCCGCAGGAACAGACCCTGCGATGCAGAGAAAATAGACGAGCAGCAACCCTGACCGGTATCTAATCCGCCTAGCTCCCTTGACTCGATATCTCATCATTGATCTCCCGTTTGTCGTAAAAACGCCCAAAGCCTTTGCTAGCCCCCCCGCGCGGGGACTAGCATACAGGCAGTGGATGACGACAACGCTCGGTCTTCATCCGATGAAGTCGATGCTCACCATATTCAGCAAAGCCCGTTACAATTCGGTTGTGATTGCGCAACTCCTTCCCCAGGCTCTACGTCGTTTCGCCGGCGGGCTGCGATTCCCGCAGTTGTTTGCGCTAGTCAGCGTGTTGTTTGTCTTGGACTTCTTTGTCCCCGACGCAATTCCGTTTTTTGACGAGATGTTTCTCGGCTTGTTGACCCTGCTGTTCGGTTCTTGGAAAGAGCACTCCGCGGACAAAGGGCAGGCAGCGACCGCTGAGCGCCCACCGGTCAAAGATGTCACCCCTCCCGACGCCCCCACTTCTTAGTTTTCTCTTCGTAACCTGCTATCGTCCGCCAGCGAGGGAACCGCTCCAAAAGCTGGGGGCTTAACGAGTGGGTGCCAAAAATAGGTTCATTTCTGGACTCCGGTCAAGGTTGCCGGTACTGGTTGAGGTGGAAAACCTCTCTACAGAGAGGGTACGTCTACAACACGCCGACTCCTTCAGCATCAAGAATCTCTTGTTGCGCACCAGCCGGCCCTTAGCCTTGGGTACCCCGGTGCGACTGCAGTTCTTGTTTCCCTCTGACCCGGCGTTGGCTGGAGTCGAACTACCCAGTCCTTTTCGAGGTGTCGTTGTCGATGGTGAGGTCGAAAAACACTTCGACGCGGTAGATGGGCAGGTTGGAGTTCAGTTTGGTTTTAACCCAGGCGACGAGGAAACCGTCGTCCTTACCGAGATTATTGGAAAATTGAATTCAACTAATGAGCCTACGCCGCGCGCAGAAACTGCCAGCGTAGGTCGCCGTCCAGATAGCGAAAAACTGTCTCGTTGACTTCTGCCTTGTAGCGCCGCAACAAATCTGCAGTGGTCTCTCCGCTCGCCGCGCGCTCAATGGCATCGGCGACATCCGGTCCACCTTTGCTCAAGTAGGTCTGCCAAATCGCCTGCTTAATCGACATGGTGCCCATGCTGACGTTGGGGATGGTTGCCACTCCGCGGCGCAAGTGACTGATCTTGGCTTTGAGTTCCGCCGGAGACGCCATCGGCTGTCGCTGCCACCCAGTGTAGGGCTTGGGGATCAACACGTTGACCCCAAGGTGGATCTGACCGATGACTCCGGTGGGAGCAAGTTCCTCCAACATCAACGCTCGACAGGCGCGGGCTAAGTCGAGGATGGCTTCGATGTCCTCGGTGCGCTCTTCTGGCATGCCGATGATGAAGTAGAGCTTGAGCTGGCGAAATCCATGGCGAAAGATGAGTCGAACCTTATCTAGTAACACTTGGTTGGGGATCGGCTTGTTGAGTTTGACCCGGAGTTCATCTGATCCAGTCTCAGGAGCCAAGGTGATTGAGCGATCGCCAGAGCGGTGTAGTTCGCTGAGAACCGCTTCGGTAACCGCCGGGATCCGGATCGAAGAAACCGCCGAACGGAACCCCAGTTGGTTGGAGGTCGCCAAGATGGTTTCGATCTCTGGATGATCCCCCACTGCGGTGGCCAAAAATCCAACCTGATCGGTCACCGAACGGCCACGCTCCAAAGCCTCCAGGATGTACTCGGTGGGGTGCCAGCGAAAGCCGCCCATGCCAAAGGTAGCCCAGCAATAGCGACATTTTTCCGGGCAGCCGCGCGACATCTCGATCAAGAATTTGTTGGAAAACTCAGTGTTCGGAGTGACGATCGCCGAGGTCGGCAAATGACCCGGTAAGCGCATCTGCTCGCCACTCAGGTCGAGCTTGCGCAGTTTGGATTCGCTGTCGGTGCTGACCAAGCCGTGCCTGCTGGGTACATAGAAGCCATCTTGCTCTGCCAGCGCTTCTAGCGTCGCTCCGCGAGCATCCAGTTCCAGTGCGGCAAGTAAAGCTGGCAGCACATTCTCGGCGGCGCCCAGGACAAAAATGTCGACAAACTCGACCATCGGCAACGGGTTGATGGTGGCGCAAGAGCCACCCATAATCACCAGTGGGTCATCCGATCCACGATCGCGCCGACGCACCGGGATTCGAGTGCGCTGGAGCATCTGCACCAAGTTGACGAAGTCCTCCTCAAAGGAAACCGAAAACGCCACCGCAGGAAACGCCGACAACGGGGTCTCGAACTCGACCGAAACTGGTTCCGCTGTGCCGTTGCAAAAAAACCGCTCCGCCGCCCATTTTTCCGCCTGGTGCACCAACTCGTAGGTGCGCTGAAACCCAAGGCTCGACATGCCAATGTGATAGCTGTTGGCGTAGGCAATCGCCAGCCGCCGATCGGCGTGGGGGGTCAATGGCGCCGTTGCTTTCTCTTGCTCGCGGATGCTGCGCCAATCGATATTGCCTCGATCGGCTGGGTTTCGTGGGTGTGACATTTTCGGCGGTGAATCCAGGTGGCAAGGGATCTTACCGCTCTCAAGTCCTTTGCTCTCGGTATGCTCGCCGAGATGAGTGCCCCCTTGCCTTGGTCCACCCGGCTGCTGTTGTTGGCAATCGAATCTCTACCTCGATTCGCCGTACAGCCGCTGGGCCGATTCTTGGCAACGCTGTACCGCCTTGCCGCCCCGCGCAAAATCCGGCGCGCGCAAACCAATTTGGCGATCGCCTTGGGCGATCAGCTCGACGACGCCGAGATTTCTCGCCTGGCGCGAGCGTCCTTAGTTCATCAAGCGGTATCCCTGCTGGAGACGGTACGAGAACTGCGGCGACCGGGGGCGATCTCTATTTCTGGCGTGGAAGACTTCGATCGCGCGGTGCGAGACATCGAAGCGATCCAAGGTCAGATCTTGATCACCGCCCACCTGGGCAGTTGGGAATTGCTCAACCGGGCCGGTACCCGTGCCGCCGGCAAAGGGTTCCACGCCCTAGCTAAAGAGGCCAAACAACAAAGCGCCAACCGGCTACTCGACACTCTCCGAGAGGCCGCAGGAATTCGGGTTCTTCCTTCGGGGCGTAAGTCGACCCTCAAGCGAATGGTTGAGATTCTGCGCAGCGGTGGCTGGATCGGTCTAGCGATGGACCAAAAACCGGACGGGCCCGGTATCCCGGTGCAGTTCTTTGGCCGCTCGACCGAATTCGTAGTCGGTCCTGCGGCGCTGGTTGAGCGTCGAAGGTGTCGGGTACTGGTCGCTTTCTGTGTGCGCGAGGGCAATGGCGCCTATCGACTGGTCGCGGAAGAGCTGGAGATCGAAGACGGCGAATCACGCCAACTCCTGACCCAGAAGATGGCTCACGCGGTGGAAAAAGCGATTCGTCAATACCCCAAGCAATGGCTGTGGACCTATCGTCGCTGGCCGGACGTGCGATAGAAAAAACTCTTGAGTGGGACCGGCTTTGTTGCTGGCGATTGTCTAAAGCCAAACCTTAGCGCTTTCCGTATTCTTGATGTCGCCCCGCCTATGACTCTCGCTGCCAATCGTTCCCCCACAACCGAGCCTGCCGCTTCGCCACAGGTACAGCTCCGTTCCTTGGACACGGTTTGGTTTCAGGTCACCGGAACGTTGTGTAACTTGGCTTGCCAACATTGCTTGGTTTCGGCCTCGCCAACCAACCGCACCCATGAGTTTCTCTCCATGGAGCAGGTGCGAGAGGGGCTCGAAGACGGCGCCGCTCTGGGTGCCAAGGAGTACTACTTCACCGGCGGCGAGCCCTTTCTCCATCCGCAGATGGAAGAAATGATCGAGCTCGCCTTGGACTTCGGCCCGGTCACGGTATTGACCAACGGCTTACTACTGCCAACGGATCGCTGTCGCCGACTCAAGACCCTGTCCAATTGGTCTTCCTATTCTTTGGACTTACGAGTGTCTCTGGATGGTTATGACGCAGCCTCCAATGATGCGGTTCGCGGTGAAGGAACGTTTGATCGGGTTTTGAAAGCCTTGGTTCGACTCAACCGAGTCGGACTGAATCCGGTGCTCACAGTCTCCGAGGTCGACAACACCGTGGGCAGCGAGTCAGGACGCAAACGATTCCTGGCTCTACTGCGCCAATTGGGGATCAAGCAACCGCGGCTCAAGGTCCTACCACTGTTCTCGATCGGCGCCGAAACCGAACGGGGTGGCGGTTACGCCGACTGGCAACGTCTTCAGGACGGGGATTCAGAGGACTGGGAGCACCTGCAGTGTTCCTCTTCTCGGGTGATCACCGACCAAGGCACCTGGGTGTGTCCAATCTTGGTCAACGAACCAGCCGGGCGGATGGGTTCCCGGCTTGCTGACACCTTGGCTAGCTACAGCGCTGATCATTCCGCCTGCTGGACCTGCCACCATTACGGAGTTTCTTGTCGCACGTGAGTGATCCCCTGTCTCAACACCGCGGAAAGGCCACTTGGGGAGATCGCTTGGTTGACTTGAATACCTTTCGCGCTGCCGCCGCGGACCAGGGCGAAACGGGAAGCGCACAACAACGACAAAAGGCGAGCGAGCGGTTCTTGCACCGCCCTGAAGACCAAGCCTTTCTCAAAGACCAGCCCGTCGAAGGGCCGTGGAGCAAAGTCGCCGTGTTTGGCGGGGTGTACAACAACCACAGCGCTCTCGAAGCCCTCTTGGAAACAGTGCGGGAGATGAAAGTTGAGGCGATCTACTGCCTCGGTGATCTGGGTGGCTTCGGACCTTCGCCGGAGAAAGTGCGACCACTGCTCGATAGCGAAGGAGTGCTCGGGATTCAAGGAAACTACGAACAATCTCTGGCTGCCAATGCTGAGGACTGCAACTGCGGCTATACCGACCCACGCGACAACCACTACGCCAAACTCTCCTATGCCTACACCGCCGAACGATGTGACCCCAAGCTGCGCTCTTGGCTGGGGGCTCTGCCGAAACACCGCCGGGTCTTAATCGGCGAACAAGAGTGGCTGCTGGTGCATGGCTCTCCGCGGGAGGTCAACGAGTTCTTGTTCGCTTCCACCAGCCCGGACTCCTTCTTGGATTTGCTCTGCCGCCAATACCGCTGCCACGGATTCTTGTGCAGCCACACCGGACTCCCTTGGCAGCGAACCCTGGCCTCTGGACGCCAGGTGGTCAATGTCGGAGCGCTGGGTCGACCCGCCAACGACGGAGATCTGCGGGTGCGCTTCGCGGTTTTAGAGCAAGGCTCCACACCCAAGGACCAGCCCAACGAACTCAAAACCGGAGCGCCCACGACCAGCACTCCCAAAACAACCGTGACCATCCACAAACTGGCCTATGATCACCACCTGATGGCGCGGGAAATGGAACAGGAAAACTTGCCTCAGCCCTTCATCGATACCATCCTCAGTGGCTGGTGGACCACCTGTTTGGAGATTCTTCCGGCCAAAGAACGGGCGCAAGGTCGACACTAGATATCGGCCCGACTGTTCCCAGTGGTCGGTGGGCAGTGGGCAGTGGGCAGTGGGCAGTGGGCAGTGGGCAGTGGGCAGTGGGCAGTGGGCAGTGGGCAGTGGGCAGTCTAGAATTAACGCATAACCTTTTTGTTTAATGTCCTTAGGCTCTCCCCATCTTGCGATTCTTGGCGCCGGGCCGATCGGCCTAGAGGCTGCACTGGCGGCTACTGAAAGAGGTTGGTCTTTCACTCTCTACGAAGCGGGAGACCGGGTCGCCGACGCAATGCGTCGATGGGGCCATGTACGCCTGTTTTCACCCTGGTCGATGAATGTCTCGCAACGAGCGCGGCGAGCGTTGGAGGGCCAAGCAGAGATTCCCGATAACCAGGAGTGTCCCACCGGCCACCAGTTGGTGGACCGGGTTTTCGATCCCCTGGCTCGCACACCCCAGATTCATCCCCACTTGAAATTGGAGCATCGAGTCCTCGAAATTGGTCGCCAGGGTTTTCTCAAAGGTGACGCCATTGGTACCGGGGAACGAGATGCGGCTCCGTTTCACCTGCTGATCGACACTCCCCATGGCGAGCAAGTCGAAACCGCGGACATGGTGCTCGATTGCACCGGGGTCTACGGCCACCCCAACTCCGCCGGCGCCGACGGCGTCCGCGCGTTGGGAGAGACCGCAGCGGAACCTTGGATCACTCGGCATCTTCCTGACTTTGACCAAGACGGCGACCGGTGGACCAACCAAAGGGTCTTGTTGCTCGGCAGCGGCGCCTCTGCCAAGACGGCCGCCCGGGGCTTGGCGCAGATGATCGCTGCGCATCCTCAGACGCATCCCCGGGGGCAAGTGATCTGGGCGATGCGCTCCAACCCTGCCGATTGGCGACTCGATCCAGACGATCCATTGCTCGCAAGGCAGCAACTACTCGAATCGGCCATCTCGTTAACCGCAGAGGATTCCAAATTCGAGATTGTGCCCAATGCGCAAATTCAGCGCTTCTTGATTGAGGATTCAGTTGAGGGCTCACCGCCGACCGCAATTCAAGTTGAGATGGTTCAGCCAGACGGCGCGTTGAACAAGGTCACCGTCGACCGAGTCCTGGCCTTGACTGGATATTCCGCTGACAACCGCCTCTATCGCCAGTTGCAAGTCCACGAGTGCTACGCCACCGGCGCACCGATGAAATTATCTGCCGCGCTGCTGGCCGAAGGTGGAAGCACCGACTGCCTGCAACAACCAACCGTCGGCGCCGAAGCTCTCACCAATCCCGAGCCGGGCTTCTTTATCCTTGGCGCCAAATCCTACGGGCGCAATCCGACCTTCTTGATGCGCAATGGCTTTGCTCAAGTGGATGAAGTCTTCAACTCAATAGATAGCTAAATGCCCTAAATACTTTCGGAGAGTACCTTTCGATGCGGTCATTCTTTGTCTTGCACAAATTGAGGCGGACTCAGTTGTACGGAGGCTGCCCGAAAACCGCTAACTGTCTGGGCAGCTCGCTCCTCGACGCAAGCCTCGATGACCTTCCGCTCAACGGTGGCGGTGGCGTTGGCAGGTACGACAGCATCGACTCGCACGAGTGACCGCAGGCCACACTTCATTCTCCCAGAGGCGTGGGTAAGTGCTGACGTTGCCCTCATTCGGCTTACCGTCAAGGGCAAGAAACAGCAGCGACTGGCCCGGCTCGGCAGCGAAATTATTGGTCAGAAGGGCATGGCGTCGGCCAAGCAGAAATCTGTGGTGCCAAGCACCATCAAGAGAGATGGGGCACGGACGATCATTGAACCTACATCCGACCTTGAGCCAGGTGAGTATGCTGTTCTTATCGTCACCAAACTCTTCGACTTTTCTGTGAGCGGTTAGGAACGCGTCCCAAATGCCGGGAAGTCGATGATGCACACCGCAAGGTTCTCTTGATCAAGTTGCGCGATTATTGAGGGCAATCCCGTGAAGACGAGGCAAGTTGAGAGTGATTGAAGGTTCGCTTGCCCAGACGTTGTGATATATCTATCTAGTCAGCCAAACGATGGCCTAAGAACTTGGAAGTTCCAGGTCCATTTGCGATGGGGTTTGAGTGGCGAGCGTTTGGCTCGTTTTTCGGGAACCGGTGGCAGTGTTGTTGGCGTCTCACTCTCAGACGGGGCATTGCCACGGGCGACTAGAGTTGAGGAGGATGCATGACTAAGTCTATTGGTTTTTATTTCTTATTGTTCGTTATCGCTGCCCTGGGTTTGCCCTTGGCGGCTCAGCAGAACCAAGGCGAGGAACGAGGATTTAATCCGGAAGACTCGTACCAAATGGCCGAGTTCGACTCAGTGTCACTGTTTAACGGTGGGCTCACGATTGCGATTCCCATCGGACAGGAATATGTGGTCAGCGATCACCTTTCCTATGGCCTGACGCTTACGTTCGCGGGCAAGAACTGGAAATACCATAAGGAACTCTTCGCAGATTGTGAGGACCCGCCTTGTCAAGAGCAGGAAACGGTCTCGGTGGGTGAGCCGGACGGCCTATTCAACGCCGGGTTCGGCTGGATGATCAATCCGGGTCTACTTATCGCGCCAGATCCCACTGCTCCGTTTACCAGGACCAACCCTTGGGATCGGACGCATTGGCGCTATGTCGGTCCTGATGCAAGCGAGCACTACTTCTGGGATGAGCTGCACGAGGGTGAGTCTGACGGCAGCGCTACCACTTGGTACACACGGAGCAACAACTACTTGAGACTGAAACAAGTGTCAGCTTCTCTCTACACGCTCGAGTTTCCCAGTGGCGAGATTCATGAGTTCGAGCCCTTCAACAATATCTGGCGGGTGACCCGGATGGAGGACCGCTTCGGCAATGCGGTCGATATCAGCTACACCAACACCCAGTGGACGATCAGTGATAGCACCGGCCGTTCGCACACAATCAACTTCACTCTCCATAGCCATATGGTTCCCTACGGCGAGTCCCTCGGCTACATGGTGTCAACAGTCGATGTAGCAGCAGCACAAGGCCAACGTGCTGTCTACGACTTCTCCTATGCAACCCGAACGATTGGTGAAGGCTGCCAGTCGGGATGTCCTATCGGCAAGCTTTGACGTCTCGCTTCTGACTGAGATGGCTCAACCGGTGGGCGGTTCGTTTGAAATGAAGAACCCGGACAGTTCGCCGCGCTACAGCCTCAACTGCGTCACGAGTGGAGAGTCCGGGGCGTTGCTAGGTTTGCGGTTGCCGACACGAGGCCAGGTCGAATGGGACTACGGGGTCTGGGACCTGACACAAAACAACGAGACCACCTGGGGAGACAATCCACCACCGGCACAGACCCTCACCCTCGGCGTGACAGAGCGAAGAACCCTCAAAGCTGACGGCACGCTCATCGGTACCTGGGAGTATGAAAACGAACTCTGGCCTTTTGACGCCGATCAACCCGAAGACAAGCCGCGCGAGACACGGACCTATGTCAAAAACCCTGACGGTAGTTGCTCGACTCACTACTACGATGCCAACCCTGGATATGTGGCCTCGGTTCAGGCCGATCCAGGCTGGGCCTACGGTCTGCCGTTTTCGGAGGAAAGCACCAAGAGCGGTGGATACTATCTCTCAGTCGAGCAATGGACCGGCACCCAAAGCGTGAGCCGTTCGTTTAACACGCGCTTTGAGTGCTCAGGAACTGCGTTGCGCCGGAACTACGTCGAATACGACCACGATGTGCTTCCGGGTCTTCCCTTTGCCACTTGGAACGCCAACGGCTATCAGGTATGGCACGACTCCAACCGCCGTCTAGAAGCCCAGCGGACCGTCTATGTCGACGATGGCAACCGCTACGCAGGGGCGGTGTCCTCGGACTTCGACGGTCTCGGCCACTACCGCACCGCTACGACGAACGGAAATTTTAACGCTGGCAACGTACGCACTACGACCACCAACGTCAACCCCAGCAACGGCACCTACCCAAATGCGGGGTACAGCCCACCTGCGGTCTCCGCCGATTGGATCCTAAATACTTTCGCTGACCGCTCGGTCACTGAAGGCGCGACGACCTACAAAGAGCAGTTTTGCTTTGAGTCCTCGACTGGGTTCTTGCTACGCCGACGAACACAGGCCGATACGACACGGCAAGCGAAAGACTTTATTGTCGACTACACGAGTGATGTAAAGGGTTTCACTACTTTCGAGCGTTACTACGGCGGAGAAGGTGTTCAGAATAATGTGGCGATGACACAGCGCGGTGTCAGCACAGACCTGGACCTGTGCGGGATCATTCTTGCGGCTGACACCGAGGAGTTTGAGATCGAGCAGTCTCCTGGCGTTGGATCTCCACCTTCTGGCTACGGTACGCTACGCTGGATTAGGTACAACGAACGGAATGGCTCTTGGAGTGTCGCCCCCGTCCACCGCGACATCGACGCCAATACCGGACTCCCGGACGAGACCATCGATATTTCGGCTCTTCGCGTCGACTACACATACGACAAGGGCGGACGCCCGACCATCGTCCAGCCGGAGACTGACCACAAGGGTGCCCGCACCAAATACGACTACACCAACGCTGCGAGCACGACCCCTGCGCAAGTGGACATCGTCGAAGAACCCAACGACCCGAACAACAACAACAAGCTCAGTGAGCGCCGGATCCAGTTTGATGGTTTCGGTCGCGTCATTCGCGAGGAACGCAAACGGCCGAATGAGAGCTGGGTAGGGAGCACCATTGAGTACACGCCTCGTGGCTTTACCAAGCGTGTTTCCACAACCTGGACTGGCACTCCGACGACATGGACGACAACTACCTACGACGAGTTTGGTCGGCCGCTCACCATCACCCCGCCAGATGGCTCCAGCCACAATGTTACCCTCAGCTACGCCGGCGTGCGGGTGGTCAACCGGACCGTGAACATCCGAACCGGCAGCGGTGAGACACCCCAGACGACTACCGAAGAGTACGATCGCCTGGGACGTCTCTACAAGGTCACGGAGCCCAATGGCACAGTGACCACATACGACTACGATCCGTCTGACCGGATAAAGTCAGTATCGATGACGGGGGATGGTGTCACCCAGACTCGAATGTTCAACTACGACGGACGGGGAGTTCTTATCTCGGAGGCTCATCCAGAGAAGACCAATCCGGTCATGTACAACAACTACGATGCTCGGGGACATGCAACCCAAAAGATCGATGGCAATTCGGACCTTACTTTTATCTACGATCGCTCCGAGCGAGTGACGACAATCAAAGAGACAAACGGCAATGTCCTCAAGACCTTTTCCTATGCTATCGCCAACGACGGAACCAACCGTAGGCAAGGAAAGCTCGAGTCAGCCAAGCGGCACAACTACTTGCCAGAGCTTTCCAACGCTGCGAACGTCGAGATTCAGGAAGACTATCTTTACCGAGGAGTGGGCGGCCGCGCTACTCGGCGCACGACTTACAAAAACGGTGGCGAAGTCTTTCGTCTAGGGTCTTCCTACGATACCCAAGGACAGCGAACCTTGGTCTGTTACCCCAAGGAGTGCAGCGGCGGTGGCACTGAAGTGCTCTCGGTCTACACCAAAGGATTTCTGACCAAGGTCGACGGCTACGCGGACGTGATTGCCTACCATGCCAACCTAATGTTGCAACGGGTCGAGCACAACAACGGTGTTGACGACCATTGGGATGTTGCTAACCGCATGCGTCGGCCTGCGAAGATCTACACCACAGGTTCGACGGACGCGAATTTCGACACCGGGACCTACGTCTATGACGGTGCGGGAAACATCTCCAACATGGGGGATGATTTCTTCACCTATGACTCAGTGTCCCGCCTCGTTGACGCCGACATAACCGTAACCTCGGGTCACCATTGGGAGGAGAACACCTTCGACGCTTTCGGCAACCGTATTGCAGCCACTACCACTTCCCCCTCCAACCCGTTGGGCTTATTGCGGACCAATCCGACCGACCCCTCGACCAACCGCCTTGAAGGCACGACGAGCCGACCAATCTCTTACGACCTGGCCGGTAACATGACCCAATGGGGCACCGCTACTTACTCGTATGACGAACTGCACATGCAGAAACGCCTGCAGGACGGTACCGACAACGAATACCATGTCTACACGGCTAATGACGAGCGCGTGGCGGTGATCGAGACCAACAACTCCAACACCCAGAATGCGGCCCGTTGGATGATCCGAGATTTTGGCAATCAAGTGGTCAGAACCTACACCCAGGGAACCTATGGCTCGTCACTCTCTTGGGACAAGGACTACATCCACCGCGAGGGACAGATGCTGGCTCGCAAAACCTCCAGCGGCGTCGAGTATGCCCACATCGATCACTTGGGCACCCCGCGCTACTGGACCAAAGCCAACGCCTCAGCAGCCAAGCGGCACGACTACCTACCTTTCGGCGAGGAAGTCACAATTCCGAGCATGAATCCCGAGCCTATCCAGTTCACAGGACACGAACGGGATGGGCATCTCTCTGGGGGCTGCGGGTCGGGCACCACAGTCATCAATGGGGAGACAATTTCAACCGGGCAGCAGCGTACTGGATGCGATGTCATAACATCGGACACCACCACTGTCACCAGCATGAGCGAGGTGCGGTTTACTGCTGGCGAGAGAATCGAGCTGGGTGAAAATTTTGTCGTCGCCGATGGGGCACACTTTGTAGCGGAGATTGATGGAAACATCAAAGCCGACCGGCAGGACCTGGATTATATGCACGCTCGGTACTGCAGTCCGTATTTGGGGAGATTTAGCAATGTCGACCCGGTTGTTCGCCCAGGGATTGCTTCAAGACTTCCACAGTTGTGGAATCTTTACGCATACGCAGCGGGCAATCCGATGAAGTTCGTCGATCCGACTGGTCTGTTCATCGATGTTCCAGAAGGCTGCGGTAGCTCCGTCTGTGAGGAAGTTGTCGCATTGAAACAGACCTTGATTGAAGCTGGCGCACCAGAGGTCGCGAAGGAACTGAGTGTCGATGACAACGGACGGGTGGTGCTGGATAAGAAATTTAATCGCTCTCAAAATTCGACGGTGAAGCGGTTGGCTCGGACCATCAACGAGAAACGGGCCGGCTTTAAGATCAGCGTCGGTCGTTCTGACGCTTCTAAGGGGACTGGGGCCGTAACTCAACAGTCCAAAACTGGAGAGTTCACAATTACGATCAATTTTCACCAAGTAGGGCAGACACAATTTCAAATGACCCACGTGGGAACGGGTGAGAACGAGTTCAGATTCATGTCGGCAGGCGAGGTAATGATGCATGAAATCGGTCATTTCTGGATAACCTCTGGGCTCCTAAGCAATGCTGTGAATTTGGGTACTACGGCAAGTAAAGACAAAGCGCTCGAGTACGAAAACAAGCACCGAGAAATGCGCGGTGGTGCAGCCGCCCTCTACAATCGCAAGGAACACGATGTCACGAGAAAAGCGGACGACTAGCTCGGTAGACAAAACACTGATGCGAAATCTAAGAAGGTTGCTGTGGCCGGGCGTGTGTCTGTTCTCGATAGCATTCGCCATTGCGTTGGCGAAGCTCGTTATTGTGAGGCATTCACACGGTGCGTACTTCACAGCGGCGGAGGAGCCATTGTTTCTGGGTTTTCTACTTGCTGTTTTCGCAGCAGTCGTCTCCGCGACCAAGTGGATTGGCTCCGCTCTTCGTAGCCCTCAGCGCACTTTCCTGCTCGGCGCGGCGTTCGGTGCGTTGCCAGAGTTCATCTATCCCATTCTTGTACAGTTAAATCTCTTTCCCCATCCTCTTTCTCCCATATGGCAGGTACTTGTCTCTTGTATTGAGTACTTAGAGTTCCCAGGGCGGAGTCTGCATGTTCTCTTGCACGGTAGTTTCTTGGGTCACTGGACAGCGGGCTTGGCGAACCCGCACCTCAGCGTCGTGCTCTTGGAGTTTTCGAGGTTGATGGTCTACAACGCCATGGCCTACGCGTGCATCTTCGTGGGACTTTCACACATAGCCAGAATTATTCGAGCTTGGACTCCGAAAGGATGAGGGCAATACAACGTCTGACTACAATGATGGCGGCTACTTTGGTTTGTTATTGCCTATTGGTGAGTTGCACTACAGTGCAGCGCAATGCGCCCGATCTTGCCGTCTCCTGCAATACAGCGGGCATCGTCGCCGTCTTCGATGAATTTCTCTTTTATCGATCTGGAACAATCAGGCGGTCCGGTGGAGACCGTAGATGCAATGGTTCTCGGACAGTTCAAACGTCACGTATCGAAGAGCTGATTGAGTTGTTCGAAGAGAATGTAGGTGATTGGAAGAACGCAGACCGCGAGGGGCCATTGTCAGAACCCGCGTATTGCACTGTTTCCGTGCCGTCAGGCGATTCGCAAATCGCCAACGTTGACGTTGCTGAAGGTGCTGTCGCAAGCTTTCTCGAACGGTTGGACGAGATAGCCCATGAAGCCTACGGGACCCGATGCGGCGTCATGAACTTAGGCGAACTCTAGACGATTCGCTGGCGGAGATCTTCGAAATAAAGGCTCGTTTCGTTTGGGAAACCAAACGAATCAACCACGAATAATGATGTCTTTGAAAGACTGCGCTCTATTCTTCTTGGCCCTGTCTACGCTGATGTGCTCCCGCGCTCAGTCTAGCGACCGGGTGCAGCCCTCTATCGAGTCCGGTCTAGTGGATGTAAGAGTCGATCTTGGATCGAGTCTTGAGGCGACTATCGAAGCCTTGGGGAGTCCTGACCAGGCCTTTTTGACCAAAGGGTTTGACGCTGAAGGAACGGGTTTGATGGCGCATGGAGAGCCGGAGACTCTGGAACTCCAGTATGCCGCCAACGGCGCTCGATTCGCAGAAGCATGCCCCGAGTGTCCTCCGCTGGCACTTAACGTCTTTTTTGGTCTTCGGTCAAACAGCGACGCTGAACTTAAGGCGCATCCGCTCGGAGTTGTTCGTCGTGTGTGGGCGACTCCGGGTCGCGGCTCTTCAGCCTTCTTGCCAGCCCATGCTGAGACCCTCTTTGGGAAAGAGTACATTGAGACTCGGCAACCTCTTGAAGATCCAGACTGCGTGGACGTGTGTGATTCCAAGCAGTGTTTTGGAGAGCAGGGGTCTTTGTTGTGGCTGTATGAAGCAACGAATGTGCGAGTGGATTGGGTCGAGTACAAAGGCGCGATCACTCACGCCACTGGAATTTCGGTGGATGACAGCAACATTCGCCTGCAAACGTGTGAAAAAGTCAAAGGACTCGAAAACTAGGCTCTGTCAACTCTAGACAAGACCCGAGAACGCGCTACCCTGAAGTTGCGTTCGTATGCAAAATAGGTATCTGAGAAAGCTCAATATCGAGCTGGTTGATGGCGAGTTTGACAACGCCATCAACGAGCAGATCCGTGACCCGAAACAGGTTTACGAGATTTTTCGAGACATCAAAGACAAGTCGCAAGAAACGCTCCTGGCCCAGGAGTTCCATCCAAAGACCGTAGGTCTCTAAAATTCCGATTGAGTTTAAAAACTCGGGAAGTTTGGGTGTTCCATTGGCGATTTCGTCGTAGGTTGGGATTCCGTTTAAAGACTCGCTGCCACGTTTCTCGTTGGCGGCTCAGGGCGCTGTCTAACCTCGTAGCCGAAGGGTGGCGGCTGTTTCTTGCGTATCCGAAATCCCGTCAAGCTGCACCCGAACATCCACCACGCCACCAAACTGACCCTGAAGCCAGGTTCGCACCCATTCTTCGGTTTGTTCGCTGGCGGTGGCAGCCACTAAGCCACGGTGGGCGGAGGCTTGGGACTCCAGCCAATCCGTCATGCGACTACGTACACGTTCGATCGCTGCAGCTTCGTCACGCAGAGGGTTGTCGCCACCGGCATCGAGCTGCATCGCCGAAACATCGACGGCGGGGGGGTTCCAGCGTAGCTCGGGCGCTTCAACGGTCAGAACGCCGGTCTGTTCATCCCAGGTGAGGGTCCACGGGTCGTTGAGATCAAGGTAGTAAGTGTAGGTCACCGGAACTTCTGCCCGCACCACGACGTCCGGCAATTGCAGCTGACCCCAAAGAACCGACGCAGCATCCCGCTGTGACACCACTTCGGTGGTCTCCAGGGTGGCAACTTGCAAGCGTTGTACGCCTTCGACCTCGGTGGCGTAGTTGGTCAGCCGGGTGGTCAAGGTGCCCTCTCGGTAGGCACGAGCGATGGCAGCAGCGGTCTTGCCCGCTTGGTCTAAGGAGGGCAGGCTGGGCACCGCTCGCAAGAATAGCCACCACGCCAGCACCGCCAAGCCGACCACCAGCACCATGGCCAGCGGCCAACCGATCAGGCGAGAGCGGGAAGGACTTTGATTCTCAGCAGGCATCGCTTGCGGACTCCGAGTTGTTACTAGCCTGGAAAGTCGTCACTGCGTGGGGTCCAGCCGGTTTCCGGGTCGGAGTTTGAATCAGAGCTGGAGCTGGTCGACCCGACGGTCACCCAGCCGCGAACCTGAAAGTCAGCCCCGCAGCCACGGTCAACCCAAATCAGTTCGCGTTCGCGACCCCAGCTGGTGCCCTCAATACAGGGCGCTTGGCTGCGACGGCGTTCCAAGGCGACTTCAGCGTCCAGGGGAATCCGGCACACACTGCGTCGGCCGTTGTTGGATTGGCAACTGACGCGGCCGGTGCGCAATTCTTGATTGGGGTCGACGCGGAAGCGACCGCGACAGCCGCCATCGACCCAGATCTCTCCCGAGCGCACCCCCCAATTCCGGCTCTCTTGGCAAGGCGCGGAACCAGTGTTACGCACCAGTTCAACTTTCCCTGGGGCGGGCAACGCGCAGATTTGATAGCGAACCCCAACACGGCCACACTCTAGCTCGACGATCTGGTTGGCCGGGCTCTGCTCGATTCCCGTCACTTGTCCGCCGGGGAAGGTCCAGATCTCAACTTCAAAGACCCGTCCGTTGCTGTCCAGGCGGCACGATCCCTGGTGGCCGAGGCGGCTCTTCCAGGTCAAGAGATCGGTGGACTGGCCCGCTTGTGGGCGGGCTTGTTGCGCCGTGACTTCGCTGCCGGTCAAGGCTTCTGCGGCCCGGCGGCAGTCTTCTGGGTCAGCGCTTACTAGGCCTGGTATCAACAAAATCGACGCCACAGCAACCGCAAGGACTAGCGCGCGGTGGCGTTGTGGCGCGGGGTGCGCTTCAGGGTTGGGGTACTTCATCGATCCTCCTCAGGATGTTGTAACCAATTTTGCAATTCAATCACCTGCGACAGGCAGGCGAGCGGCTCTTCAGCTAGCAGGGCTTCTCGGGGTTGCGCGCCGCTGGTGACGCCAATGGCGTCGACCCCAGCACTTCGTGCCATCGCCAAGTCGTGGATCGAGTCACCGATCATCAAAGCTTGATCAGCACGAAAACCCGTTTCTTCCAGTAGTCCCAAGACCATCGCCGGATGGGGCTTGGATTCCGACTCGTCCACCGTGCGGCTGATGGCGAAGTGGTTGGCAACACCGGTGGTGGCAAAGTCGTCGACCAGCCCGTCGCGGGTCTTGGCAGTGGCGATCGCCAAGGTGTGCCCGGAGGCCACTAGGGTGGCAAGCATCGGCTCCACGCCGCCAAACAATCTGGAGCGCCGGTTGAACCCACCGCGCCAAAGTCGTCGGTAGGTATCGAGTACGTCTTGATAGGTCTGTTCGCTGCACCCGGGAGCCAGTTGATCCACGGTCTCACGCAGTCCAAGTCCGATCGCGGCACGAATTTCAGACGCCGGGAGCGCGCTTAACCCCAACTCAGCCACGGTCTCCTGGGTGCAGGCGACGATAGTCTCGATCGAGTCGATGAGGGTGCCGTCCCAATCAAAGATCAAGAACGGATAACGGTTGGCGCGCATTCGTCAGTCAAAAAACAAGCAATTCATCCAGATGATTACAAGGGTGTGACCACAACACCCTCAGGGTTCGCTGAATCAGGCCGAGTCAGCATCGCCGAAGAGTACATGGTATCGCTGACCAGCTCGACACCGGGGCCAACCACGACGCGCGACAGCCGAATCCGTTCTCCCAGAACGGCTCCCTCCAAGACCACGCTGTCGACAATTTCTGCGCTCTCAGGAACTTCCGCCCGCGGCGAAACCGGGGAGCTGCCTTCGCGCCGACAGGTCGCCAACACACCATCGAGATAACGCGCCGGGGTTCCCAGATCAAACCAGGGTCGATCAGTAGTGTAAGCGGCAATTTCTTGACCCTGATCGAGAGCCGGTTGATATAGATCGCGCACGGTGTCCGATGGCTTCACTGCCAGTCCCTGAAGAATCTTGGGATCAAAGACCTGCAGTCCGGCAAACACGCGCGCCTCTCCGGGAGCCGGTTGGACAAATCCCCGCACCCGCTCGTTTTCGACGCCGATGCCACCACCAAAGCGAACCGGGTCGGCAAATGAAGAAACCAGCAAAGTCGCCAATGCTTCTGTGTCTTGATGGTGTTCGATCACCGCAGCGATCGGCCACTGGCACACCGAATCGCCGTTGATCACCACTGCCAATTCAGCGGGTTCCAGGAACTCTCGGAGCTGAGCCAGAGCCCCGAGGGTGCCCAGAAGCTCTGCTTCCTCGGAGTAGACCACCGGTATGTCAGCAAAAGTGTCACCCAGATAGCTGCGGATCGGGTCGCCAAAGTGATGCAAGTTAAGCGCAACAGCCTCGACCCCCACTAGGGCTAGTTCACTCAGAGTGCGCTCCAGGATCACCCTCTCGCCCACTGGGAGCAGGGGCTTAGGAATCTCGTCGGTCAGGGGGCGTAGGCGTTGGCCGTGCCCCGCCGCCAGCACCACGGCCCTAATCTTGGTTGCCTGGGTCGTCAGTTTCTCGGCTGCGCGAGTCTCTGGCTCTTGGCTCAAGGAATCCGTCGCCGGAGGAACCACTAGTCAAAGACCATGTGGCGCGGAGCGTCGGGGTGCTCCTCGCGGTAGGTCTCGTAGAGCGCGACGTAACTCTCGCTCTCCGCGTCGGCGGGATCGAAACCCATCAGCGCTACCACCTCAGCCGCGCGGTCACCCTCGATTTCGACGAAGCTGCCAATCGGCGTTTCGTCCAAGGCGATCTCAGCGCTTCCCAGGTGCCAAGTCGAGCGGCGCTTTTCGTAGTAGCCGGTTTCTTCGAACTCGACCGCCTCAAGCAGCGTCCGGGCCGCCTCCAGATCGCTGATCCCGAGTTCGATCTCGGTGCGCACCCGGGCCCCTTCTTCATAAGTGACCGGGCCCTTGTAGGTCAACCTAGCGCCACTGTGGTCTTGGCGCAGTCGCAGCACTTGGCCCGAGCTGCGGATCTGGCTGCCACGGTCAAAAAGCCAATTGCGCTCCAATGCAGAGCGCTCGCCGCGCTCCGCGCCGATGGCCTTGATCTGCTCGATCACAGCGCCCAGGGACTCGACCCGAAACTTGTATTCCCGTTCGATGTCGTTGGTCACCTAGGTCGACGCTCCCAGTCGATCGAGAAAACGCACCGTGGTGCGAATACCAGCGTAGAAGTTGGGGATGTCGAATTTCTCATTGGGTGAGTGCAGGCGATCGTCGTTGAGGCCAAAGCCCATCAACAGCACCGGCGTCTCTAGAACCTCGGCAAAGGTGGCAACAATCGGAATCGATCCACCTTCCCGCACTTTGACCGAGTCGACACCCCAGATGTCCGCCTGGGCGGCAACCGCTGATTCGGCTATCGGCCCGTCCAAGGAAACCAAGACCGGCTTCGCACCGTGGACATAGTCCGCCTTGACCCGCACTCCAGCCGGCGCCACTTGATTGACGTAGTCAGTGGTCAGATCGGCTATCTCTTGCGGATCTTGATCGGGAACCAGGCGCATCGAGAACTTGGCGCCAGCCCATGCCGGCAGCACGGTCTTGGCGCCCTCTCCTTGATAGCCACCAAAGATGCCGTTGACGTCCAAGGTGGGGCGCGCCCAGACCCGTTCGAGATGGGTATAGCTCTGTTCACCGCGCAACTCGTCGACGTCCAGCTCGGCGGCAAATTCTTCATTGCTGAAGGGCAGCTTGCCGAAGCCCTCCCGCTCCCAGTCTTCCAAGGGTCGCACTCGATCGTAAAACTCCGGAATCATCACTCGCCCGGTCTCTGGATCGTGGAGTCGCGAAAGGATGGTTGCCAGGGCGTTTGCCGGGTTGGCGACACCGCCGCCGTAGGTGCCCGAGTGCAGATCGTGGTTTGGGCCGTCAACTCTCAGCTCGACGTAGCAAAGTCCTTTGAGCCCATAGAGCAACGACGGTTGGCCAGGGGCGTACATCGACGAGTCGGAGATCACCACTGCGTCACAGGCCAGGAGTTGGCCAGCGTCTTCGCGCACAAACTGCTCGATCGACTCGCCGCCGGACTCTTCTTCGCCTTCGATCAGAAACTTGACGTTGACCGGCAGTTCGCCGCGTTCAGCGATCAGTGCCTCCACCGCCTTCAGGTGGCAAAACGATTGCCCTTTGTCGTCGGTGGCTCCGCGAGCCACCAGTTGCTCGCCTTCGACGGTCGGCTCGAAAGGGTCGTGGCGCCACTCTTCCAAGGGGTCAGGGGGCTGGACGTCGTAGTGCCCATAAAACAGCACCGTCAGCTTGTCGTCGCCAACCTTACGCTCGCCATAGACCATCGGGTGGCCATCGGTCTCAATCAATCGGGCGCTAACTCCGGCAGCTTCCATTTTCTCGATGACAAAGTTGGCGCAGCGGAGAATTTCTTCAGCATACGCAGGGTCGGTTGAAATCGACGGGATGCGAATGTAGTCCTTCAGTTCTTCTAAGTAGCGCTCGCCGTCTTGCTCGATGCGGGAAAATACGTCTTGGCTGTCTGTCATGCTTGGTCCTTAGTTCTTTGTTCTTGTTGCGTTGCTGTTCTGGGTCAAGTTGGGGGCGGTGTATCAGGGATCCTGCCGAGGGGTGAGTCCATCCAACCCTTGCCAGGTTTCATCGGAGTCATCGAATACCGGAAGATTGGGTTCCCAGCCAAATCTTTCCATCGCTCGCCAGCCCCACAAGATGGACCACTTGGCGAACGTGCCATAGGCCTGGGTGCCACAGAACACCAAGCCGTGGAGCCCATCGAGAATGCCCAGTTGGATGAAGTAGGTGCGAAAAAACCGCCACCCTGGACGAAATACCACTTCCAACAAGCCGGCGCGACGGCCCTCGCGCCAAAGCTGAGAGGCACCCCAGATCCCATACCGGGTGATCCGCTCAAAGTACTCGGAAAGGTCGTAGACCATGTAGTGACGCAGCCGATTCTTAAGCCGCAAAGTGGGCCCTTCGGTGACCATGTCGGCGTGCACCCGGCGGTTGGGATAGCGCGCCTTGCCGCGCTCAAACAAGCGCACCACTTCATCGTGCTGAAAGCCCGAGAAGCAAATCTCGTGGTTCAAGAAATAGACCCGCCGACGGATCACGTAGGCGACACGATCGGGTCCCGCGGCAAGCAAGTCTTCGATTTCTTGTTGCAGTTTCGGGGTACAGCGTTCGTCGGCGTCGAAGATCAACAGCCAGTCGTGCTCGGTGTTGTCGATCGCCCAATTTTTCTGCGCCGCTGAGCCGAAATAGGTGCGCTGCTCCAATCGAACATTGGGGAAAGATTGGACGATCTCCACCGTGCGATCGGTCGAGAACGAGTCCACCACTAGGATCTCTTCACACCAAGACAGCGACTCCAAACATTCCGCAATGCTGTTCTCTTCGTTGAAGGTGGTGACGATCGCGGAAATCGCCGGACGTGGTTGCTGAGTTGTTTGCGCTTTACTCATCGTTTTCTTGCCAAGCCTACTCCACCTCAGGGTGGTTCGCCGGTGATCGGCGGGTTACCCGGAGCAAGTTGATTCCGTTTACCGTTGTGTGGGCGATCATTGGCGCGATCAAGGTGCCGGTCCACAGGTAGAGCGCACCCAACCCCAGGCCAGCCAGCGCGGCGACCGCCGCCCAGAGAACCCCCGCACGCCCCGGGCCCAGGTGGGCAACCCCAAATGCAGCCGCACTCACCCAAATTCCCCATGCCGGCTGCATCGCGCCACGAAAAAAGAGCTCTTCGGCAAACCCCGACAACAGACACAAGGCCCAAAGCTCCGAGCGGTGAAACTGTCCGACGATCTCTGCAATGTGTTTTTCTAGGACCCTAAGCTGAGGAATAAGCCGTAGCAAAAACCAAGCTCCGGCCAACCCGGCGCCCGCCGCTAAGCCAAGTCCGATATCGCGCAGCCATGAGTGAGCGTCAAAGAAGCTCTGCCAGCCCAGCCCGGTTGCGCTAACGCTGGCCCACAGGGCACCGCCGAGCGCCAAGGCCATGTAGAACCACCAAGCTCGGCGGTAGATCGAACTACTGCCGGCAAACGGATTCCAAAACGGTTGATTTCCGGCTTGGCCTTCAGCGGAGGGTCGCAACAGGCCCGAACCTATTCGCTGTCTTTTTTGGCGTCAGCGGTGATGTTCTCTTGGGTTTCCTCAGCACCTGCTTCTTCCGCCGTCGTATCTTCTGGCTCGCCAAGCTTGGCCATCGAAACCAAGATGTCGTCACCTTCGATGTCCATCAATTTGACACCCTGGGTTGAACGACCGGTCACCCGCACGCCACTGACACCGGTGCGAATGATCTTTCCTTCCTGGGTGATCATCAGCAGCCCTTCGTCCGGCAGCACCTGGCGTGAACCGATCACCGGCCCGGTCTTCTCCGAGACTTTGAGGTTGATAATTCCTTTGCCGCCGCGGCCCTGAATCCGGTAGGCCGAGAGATCGGTGCGTTTGCCGATTCCGCGGGCCGCCACGGTGAGGATCTCGCCCTCGTCGCCCAGTACCTCCATCGACACCACCTTGTCGCCCTTGCGCAAGGAGATTCCGCGCACCCCGCGGGTCGCTCGACCCATCAGTCGAGCATCTTTCTCGGGGAAACGGATGGCGAAACCTTTCGCCGTAGCCAAGAAAACATTCTCTCCGGGGGTTACTTGTCGCACCCCTAGGAGACGGTCGTCTTCATCAATGTTGATGCCGATAATCCCTCCGGCGCGTGGCCGTGAGTAGGCCTCGAGGCTGGTTTTCTTGACCGTTCCCTTCTCGGTGACAAAGATCAAACTGCGCTCCTGGTCGGCAAAGTCATGCACCGAAACCGTCGCCGCCAGTTTTTCGTCGTCGGCCAAGGACAACAGGTTGACGATCGCCTTGCCGCGAGCCGCGGGGCCCATCTGGGGGATGTCGTAGACCTTGAGCCAGTAGACCCGGCCTGACTGGGTGAAGACCAAGATATAGCTGTGCGCCGAGGCCACATGAACGTGCTCGACCCAGTCGCCCTCTTTAGCGTCCATCCCCTTGCGCCCTTTACCGCCACGATTTTGGGCGCGGTAGAGCGACAACGGGGATCGCTTGACGTAGCCCGCCTGCGACACGGTGATCACCATGTCTTCGTCGGCGATTAAGTCTTCGACCGTGTAGTCCTTCAATTTATCGACAATCTGCGAACGGCGCTCGTCACCGTAGGTGTCGCGAAGCTCGACTAGTTCGCGCTTGATTTCTCCGGCCACCAACTGATCGGAGGCCAGGATCGCGCGCAGCCCTTCAATCAAACGAGAGAGCTCTTCGTACTCCTCAACCACCTTGTCGCGCTCGAGTCCGGTGAGTTTCTGCAGGCGCATCTCCAGGATCGCTTGAGCTTGGGGTTGGGAGAGGGAAAAACCTTCCATCAGCCGCTCGCGCGCCTGGGCCGGAGTTTGGCTGGAGCGGATGGTGGCGATCACTTCGTCGAGATGATCCAGCGCCTTGAGGATCCCTTCCAGGATATGAGCGCGTTCCTCCGCCTTACGCAGATCAAAGCGGGTGCGGCGAACCACCACCGTCTTACGGTGGTTGATGAAATGGACCAGGATGTTTTTAAGCGGCAGAACCTGGGGCTGGTTGTCGACAATTGCCAGCAGAATGATTCCGTAGGAGGTCTGCAGCGGGGTCATCTTGTAAAGCTGGTTGAGCAAGATCTCTGGAACTTCTCCACGCTTAAGATCGACCACCACGCGGATGCCGTCTCGGTCTGATTCGTCGCGCAGGTCGCGTACGCCTTCAATCTTCTTGTTGCGTACCAGGTCGGCGATCTTCTCCATCAACCGCGCTTTGTTGACTTGGTAGGGCAGCTCGGTGATGACGATCGATTGTCGATCGCCACGGGTTTGCGTCTCGATCGCCGCCCGGGCGCGCAGTTGAATCGACCCGCGACCGGTTCGATAGGCCGACTCGACCCCCTCCACGCCGTGGATAAACGCTGCGGTGGGAAAGTCTGGCGCAGGAATCTTGGTCATCAAGTCTTCGACCGTGGCGTCAGGGTTCTCGAGTAAGAGCAACACGCCGTCGATCACCTCAGTGAGGTTGTGGGGTGGAATGTTGGTCGCCATGCCGACCGCAATTCCGGACGAGCCGTTGACCAACAGGTTGGGCACCCGAGCCGGGAGCACAGTGGGCTCGGCCAAAGATCCGTCGTAGTTGATGGTCCAGTCGATGGTCTCTTTGTCGATGTCCTCGCGCAGCATTTCCTGGGCCAAGCGGGTCAAGCGCACTTCGGTATAACGCATTGCCGCTGGGCTATCGCCGTCAATCGAGCCAAAGTTTCCTTGGCCGTCGACCATGATGTAGCGCATCGAGAAATCCTGCGCCAGGCGCACGACAGTGTCGTAGATCGGGCCGTCGCCGTGGGGATGGTATTTACCCATGACGTCACCAACGATGCGGGCTGACTTCTTGTAGGGGCGGTTGGCCAAGCTGCCGCCCTCCCACATGCCGTAGAGCACCCTTCGATGCACCGGCTTGAGCCCGTCCCGCACGTCGGGCAGTGCTCGGCCCACGATCACGCTCATCGCGTAGTCGAGGTAGGAGTGCTTCATCTCCTCTTCGATGTGGTGGTCCACCGAAGAATCAAACGGGAGAACGCGGTCGCTGTCGCTCATAACTTCTGCTTCCTGCTCGGTTAGATATCGAGGTTGCGCACGTCCAGCGCGTTTTTCTCAATGAACTCACGGCGCGGCGCCACTTGATCGCCCATCAAGACGGTAAACAAGTTGTCGGCCTTCTCGTTGTCTTCAATGGTGACCCGCAGCAGGCGGCGCTTGTCGGGATCCATGGTGGTTTCCCAGAGCTGTTCGGCGTTCATCTCTCCCAGGCCCTTGTAGCGCTGAACCGTGAGCCCTTTCTTGGCGGCGGTATAAAGCCCTTCTACTGCCTCTTCCAGGGAGTCAAAGGCTTCCGAGGTTTCTTCACTAACCAAAGAGGCTACGCTTGCTGACCAAGCCTCAAGCCCCTTCTTGTTGTTCGCCAACTTGATGAACTCTCCGCTCACCACCAGGTCGAGATCAAAAATCACCTGCCGTTCGACGCCATCTCGACGACTGGTAAAGGAGATCCGCTGGGTTGGGTGTTGCGGATCTGGCTCGACCACCACGCTGTGGAACCCGGATGCTTCGATGATCTGTGCCACTTGGCGCACTTTTTCTTCGTTGTTGAGCGCGCGGCGGTTGATCAGCCCTTGCTGCAGGGCGACCCGCAGCGCGTCGGCCGGGTAGCCTCGGGCGGTCAGCCGATCCAATGAAGCCCTGAATTCTTCGATCGCCAGCAGCAGTTGCCCGAGCCGCGGACCCTTGATCGGTTTGCCGTCGTCGAGCTGCAGCGCCCAGCGGTCGAGAATCCGCTCGTGGAGCATCGCCTGATACTCGTCATCGTCCTTGAGGTAGCTCTCGCTACGCCCTTGCTTGACCTTGTACAGCGGCGGCTGTGCGATATAGAGGTGTCCTCGTTCGATCAGCTCTTTCATCTTGCGGTAGAAGAAGGTCAAGATCAGGGTGCGAATGTGGCTGCCGTCGACGTCAGCGTCGCACATGATGATCAGCTTGTGATAGCGCAGTTTGTCGCTATTGAAGTCGTCGTCACCAATGCCGGTGCCCAGGGCGGTAATCAGGTTGATGATCTCGTCCGAAGACAACATCTTGTCGACCCGTGCTTTCTCGACATTCAGGATCTTTCCCTTAAGCGGCAAGATCGCCTGGAATTTGCGGTCGCGTCCCTGCTTAGCGGTACCTCCCGCAGACTCTCCCTCAACCAGGAACAACTCGGCGAAGCGTGGGTCGCGCTCGCTACAGTCGGCTAGCTTTCCGGGCAGGCTGGCGGCGTCGAGCGCCCCTTTGCGGCGGGTGAGTTCGCGCGCCTTGCGCGCCGCTTCGCGGGCCCTGGCCGCCTCCAGGCATTTGTCGATGATGCGCTTGGCGATTTTCGGGTTCTCTTCTAAGAAGTTGCCCAGTTTGTCGTTGACCGCCTGCTCAACCCAGCCCTTGGTCTCAGAAGAAACCAGTTTGTCTTTGGTCTGGCTGGAAAACTTGGGGTCTTTGATTTTGACCGAAATGATCGCGGTCAACCCTTCTCGCGCGTCGTCCCCGGACAGCGAGCCTTTGAAGTTTTTTGCCAAGCTGTGTTCTTTGGCATAAGCGTTAAGGGTTCGGGTTAGTGCAGAACGAAAGCCCGAGAGGTGAGTTCCACCGTCGCGGTTGCGAATGTTGTTAGTGAAGCAGTGGATCTTTTCCTGATAGCCGTCGGTCCACTGTAGGGCGACCTCTACGGTTTCAGCGCCGGTGCCGTCGTCGCGTTGCTCTTCCAGGTGAATGGGCGGCTTGTGCAGTGGGGTCTTGGCTTCGTTGAGATATTCAACAAACGACTGAATTCCACCGGAGAAGGCGAATTCGTCGCTGCGGTCGCTTCTCTCGTCGGTCAACCGGATGTGCACACCGCGGTTGAGAAACGACTGCTCGCGCAGCCTGCGGGCTAAGGTTTCGTAGGTGTAGGTAATGTGGGTGAAGATCTTGGGGTCAGCCCAGAATCGCACCCTGGTACCGGTCTTGTCGGTGGTGTCGCCGGCTTCGATCGGCGCCAAGGGTAAGCCTTCTTCGTAGGATTGGTTCCACAGTTTGCCTTCGCGGGCGATCGCGAGTTCAAGCCGGGTGGCCAGTGCGTTGACCACTGAAACGCCGACCCCGTGCAGTCCGCCGGAAACCTTGTAGGAGTTCTTGTCGAACTTTCCACCCGAGTGGAGCTCGGTCATGATCACCTCGGCGGCCGACCGACCTTCGCCTTTGTGCAAGTCGGTCGGAATGCCACGTCCGTCGTCTTCAACGCTCACTGACTCGTCGTCATGAATGATCACGTCAACCCGGCTGCAATAGCCGGCCAACGCTTCGTCGATCGCGTTGTCGACCAACTCAAAAACCATGTGGTGCAGACCGGACCCATCGTCGGTGTCACCGATGTACATTCCCGGTCGCTTGCGGACCGCTTCCAGCCCTTTGAGAACCTTGATGTTCTCGGCCGTGTATTGCGCTGCGGCTGCAGTTGTCTCTTTCTTCGGCACCTAGAGAACCCCCGGTTGTTGACCTAGAAACTCCGTTTTTCAGGAGAGCGGAAAGAGCCAAGGAGAAACGTTGCTTCCTGCCCGGTTGACCCTTGCCTCGCAGGGTCAAATTCTAGCATGCCGAAGGGTTGGTTTTCTAGCGCCTGTGGAAAAAATAAGGTGTTTCTTTACAATAACTTAACGCTCATAGGTTTCCACTCCTCTGGTTGGTTCGAAGAGTCTCTGCCGAGCGCCGGATCAGACCCCGTTCACCATGCCTTCGACCGCTGCATGGGTAGCCCTCTCGGTGCTGTTTTGCCATGCTTCCGCTTGACTTGAGGTAGCGATCACCTGGGGCAGTTGGTCGACCATCGCACAGACCTTGGAGCGCCTCTGGGCGTCTAAGTCGGAGTCTATATCGTCAATCAAGAATGCCGGCTTGAGACCGGCTTCCACCAGTCGCTCCACCGCCGCGACAAACAGCGCCAAGGTAAGAGCTTTCTTTTCTCCTCGAGATCCCCTCTTGCGCACCTCCACTTGATTCCAGATACATTTCCAGTCGTCCCGCTGGGGGCCCCAAAGTGGATATCCACAGGCCCGTTCCTCGCTCTCTCTTTGCCGCAGCGACTGCAGAATCAACTGCTCGGTTGGCCCCTCGTCGGTTGCCCCGTGGTCGCGCCCCGCGGTCGACGCCAGGTAGCTTAGGCGCGGCTCGCTTCCGGGGAGTCCTAGCTCTGTAGCTAGGCGTTGGATTCTTTCTTCCAGGTCACCAATAAACCCCTTTCTCCACCGCAGTACGTGTTCGGCCAGTGGCGCCAGAAGTTGATTCCAGGGGTCCACCGGCTGTCCTTGGGCTAGAGCCGCCCTCTTGGAGTCCAAGACTCGTCTCAGCCTGGCCAGAAGCACCAAGGCCTCTGGTTTTTCGTTGATCAAGCTGCTGTCCAGGAATCGACGTCGGCTGGCGGGCTCTCCCTCTAACAGGTTGGTGTCTCTCGCTGAGTAGGCGACGATCGGTTGTACCCTGAGATGGTCGATCATCGCTACCCCCGAGCCGTTGACCAGGCGGCGCACTCCTTCTTGGCCGCCCCAGGCCAGCCGCAGTTGAACCCGCCCTTGGTTCTCGGTCTCAATGGTCGTCGAAAACGCGGGACCGGCATTGGCACAGCACTCGGCAAGGCGATGGGTCAGAAAGCTCTTACTGGTCGCCGCCAGGTAGATCGCCTCCAAAACGCTGGTCTTGCCGGCGCCGTTGTCGCCGATAACCAGCGACCAACCGGATCCAAATTCAATCTGAATATCTTGAAGGTTTCTAAACTGCGCGGTCTGAAGAGAACGAATCAACCCTGTATTACGCGTTCAGTCTCATCGGCATGATGACGCACAGGTAACGAGTGTCTTTACCATCAACTGGAACCGCTACGCTTTGGGCGTTTTCGTCCTTCAGGTGAATTTTTATCTGCTTGGTTTCCACCACGGTTAGAAATTGCGCCAAGTAGTCCGGATTAAGCCCTATTTTTACTTCTTCACCTGTCATCGAACATTCCAGCTGTTCCACCGCTTCTCCCAGTTCGGGGTTGGTTGCTGAAACCGTCAACTGATCATCACCGAACTCACAACGAACCGACCGTAGTCGATCGCCGGTGAGCAAAGAAACGCGTTGCACAACTTCCAACAAATCGGCCCTACTCAGAGTCGCGTTCTTCTCGTGATCGCGAGCGATGACTCGTTCGTAGTCGGGAAAGGTTCCCTCAAGAATCCGGCAAATCAATGTTCTATGTCCCAGTTCAAAAGAAAGGTGGTTCTCACCTCGGGCAAAGCCAACCTCACCATTGCCGTCGAGTCGCTGCAACTCCATCAGCGCTTTCCGCGGAATCAAAACTCCCTCCGCCTCTTCTCCACCTTCTACTTGATTTTCCACCAACGCCAATCGATGACCATCGGTGGCAACAATCTCCATCGATCCCTGTTTCATTTTTAGCAAGGCTCCGTTGAGCTGAAACCGGGAATCCTCGGTGGAGACAGCAAAAATAACCTTGCCCACCATTCCTTGCAAGGTGGCAAAAGGCAGACTCAAAGATTCACCTTCAACTTTGGGCAGCTTGGGAAATTCTTCGGTCGACAGACCGTGGATTTTGAACCGAGATTTGCCAGCCTTGATCTCCAACGCGTTGCCTTCATCACAAGTCAAGCGCAGTTGGTCCCCTGAGCAAGCGCGAACAATTTCGTGAAACTTCTTCGCCGGCACCACCACTCCACCTTCTTGTACAACCTCACCATCAACCGAAGAAGTCAGAGAAACATCGAGATCCGTCGCCGCCAACCGAACCTGCTCGCCCGAAGCTTGAATCATCACGTGAGAAAGAACTCGTATGGTGCTCTTGCGTTCAACAATCCCCATCATCGGAGAGAGTTCTTGCAAAAAAGCGGTTCGGTCCACAAGCAGTTCCATAGGGGTTCTCCTCTTACGATTAAGATTCTTCAATATACCACATAGTCGTCATAGTAGAGGCATCCCAAGATAGTAGGAAAACCTCTTTAAACAATGAAAAACAAACAACTTAGGAGAGGCCTGGGTTGTATAAATCATTTCGGATGAGTTATGGAAGAGCTGTGGATCATCGGTGGACAAACCGGGGATGCTGATTACCCGCTGTTTTTCCATATCCCGCTCCACAGGATAGTCACAGGGACCAAGCGTACTCTTTGAAAACAATTAAAGAGATCCATCGATCGGAGAGAGAAGCGGCGGAGCCGCTCGTCCGGCGGGGCAACAAACTAAGCGAAGCGGCGGAGGAACTGTTCCAGAGTGCGAGCAAAATCAGAGTCGCGATCGCGCTGCTGGTCAATGCGCTCGACCGCGTGCATCACGGTGGTGTGGTGCTTGCCAGCGAACAGCTTGCCGATTTCCGGGAAGGACAAATCGGTCAAGTGACGACAAAGGTACATCGCAACTTGGCGCGGAAAGGCGATTTGTCGAGAGTTGCTCTTGCTCTTGATCTCAGACACCTTCAAGCCATAGTGACGCGCCACTGTGCGCACCACCTCGCTGGCAATTTGCCGGTGGTCATCTTGCGGTAGGATGTCTTTCAAGGTTTCTTTGGCCAGCTCGAGGCTGAGCGGATTGCCGGTCAGCGAAGAAAAGGCAACCACCCGGTTTAGGTGCCCCTCCAGCTCACGAACATTGGAACGCACTTGGCGTGCGATAAACAGCGCAACCTCACTTGGAAGCGAGACCCCCGCGACTTCCGCCTTACGGCTCAATATGGCGACCTTGGTCTCTAGGTCGGGCGGCTGCAAGTCGGCGATTAAGCCCCACTCGAAGCGACTGCGCAGGCGCTCTTCCAGGGTTGGAATCTGCCGCGGCGAGGAGTCTGAGGAGAGAATAATCTGCTTCTCACGGGTGTAGAGCGTGTTAAAAGTGTGGAAAAACTCTTCTTGGGTGCGCTCTTTGTTAGCCAGGAATTGAATGTCGTCGACCAGCAAGATGTCGATCGACCGATAGCGCTCGCGAAACGTCGGCATCCGGTTGAAGCGCAGCGAACTAATCAGCTCGTTGACGAACTGCTCGGCTGGCAAATAGAGAATGCGCAGGTGTGGGTTGCGGCGCGCGATCAAGTGGCCGGTGGCGTGCAGCAGGTGAGTCTTACCCAAGCCAACACCGCCGTAAAGAAAAAGCGGGTTGTAACTATTGAAGGGATTCTCTGCAACCGCCCGAGCGGCGGCATAGGCAAACTGATTGGAGCCGCCAACCACGAAAGAATCAAAAATGTAGCGTGGGTTGAACTGCCCATCCTTGGCTGGCACCTCCGGCGTCGGCAGCGGCAACCGCGGAGCCACGGTGATGCGCAGTTGCTGCAGCCCGCCTCCGAGGTCGTCCAAGGCGCGCTGAAAGGTCCCCTTGTGGGCGGCTTCAAGGGCAGTACGAAAGCGATCGTTGGGGGCGATCAAGACCAACTCTTGATCTGAGCTGGTTTCAACCGAAAGGGGCCGCACCCAGGTCGCAAAATCGTCAGGCTCGAGCTGGTTCTCGAGGTGCTTTCGGAGTTCGGGCCAGAGAGTTGATGACATGCTTACCGAGTTATCCACAGGCAATCCACAAGCGGTGGAAAAGCCGTCGTTTCAACCGAAGAACAATCCGTTCTTCTGTCGAAGGGGGGCGGATCTTAGCACAGGCTTTGTCCGTCGCAAGCCGAGCGAAAAAGGGTCAAAAAGGGGCTGAAAGTGCGGCTGCGTCGGCTGGTAGTTCCAGGCCCTGGGGGACCGCAAGACGAAGCGAAAAACCCTGCAAAAGCTTGGCGACTTGGGCTGCTTGACGTTCTTCCAGAAAGCGCCAAAACGACGGCGGTTTGGGAAAAAATGCGACCCCGGCATCTTCTAGGCTTAGCCCGGCTTTTTCTGCTGCCGCAGCGACTGCGGTTGATAAGCCACCGAGCTCGTCCACCAGCCCCAAATCCAACGCTTGGGTGCCGGTCCAAATGCGCCCTTGGGCCGCTCGTTCGACCGCTTCAGGGGTCATCTGGCGCCCCTCGGTGACGTGTTGGGTAAAGCGCTGGTAGGTGCGCTCGATCAAGGCGCGCACACGCTCGGACTGCGGCTCCGAAAAGCGATCCAAGATCGAAAAATAATTTGCGTTGCCTCCGCGCTGGATCGAATCGTGGGAGATGCCGAGCAGCTCTTGTTCAAAAGCTCGGGTCGCCACCTTGCCGAACACCACGCCAACCGAACCGGTGATGGTCGCCGCCTCGGCCACCACGTGGTGGGCTCGTGCGGCGATGTAGTAGCCCCCGGAGGCCGCCACGTCGGACATGGAGACCACCACCGGTTTGGCCTCAGCCAGTTGTTGCACCGAGCGCAAAATTAAATCGGAGGCCAAGGCCGATCCACCCGGGCTATTAATGCGTAAGACCACCGCCTTGATTGCGTCGTTCTCCGCCAGCCCATCGAGCAACTCGATGATTTCACCCGAGGCGATCGATCGCTGTTGGGTCCAGGGGTCATAAGACGCTTCGCCACGGACAATCGTCCCTTGGGCGAAGACCACAGCAACCTCGCCACGGGGAGGCTTCTTTCGAGCGTAATCGGCAACCTCGACCCAAGCGAGATCCTCCCCCAGGTCTTGCTCCAGCCGATCCTGGAAACTGTCGTGATAGTCGAGGGCGTCGACCATGCCCATGGCCAGTGCCTCGTCGGCGTCGTACGGGGCGCCGTTGATGATCGCCGAAACCGAGGCTGGCGGCAGCCCGCGGGCCTCCGCAATCGCGCTGACGATTTGCCCATAAAGATCATCCAGAACCGTTTCGTAAGACTCTTCGGCTGCCGGCGAAAGCTCGCTGCGGGTGAAGGTCTCACCGGCGCCTTTGTAAGTTCCAGCTTGATAGAAGTCGGGTTCGACCTTGAGCTTGTCCAGGGTTCCGCGATAGAACGACAGATCCCAGAACAACCCCATCAGATTCAAATCTCCGGCAGGAGTCAAAGTGATTCGCTCGCATGCAGTCGCCAAGTAGTAGTCCAGGGTGCCATTGCTGCCCGCGCCGATCGTTTCCAGAAAGCACTCCGTGCGCTTGCCCTGGTCGCGCAATCGCAGCAACAACCGGCGGACCTCTTGTGCACGAGCCAGCCCAATCCGAGGATTGTCGATGGTGACGGCGAGCGCCACAACCGAATCATCTTCGGCCGCAGATTCCAGGGTCAAGTAGAGGTCGGCGAGACTACGCGAAGGACCGGCAGAGAACGGCAAAGGTGCCTCCGCGACATAATCCGGCAGGGCCCCTGAGAGGGTCAGGGCGAGGATCTTGTTGCTACCGCTAAAGACCGCGGAGCTAGACCCCGACGAAAAATAGAACGCCGCCCCAGCGACAACCACTGAGACCAGCAACAGCAACAGAAGAACAACGAGAAAGCGTTTCATGGTGACCAAGGATCGTAACAGGGTTGGCCTAGTTCGCGACATCACAGCGAGGAGTTCCCGGGCGCCCCAATACCTCCGCCGGTCAAGCGAAATACCGAGAAGGCCGAACCGATGACAACCGGACAGCCGAGTACAACCAAGGGTGCGCGTCAACTCCTCGCTTGGTACGACCGCAGCAAACGTGAGCTGCCGTGGCGTCAAGATACCGACCCCTATCGGGTCTTGGTGTCAGAATTCATGTTGCAGCAAACCCGCGTGGAGGTCATCGCCAGCCGGTTCGTTCGATTCTTAGAACGGTTTCCGACTGTTGAGACACTGGCTGCCGCGCCTGAAGAAGAGGTCGTTGCCGAGTGGAGCGGACTTGGCTACTACCGTCGGGCTCGCAACCTGCGGGCGAGCGTGCGCCAAATAGAAGAGCGGGGAGGATGGCCGACCACCGCCACGGAATTGAAACAACTACCTGGGATTGGCGAATACACCGCGGCGGCGGTGGCCTCCATCGCCTTTGATCAGCCGATTGCCGTGCTCGACGGAAACGTGCGACGAGTGATGACACGATTGCTCGCTGAGCCCGGGAACCCAACCAACCGGGTGGTCGCAAACCGACTCCAAGCAGCAGCAGATCGGTGGCTGGACGATTCACGACCGGGAGACAGCAACCAAGCGTTGATGGAGCTCGGGGCGACGATTTGTAAGCCGCAGCCGGAATGTGGCTCCTGTCCGGTGGCCGATCACTGCCTAGCCCATCAACGTGGTGAGGAGCGGGTCTACCCAACCGCTGCGCCGACCTCACCAAGACAGCATCGTCGCTGGCAGGTGGCAATCCTTGAGCGGCGCGACGAGGTGCTGTTACTCCGTCGAGGCGAGGATCAGAAGTGGCTTCCAGGGATGTTTGAGCTGCCCTGGGTGTCCGGTCCAGAAGGGCTTCTATCGAAACCGCAAGCCGCGAAAGCAGAAGTGGCGCTGAGCAGAAAGCTGGGCCTAGGGATTACCCTGAAGCGTCACCTAGGGGTGGTTTCCCATGCGATCGGTCGACGATCGATTCGTGCTGGTGTGTGGTTGGCGCAAGCAGCGAACGCCAGACAAGCAGCCAGTGGCGATGACGCCGCAGTTTGGGTTAGACGCGATCAAGTCGTCGACCTGCCAACCACCTCTTTGGTGGGCAAGGCACTGGCGAGGTCACCGGCCAAGCCTTGATCTGCTGTGGTCAGTGGTCAGCGATTAGCGGTCAAAGTGGAGAATCTCTGAAAAGGCCTCCAGTGAAGCCCGCAACTGGGCGGTGGTCAGGGTGGCCGGTGGCGTCAATTGCACCACGTTGTTGGAGGACAAAACCAGGAAGCCGCGCCGCCGCGCCAAGACAGCGAAACGGCTTGCCGCCGCTGCGGAGTTTAGGTGAATGCCTTGCATCGCGCCGCGACCAGAAAGATCCAGCGGCAGCTCTTGTGCCTGGCCCCAGTTCTCCAACTGCTCACCCAGGTCGATGGCCTGTGACAGCAAGCCAAGGCGCCGAATTCGTTTGAGGTTGGCCAGCGCCGCGGCGCAGGCCGGGGGATAGGCCAGGAAGGTTGAGGTATGAACGGCCTCCGGGTGCAGCGAGAAGTTCGTGAAAACTTCTTTGCGAGCGATCACCGCAGCCAAAGGGGCGCCTCCGGAAAGCACCTTTCCACAGCACAACAGGTCGGGGCGAACCGCGTCGTGCTCGACAGCGAACCACTGGCCGGTGCGCCCACCTCCGGTGAGCACTTCATCGGCGACCACCAAGGCGCCGTGCCGGCGCGCAACCTCAGCCACTTCGGCCAGCCAGCCCGGTGTCGGTCGTTGGATTCCCTCTCTTCCCACCACCGGCTCGAACAACACTGCCCCGGGCCGATGACGAGCAAAGGCTCGATCGAGATCCGACCGAGAAGCCCCGTAAGCGAGGCGCAGAAATCGATCGGCGGCAAATAGCGCCCTGAAGGGCTCGCGGAAAGCAGGTCGTGAGGTTGCACCCAGCGCCCCGAGCCCGAGCCCGTGATAGGCAGGCTCAAATACCACCACCTTTTCGCTGCCGGTGTGCAAGTAGGCAGCCTTAAGAGCCAGGTCCACGGCGTCAGATCCCGAAATTGCCCAATAGACCCGCGGTTGGTCTACCGGGGCGATCGCGGTGAGTTGTTCGGCGAGTCGAGCCCGTAAGGGATGACCGGCAGCGTCGCTCAAGCCATACAGTAATCGGTCGGCTTGTTTTTGAAGGGCGCGGACCACCTCGGGCGGGCGATGGCCGCTGAAGGCGACACCGAAGCCGCCAACCCAGTCGACGTAGCGGTTCCCGTCAACGTCGATCACGTTGGCCCCTTTTGCGGCCGCCAGCGGCGGCAAGAAATCGCCCGTGGTAGATCCGTGGATGGCGGGTGCTTCGAGCGCCGATAAGGAAGCAATCAACTTGTGCGCCGCTGGCCCGGGCGGTGCCACGCGCACATCCGGCAACCGATCACCGCGGCCTAGTAAGCGGCGGTCGAGATCAAACTTGTCGTCGACCTTGGAGCGCACGGGAAAGCGTCACTTCGTCGGTGTACTCGATATCCCCGCCGACCGGCATGCCGAAGGCGATTCGCGACACGCTTGGTGTTGAGGTGCCGTTGGCTGTTTCTTTGAGTCGACGCGAGAGGTATAGGGCGGTGGCTTCTCCCTCGACGTTAGGGTTGGTGGCGAGGATGACCTCTTGGACCGGACCCAAGCGAAGCATCAAGGAGTCGACGGTGAGGTCTTGCGGCCCGATCCCCCGTTGGGGAGAAATTGCGCCGCGCAGCACGTGATAGCGACCTCGAAACCCGGCACGCTCCAGCGGCTGGATATTGAACGGCTGTTCCACCACGCACAACAAGGCTGGGTCTCGTTCACGATCGGTGCAATAGCGGCAAGGGTCGACGTCGGTGATAGCAAAGCACTGGCTACAATCAAAAATCGATTCCTTGACCAACTCAATCGCAGCGGCCAAAGCGTTGGCGTCCGCTGGCGGGACGCGAACCAAGTGATAGGCAAGTCGACTGGCTGTCTTGGGTCCGACCCCTGGGAGCCGCGCCAGCTCAGCGATCAAGCGATTGAGAGATTCCATGGAGTCTTGTTACGGGCGCTGGCGTTGCGCTAAAACATCCCCGGCATGCCCGGCATCAAGCCGCCGAGCTTGGACTGCATCTGCTCATCGACCTGGCGCCCAGCTTCATTAACCGCCGCCAAAACCAAATCTTGCAGCATTGCGACATCGGGATCGCCAGACTCATTGCTGTCTAAAACCACAGGATCAATACTCACCGATAGCACTTGTTTGCGTCCACTCATGGTGATGCCGACCGCGCCACCGCCCACCGAAGCTTCCACTACCAACTGGTCTAGCTCTTGTTCCATGCGCTCTTGCATGCCGCGCGCTTGTTCCATCAGTTTTTTGACGTTCATGGTTTACTGCTCTACTCCTTGCGCCGAGAGACCGAAGTCACCTCTCCATTGAAGATATCGAGAACCGTCTGCACCTGAGGATGACCGAGTACCTCTTGGCTTGGTTCTACGCCCGGCTTTCCTTTGGCCGAGCGATCCACTGCGGAGCGAACCGTCTCGGTCCCCTCGACCAATGTAGCGCTCGCGCCTTCGCCAAGAATCTCTCGAACCGCTTCGGAAACAACCTGTTGATTCCCAGCCCGGCTCCACGCCCGCACCAGAAGCTGATCGTCGGGCGCATGAGAAACAGATAACAGCTGCCCTTTAATAGATATTTCGGCACGCACTAGATGCGAGGCCAGAGAGGGTTTACTGGTGCGGACTAGCTCGACGAAGCGAGCGGCCGCCGCGGCGGGGTCGGTGGTCCTTGGCTCGGGTCTTTTTTCTTCAACGTCGGAAACTGGGTCGGCACGGGTCTCGGCATTTTCACTCGGGTTCGGCACTGGGCTTTTGATCGCTGGGTCTTCGATCGCTGTGTTTTCGATCGCGGCAGTGTCTTCGACAGCCAATTCTTCGACAGCAGGGCCTTCATGTGGCTGGTCCTCATGGGGCCGGCCTTCGAGAGGTTGGCCTTCAAGAGGGGAAGCATCGCTCGTCGAGCCTTCTGGCGGATTCGCTGGCTGCTCTTTGCCAGTCGATTCGGGGTTCTCTGGGGCTGCCTCTTGCGGTGTGGGAGCGACAGCGGTTTCTGTCTTTGGCGTCTTTTCGGTCGTGCTTTTTTGTCCGCTCTTCTCTGGCTCTGGATTCTTCGGCTCGGGCTTCCTCGGTTCTGGCTGCTTCTTAAGCACGGGCTTTGCGGCGACCGGCTCAAGGCTCAGTTCCCCTTTTTGGGGTGTCTTTGCGGGTGGTGGCGCCTTGTCAGACTTTGGCTTTTCCACAGTGGGTTCATCGAAGCTCGACTCAGGAGAGCTATTTTTCGCTGCAACCGGTGACGAAGCGGAAGCCGCTACTCTTGGGTCAAGCGCTGCGCCCCCCTCTGATCCGCCCGGCAGGTGCCCGGACAACAAAGACTCCAAAGACGAGAGGCGCGGAAGTTCGGCGGCTCGCAACAAGGCTAACTCGAAGGCCAAAAACGGGGAGTCGACTTGGCGCAGCAGGGGCTCGCTGTCTAACAGGTGCTGCACTAGGCGCAATACGTTTTGGTACCCAAGGTCTTGAACCACCGCGGTGAGCCCCTCCACTTCATCACTGGGCAGATCAATCGATTCCACCGGTACCCCTGCAGCGAGGTGAAGAGCTTCCCGAGCGTAGCCAAGCAACTCGGTATAAATCCGTCGCGGATCGCGTCCGGTGCTGCGAATGTCAGCAACCAAGGTGCTAACCGCCGCTGAGTCACCCACTGCGACCCGGGAGAAAAGTTGCGCCAAGGCGGTCAGGTCCAAGCCGCCGAGTAAACGTGCAACCTCAGAATCATCGATCGTACCGTCACCCAGGGTCGCCATTTGATCCAGCAAGGCGACCGCGTCGCGCACGCTACCCTCTGCGGCACGCGCGATCCTGCGCAAACTTCCAGCCGCTGCAGAAAGCGATTCCCCTTCGCACAGGCGCTCCAGGTGTGAAGTCAAAAGATCTGCTGGCACTCGACGAAAAGAGAATTCCTGGCAACGGGACAAGATGGTTGCCGGTACCGCGTCGACGGCAGTGGTAGCAAAAATGAAGACCAAATGTTCCGGCGGCTCTTCAACGATCTTGAGCAAGGCATCGAAGGCTTGGCGCGACAATCGGTGCACTTCGTCCAAGATGACGACTTTGTAGTTCCCTTCAGAAGGGCCGTACTGCAAGCTGTCCGTTAGGTCGCGGATTTGATCCACCTTGGAGTAAGTTGCGGCGTCGACCTCGACCACGTCGATCGAGGATCCAGAGGTGATCTCTTTGCAGTTCGCGCAGTTGTTGCAGGGTTCGCCGCCGTCGCTATCGGTACAGTTCAAGGCTTTGGCGAGAATCCGCGCGACGCTGGTTTTGCCGACTCCACGGATTCCAGAGAATAGATAAGCCTGAGCAATACGTTGATCGCGCAAGGCGTTGGTCAACGCACGAACAACCGGTTCTTGCCCGACCACCTCGGCGAAGCGCTGAGGTCGAGAGCGACGGGCAAGAATTTGGTAACTCATGAAGGCTGAAATCCTAAAGATTGGGTTGAACCATGAAAAACGACAGCCAGCGGTCGGCGAAGGGCCCCGGCTATTCTGCAGCACCCGAGCAAATCACCTTATCGCTGCTCCCTTTCGGGCCTGACGAGATTCGGAGCTGCCCGGCGCACAGGGCCCGAACCCTTCGCCGACCACTGGCCGAAAACCATCGTATTCCCGCTGGCCTTGGTTGTAAAGCGAGCCCCGGTGTCGGTTTACCTTTGTAGGTGGGGGCGCGTAAGATAGCCCGCCGGTCGGGCTTCGAGGCGCCTGTGCTGGGCCGCATGCTAGAGCACGAACAATGGATGGAACTGGCACTCGAGCAAGCCCGCCGCGCGGCGCGCGAGGGTGAAGTTCCGGTTGGAGCGGTGCTAGTCAGAAACGGGGAAGTGCTCGGCTCTGGTCGCAATCGACGAGAGCAGAACGGTGATCCGTTGGCCCATGCAGAGATCGAGGCGATTCGCCATGCCGTCGAGAGCGACGGAGCGGAGCGCGGTTGGCGCCTGAACGGGACCGTCATGTATGTGACCCTCGAACCGTGCGCGATGTGTGCCGGGGCGTTGGTTGCGGCACGGGTTGAGGAGTTGGTTTTTGCCACAAAAGACCCGAAAGGTGGTTACTGCGGTAGCTTGGGAAATCTAGTCCAAGATCCAAGGTTGAACCATCGCATGGACGTCGTAGCCGGGGTTTGTAAGGAGCAGAGTCAAGAGTTGCTGCGATCCTTTTTTGCTTCGCTTCGCGGAGCGAGAAAGAAAACGCCGAGCTAAATTGTCTCTGGGTCGGAGTTCTTTGACAGCGTTGATTTACCGAGAACACGGAGAGGTGACCGAGTGGCCGAAGGTGCACGACTGGAAATCGTGTGTAGGGGAAACTCTACCGAGGGTTCGAATCCCTCCCTCTCCGCCATCCTCGCTATCGCTCGTCATGCGTTAAGAGGGAGGGATTCTGAGGAACAGCTTGTGTTGCACACAAGCAGGTTCCGAATCCCAGTTGTGCAGCCCTGACTATCGCTTAGATGGCGTCGAAGGAGGATTTCTGAGGAACAGCTTGTGCTACGCGCAAGCTGGGTCCGAATCTCATCTATGCGAAGCTTCGCTATCACTCGGATAACGTCGAGGGAGAAATTTTGATGAGCGGCTTGTGCAGCGCACAAATTGACTCCGAATCCCGAATACGTAGTTCTTGTTGGCTTGCTTGGTGTTGAGGATTCTGTTTTCTGTAAATCGAGATAAGAAAAGGAGAGGTGCCGGAGTGGTCGAACGGGGCGGTCTCGAAAACCGTTGATCGTGCAAGCGGTCCGAGGGTTCGAATCCCTCCCTCTCCGCCATCCTCACTGCGTTCGTCCGGCGTCGAGGGAAGGATTCTGAAGAGCGGCTTGCGCATCACGCAAGCCAACTCCGAATCTCGAACATGAAGTCTTCGCTGCCGTTCGTCGCGCGTCTGAGGGAGGGATTCTGGGGAACAGTTTGTGTCATACACAGGCTGGTTCCGAATCCCAGTTAAGCACCCTCTGCTACTTGTGCGTTGCACAAGTCGGATCCGAATCCCAATCAAATATTTCTTATCGCATTGCTCGCCAAACCGTCATCCCGGCGGGAGGGGGTTATGTGTGGCCGGGACCTCCGGCAAGTCCTCGACAAGACCCTGTTCTTGGAACCGTCCGTGCTCAATCATGGTCATCGTATCGAGCCTTCAGCCAAGGACGGGGATTGACCGCAAACCCTTGTCTCTGCTAGGTTTTGCAGTCGCCGAGCGACAATGAGTGCTTGAGCGACAATTATTGAAGACTGCCTACTAGGCGCACGAACAAAAAGAAATCGAAACCAAGCTCGGAGGGACTGAGCTGTGAAAAGAACGTATCAGCCGAATAACCGGCGTAGAAAAAAGAAGCATGGCTTCCGGTCTCGGATGCGCACCCGGTTTGGCCGGGCGATCCTTAGGCGGCGACGCAGCAAGGGAAGAAAGCACCTCACCGTTTAACGGTTGAGATCTGGACTTGTCTGGCGAAGCACTTCGACGCGATCAACGGCTACGAAAAAAAGAACATTTTCACCGTTGCTATCGACGCGGTCGCCGAATTCAAGGTCAGTACCTTGCGGTTCACTTTGCCAGGAACGAACAACAAAGTTGTCGCATTGGGGTCACCGTAACCCGCAAAGTGGGCAACGCAGTTGTTCGTAACCGACTCAAAAGGCGAACGCGAGAAATCTATCGACGATGGCCACTTCGGCAACAGCTTTCCGGCTTGGATCTGGTGGTGCACTTCTATCCTCAAGCGAGCAAGGCCCACTTCAAGCACGTTCAAGCAGACCTACACCAGATTTTGACTCGCCTCAACGAACTCTAATGGCAGCGATAGCTCTCGGTTTGTTACGCGGCTATAAACGCTGGTTATCGCCCTTGATCCCCTCTGCTTGTCGTTTTCATCCGACTTGCTCCGAGTACGCACAGATGGCAGTTGAGCAATATGGCGCTGGCAAAGGCCTGTGGAAGGCGACCGGTCGACTGTTGCGTTGCCACCCGTTTCATCCCGGGGGCGTTGACTACCCTTAATCGCTGGCGAAGTATTTGACGGTAAATAAGAGAGCACTACATTGGATCAAAAAAGACTACTCATAGCAGCGATTCTTTCGCTGGTGGTGTTGTTCGGCTGGCAGGCGCTTTTCCCGCCGGTTGAACCGACGATCGTTGATCAAGCGGTCGAGGTTTCCGAGGGAACCCCAGCGATCAACGACCCAGAAACGGACCCGATCAATGACCTGCCGCCCAGCCCGCAGTCCGAGGCGCCTCAATCTGCAACCAACACCTCACTGGAGGTCTCCGAGCTGACTCCGGGGCCGGTTGTCGATGAGAGCGTCGCCCTGTTTCCAGTTCGCGCTGGTGATCGTGAGCAGGTGGTGGTGATTGAGTCCGGCTCGCACCGCGCGGAGTTCACCAACCGCGGTGGCGTACTGCAGCACTACACGCTCCTGGATCGCGAAGAGACCGGAGGTGGTGAACTGGACTTAGTTCGTCGTAGAGAAGGCGGCTTGATGCCGTTTGCTTTGGTCGATCAACTGGGACAGTCGATGGCGGCAAACGACCAGCTGTTCGATGTAGAGAAGGGTTCCGACTGGGTTCGCCTGGTGTTCTCAGACGGCAACCAGCGAGTCGAAAAACACTGGCAGTTGTTAACGGAGGGGGAGCTCTCTTTTAGCGTTTCAGTCTCAGGAGCGGAAAACTGGGGCTGGCACCTGGGGCCGGGCGTAAGGAACCCACCGGAAGCCGAGTCCAAGAGTCGGATGATGCGCCGCAACGCCGTCTACTTCGCTGCGGGCAAAGTCGAAACGATTACTTCAAGGAAGGCTACTGCGCCGGTGAACCTGCCCGCTACCGGGGCCTCTTGGTTTGGAATTGCTGACAATTACTTTCTCGCCGCGGTGATCCCAGAGACTAAGTCCGGCGAGTTTCGGTTTGTGCCCTTTCGCAGCACCGGCGGAGATAGCGGAAGTGGTATCTGGGTGGCACCAGGGCCAGTTTTTGAGGCTACCTCTGCAGAATCAACAGAGTGGGGGGCCTGGGTGTTTCCTGCCGCCGAGACCTGGGATGGAAAGCTCTACTTAGGTACCAAAACCTTGTCACAACTCAAGGCGGTTGCCCCGGGTCTTGAGAAAACGGTACACACGGGTTACTTGAAAATCCTAGCTCACCCGCTGCACCTAGCGCTGCTTTGGATTCATGACCACATCGTCGCCAACTACGGTTGGTCGATTGTCTTGCTCACCTTGTTGATGCGTATCTTGTTGTTTCCGTTGACCCACAAGAGTGCGGTTTCGATGCGCAAGATGCAAGCGTTGAATCCTCGAATTCAAAGCATCAAGGGTAAGTATCGACCCAAGTTAAAGGACAAACAAGGTCGACCGAACGTTGAGATGCAACGCAAGATGAACGAAGAGGTCATGGCGTTGTACAAAGCCGAAGGTGCCAACCCGGCTGGTGGCTGCCTGCCGATGTTGTTGCAGATGCCAGTATTTATTGCCTTTTACACCATGCTGCCGGTGGCGGTGGAACTACGCAACGCGCCATGGATACTGTGGATCAAAGACCTTTCGATGCCGGATCCTCTGTACGCGCTGCCGATCATTATGGGCGCGAGCCAGTTGATCATGCAGCGACTGATGCCCTCGACCGGTGACAAAGCCCAGCAGAGAATTATGTTGATCATGCCGATCTTCTTTACCTTTATGTTCCTCAAATTTGCCGCTGGCTTGGTGCTGTACTGGTTAACCAGCAACCTGCTTGGAATCGGCCAACAACTTTTGACCAATCGACTTCTTGGCCCGCCGCTGAGCTCCCAAAGCGACAGTGCTGCCAAGAAGAAGCCTGCCTAACTAAGAATAGGAATCAAGCAATGACAGAGCGCAGATATTTTTCCGGCAATAGCATTGAGCAGGCGGTGATGAGCGCCGCCCGCCACTACAAAGTCGACCCCAAGAATTTGTCGTACAAGGAAATGGAAAAGAAGCACGGCTTCGTCAAAACCCGTCGAGGGGTGGTGATCGAGGTGGATCCGAGCAATCCACGCAAGCCCTTGAGCGATGAAGAGGCATACAAGCGTGCGATGAAGATGGATCCCGAAGCGCACTTGGGTCGCGACCCACAGGATCCGAGTTACGTCACCGACCCCTCGAAGCCGTCGCGACGTCGTCAACGGAGGCCTTCCCGACCCAGGACCGGTGGTTCGAGTCAAACTAAAGTCAGGAGTTCAAGGCCACCGCGGAGTGAAGCAAAGCGCGACCATCGCGAGGCGCAGCCTCGCAGCAATGGGGATCAGGCGAGCAGGGGTCGTGGCAGGCAAGCTCAAACTGGGCGAGATCAGGGTAGGCCCAGTCACAACGGCCGAGACCAACGCAACAACGACAGAAATCGCGGCGTCGAGGGTGGCGCTCGCGATCAACGAGATCGAGCCGCACAAGAGCCAAGGACTCAAGAAGCAAGGACCCAGGAACCGAGAACTCAAGAGCCGAGAATTCAGGAACGCAGGTCCCAGGAATCCAGGACCCAAGAACGCAGGAGTCAGGAACCGAGGAATCAAGAGCCAAGGGCCCAGCAACCTCAAGAACGGGCCGCGGAAACGCGTCCCGAGCGCCAGCCGGAAAAACCCCGGCGAGTGATCACTTCAACCACACCGGTTACTCGGACCAAGCCCGAAGCGCAGGGTCCAGCCGCTGAGGCAGCACATTCTGGAATCACCAGTCTGCTCGGGCTCGCCGGGCTAGACCTGCAGATAAAGGTGCACCAAGGTGAAGATCGACTCGAGGTTGACCTCGCTGGAGTCGACGAAAAGAGGGTCACCCAACGTCGTGGCGAACCCTTGGCTGCCTTGCAGCAGTTGATGCCAAGCTTGATCCGATCGGAAACTGGCGAGCGGGCATTTTGCCGCGTTGATTGCGACGGCTTTCACGAGATCCAAGAGGAACGGCTCCGCGACTTGGCCCAACGGGTAGCGGGCAAGGTCGGACGTGGACAACGGGCCCAAGTTTTGGAGTCGATGCCGCCAGCGGAGCGACGCATTGTCCATATGACCTTGGCCGATGACCCCGCGGTGTCGACCGAGAGTCTCGGCAACGGCTACTTCAAACGAATTCGGGTATCGCCGGTTTAGCCAGCGAGTACCCCTTGAAGCGCCTCTTACTTAGGCGCGGCGGTAACAGCGCAACGCGCGCTGGCCAGCGAAGGTGACGGTTTTCTGCCGTTGCCAATCGAGATGGTTGGGCTCAGCGCCCTCGCCCCAGGCCAACCAACAAGCTTTTGGAATCAGGAGATTCTCTAGCGAGCGCTGATAGGACTCGACCCGGATTGCACGTGCGGTGAGAGCCGCAAAGCGTCGATCGAGAGAGCCATCTGTTGTCTCACTGCCATCCCAGTGTCCGGACAGTATTCGGCATTGAGGAAGCTCCATCGCCGCCGCCGCTTGGCGTAAGAAAGCGACCTTGCGTTCACGGGCTTCGAGCAAAAGAAACTCTTGGTCCGGGCGACAGGCAGCCAAGATTAAGCCGGGAAAACCGCCTCCAGAGCCGAAGTCGAGAACCGGCCCTTGCGGCAACAAAGGTAACCCGGCCAGAGATTCTCCGTAATGGCGCCCCGGAGCTTGATCTACCGAGCCACGACCGATCAAACCCACTGTTGGGTTCCAGCGGCAGAGTAACCGGTAGTGGACGAAAAGGCGCTGCCAGATCGTTTCGTCGAGTTCGATCCCAAGGCTGAGAAAAGGAGAGCTCTCAGTCAAGATAGCTCGGCGAAATTCACCCAACTCAAGGACCGGAAGGTTGCGCTTAGGGTTCACTTACCTAGACTCCGTAGTCCTCTTTCATGGCGCGGAAACGCCGAAACGACTTGGCGTCCAAGTCTTCGGATAGGTGGTTGTCAAGGATGGGCATCAGATCCTCTCGCAGGCAGACCCCGCGAGCCATCCACTGATAATAACTGCGCCCCCCGTGATGATAGGGGCCATAAAGCTTGGATCTGGGGAAGCGAGTCTCCAACCAACGGAATAGTACTTCGTGGTCGGTGTGCATGCGTAAGGTCACCTGAGGTTGGCGGCCATCCCCCCCGAAATGACCCTCGCCGACCAAGATTCCCACCAAGAAGCCACGGTCAAACTCTGAAAGCGGTAATTGCATGGGTCTCCATCGCCTAGATTAAGTCCGCCCGCTGTAGAGCGAAGTTGTTTCACCGTCAAGTTTCCCGTGAAACAAACGGCAGGTCAAGTATTTGCTCGGTCGGTGCTAGAGTGGCCGCTCACCGTGAGCCAGACAAGGCGTACCGGGGGGGATTTTTGAGCCGTATTGTTGCCATCGCAAACCAAAAAGGCGGAGTGGGAAAAACTACCACCAGTGTAAACCTGGCTGGTGCCTTGGCGGTCCTTGAGCGAAGTGTTTTATTGGTTGACTGTGACCCACAGGGCAATGCTTCACGCGGCCTGAGGATAGAGGTCGAGCCCGCGGGGGCGGGACTCTACGAGGTCATGCGTGGAGAGATCTCAGCCCAGAATTGCATTCGACAGACTTCTCTGGAGGCCCTTTCGGTTCTTCCGGCAAATCGCGACTTGGTGGGAATTGAAGTTGAGTTTGCTGGTGCGAGTCAGTGGCACTTGCGTCTTCGTGATGCCCTGCTACCGGTCATTTCCCGCTACGATCACGTATTGCTGGACTGTCCTCCTTCACTTGGTCATTTGACGGTCTCCGCGCTTTCCGCCGCCAACGGGGTTTTGGTTCCGCTGCAATGTGAGTACTACGCTCTCGAAGGAGTGACCGAGCTGCTGGGCACCTTGGGCCGGATTCGCGAAACCTTGAACCCGCAGTTGTCGATTGCCGGGATCTTGCTCACTATGTACGACGAACGGACCAACCTTTCCAAGGATGTGGCGACCGAGGTGCGCAAGCATTTTCCGGGACAGGTCTACAACACCGCGATTCCGCGCAATGTTCGACTGGCTGAGGCTCCAAGCCACGGAGTCTCGGTGTTCGAATATGACGTTGCCAGTAAGGGCGCCCAGGCATATCTTGCTTTGGCGCAAGAATTCATCAGGAGAACAGTATGAGTACAAGTCGCCGAGGCCTCGGTCGTGGCCTAGACGTTCTATTGGGATCTACCTCGGAGGTCTCCAGCGCCAGTTCGGTCGTCGAGCGGTCTCCATCCACACTCCCAGTGGAACAACTCCAACCCAACCCACATCAACCGAGGAAGCAGTTTAATAAGGAAGAGCTGGATAGCCTGGCGGCTTCGATTCGCAGCAGCGGGTTAGTACAACCGATCGTCGTCAGCCACCAAGGGGATACCCACACCATTATTGCCGGCGAGCGACGATGGCGCGCCGCCCAGCTTGCGGGCTTGTCCGAGGTACCGGTGGTGATTCGTGAGCAGGTCGACGATCGTCAGATGCTTGAGTTGGCCCTAATCGAGAATCTGCAGCGCGCAGACCTCAACCCGATTGAGGAAGCCAAGGCGTTTGCTGGTCTACGGGATAGTCACCAATTGTCTCAAGAAAAGGTGGCTCGTGCGGTTGGCAAGAGTCGAGCTGCGGTAGCCAATGCTCTGCGCTTGTTGGACCTGCCTCAAGAAGTTCAGGGGTGGCTGCAAGAGGGCTCGCTGAGCGCCGGACAGGCGCGACCGCTACTGGCGCTCGGTGACGCCGAAGCGATTGTCAATGTGGCCTCAAGGGCGCGGGAGCAAGGCCTGTCAGCAAGACAAATCGAGGCCTTGGTTCGATCTAAGGGAAAGAAGCGTAAGCCGAATAAAGAAAAAGAAGCACACGCGAAAGCTGCCGAGGAGCGGCTCACCAGAGCGTTGCAAACCAAAGTAGAAATCGAGCGTCGCCGGCGCGGCGGGGTGATTAAGGTCTTCTTCCACTCCGAAGACGAGTTGATCCGCCTCTTCGATCATCTCCATCGTTCGTAGCATTGTTACCAGCCTTGATAGCTGGGGACAAAGGTCAAGGGTCGCTGCGCCAAGGTTTCGGGGGAGAAAACCTGGGTGATGACTTCCCCGTCGAGGTCAGCAGCGACCGGCAGCCCTACCGCGTAGGCGAGTGTTGGCATGATGTCGACCAAGCGCACTGACGGTAGGCGTTCTTGCCTCCGAATACCGGGCCCGTGAACGATCAAGACCCCGTCGTTACCTCCCTTTGCGGTACCTTGGCCTTCGTCTTGCCCCCTCAGGTTGACGATGAACTGACGCCAGCGTGGAAGTGCTGCAAACCCATGCGCCGAAACCAGTACCGTGATTTTCTCCTCGGGCAAGGTGGCGTCCCATGACGCGATTGCGCGATCCAAGGTTTCATAGGCGACCTCCAGCTCGGCGGCAGCCTCTTCCACTTCGGTTCGATGATCCCCGTCTCGGGAAACGGTGTAGGCACCAAAATACTTTACCGATGGCGCCAAGAGATCACCCAGAAGAACGAAGGTTGCGTTCCCGGTGCCGTCCACTTGTGGCAGAGAAAGATGGTCAACACCGCGGCGATCTTGGTCGCCTGGCCAGCCGACAACCTCTGCGGTCAACGCCAGTTCGCGATAAATCTGCCATAGTGGTTTGCGTTTCAGATCATCGGCCGCTGCCGGGCGAACCGAAGCCCCCAACAGTCCCCAACGATGAAACCCCAATCCCTCGGGTAGCAACCGCACGTTGGCCAACCCCCAAGGGGCGCGGTAAACAGAGGAACCTTGGAGCTGATGGTGAAACGGCCAAGTACCGGTAGCGACGCTGGTCCAGAGGGCGTCGGAGCGGGGTGGTTTGAGAGTGGAAACCGGTGCCAGAACCCCCTCTTCGAGCAAACGACCGATCATTGGCAAACTGCCCTGCTCGACCATTGGCAAAAGTGCTTCAAGAGTTGCTCCGTCCAATCCGATCACTACGATCGGTAACAGCGGATCCCAGGCTGGCCTGCGCACCGACGGAGTAGCTGGCGCGGTGCTCTGTGGACGTAGCGTTGGAATCAAAACCAATGCGGCCAATCCGCAAGCTGCCACCAAGCTGAGACTGCGAGAGCTGTAGGGCCTGCGGTGTAGGGTGTGGAGCAGCGCGGTATAGAACGCGACCAAACCAAGCAGGGCAAGAACGGCAGCTGCATAGACTAAGTGCCGGTTTACCTCGGTGGGAAGGTAGAATGCCCAACGCGAGGCGTGCACCCCAAAAAACAAAGCTGTGGCAACCAAAACGAAGGTCATAGCCCAAGGAAAAAAACGTACAGCTCGATCTAGGTTGCGCCAGAGGAAGGGCAATAGCACCAGGGACGCCACCACCAATCCGAGCAATCCAAAATAGAACACCAGCGGCCAGCCATTGGTTGCCGAAAGGGTAATTTGCGGATTGAGAAAAACCACCAGCAAGCCGATCGCAGAACCGGCTACCCCGCCGGGCAGGAGCCCCCCGGCAACAGACAACAGTAAGCCCCGCAAGGAACGGTCAGGATGATTGTCTAAATCTTGCGTTGTTTTGGCCACGACCTTGGTATCTTGCGCTGGGAAGATACTAGCAACGATGCCGAAGATAAGTTGGATGAACGCTCTTTACCGCACTGTGCGGCCACTGCTGTTTGCCCTGCCGGCAGAGAGTGCGCATCATCTCGGGCTCAACTTGCTGCGACTAACTGGCGCGGCTGGAACGCCGCCCTGGTCTGCCCCAGAAATCTTGCGCCAAGAGCTCCTGGGCGTCAGTTTCCAGTCTCCGGTGGGGTTGGCCGCAGGCTTTGACAAAGATGCTAGGTGCTTGGCGGCATGGCCTCGACTGGGGTTCGGTTTTGCCGAGGTCGGAACGGTTACCCCGAGAGCGCAGCCAGGAAACCCCAAGCCGAGGATACTTCGACACAAACGACAACAAAGCCTGCAAAACTGGATGGGTTTCAATGGTCGTGGTCTGGATTTCGTTACTGCCAATCTCAGGGCGCGAGCTACCTCATTTCCGGTCGCGGTTAACCTAGGAAAGAATGCCGATACCCCGATGGACAGGGCTGCGGATGATTACCTCTTAGGAGTCCAAGCCACGGTTGATCTATGCGATTTCTTGGTGGTCAATGTTTCCTCCCCCAATACGCCAGGGTTGAGAAAGCTGCAAAAAACAAGCGACCTGATAAAACTGCTACGTCCAGTGGTCGAGTTGGCAAACCACAAACCCGTGTTGGTGAAGCTATCTCCCGATGAAAAGGTCGCGCACCTGTGTGACTTGTCTGTCGCGGCAGTGGATCAAGGTTGCGCAGGGGTGGTCGTTTCCAACACCTCTGTGGACTACAGACTATTAGGAAACACCAACGCTGTCCGCAAAGGTGGGATAAGTGGTCGATTGATCGCCGATCGGTCTCGCCTGTTGACCGCCAAGGTCGGCACCGCATTGCAAGGGCGCGGTGTTTTGATCAGCGTCGGCGGAATCGACAGCGCGGAAGAGGCATATCGGCGGCTTCGCACCGGTGCCAGCTTGGTCGAGTTGTATACTGGTTTGGTCTATCGAGGACCCGAGATGGCAAAGCGAATTGCCGAAGGCGTAGCGAGTCTCGCACAAACATATGGTGCGAAATCTATCAATGAAGTTGTAGGGGATGATTTATGATCCATTCTTCGCTTTCTAAGGTCGCGGTAGCGCTCGACACTTCTGATTTTGACGAGTTCACGCAGTGGTGTTCGTTCTTCGGTTCTCGTGTCGGGGTACTCAAGGTTGGTCTAGAGGCGTTTGTTCGTTGGGGATCGGTGGCGGTTGAGCGTGCTCAAGACACCGACGCTGAAGTTTTTCTCGATCTCAAACTGCACGACATTCCCGCCACAGTGGCTGGCGCGGTTGGCTCAGCGGCGGATCTAGGGGTTTCTTGGCTGACGGTTCACGCCAGCGGTGGGTCGACAATGCTTTCTGCTGCTGCAGAGAGTGCCACTGGCCGGGTAAAGGTGATTGCGGTGACGGTGCTGACGAGCCTTGCCGAGAGCGACATGGAACAACTCGTGTGGCCTGGGGAGATCCCTGAGAGGGTGACCTCTTGGGCCAAGATGGCGGAAGCACAAGGCTGCTCAGGGGTTGTCGCATCTCCCCAAGAAGTGGCAGATTTACGCGCTGCCGTGGCGGAGGATTTTCGACTGGTGACCCCTGGTATTCGGCCTCACGGTGGCCAACGGCAAGATCAGAGTCGCGTGGCAACCCCGGGGGACGCCTTAAGGGCGGGGTCCGACTTGTTGGTTATCGGTCGACCGCTGACCCGTGCCCCAGATCGCGAACAAGCTCTCGAAGTCTTGGCCGAAGAACTCGCTGCTATTTGAGTCGTCGACACAGCCGCATTTGAGCAAGCTCAATTAGAAGTAATAAAGTGGCCTGTTGATCTTTTCGTCGAACTTCCAGATATAGGTATAGCCAGGAAACTCGATCGGCATTTCATACTTGCAATGAATGCGAATCTCGTTGCCGGTGCGCTCGACCTTGAGGTTCTCGGGTTTCACTGGCAGGTCAAGGTCTTTGGCTTTCTGAAGAATCTGCCTCTTGATCCCTTCGGTTTTTGACTGCAACCCAAACTTGGCTTGCTCTTCCATGTAGTCGTAGAACTGAGCAGAACCAATTTTCACAGGAACCATCTTCCAGGCGATCAAAGCGGCAAAGCCCAAAACAAGGAGCCAAAAAACGCAGCCAATCTTGCTGTCTCCGCGAATCCGGTGGTTGTTGATCATGATTGTCTCCCGAATCGACAGGCCTAACGATTGACTCGCCCTACTGATCGAGATCCTAGCACCCCACAACTGGAGCTAGCGAGTGCTGGAGCTAGCGGACCACATGAAACACTCGCCCCCAGCGGGTGTTGGGGAAGAAGCCGATCGCGGTTCGCGCAAGTTGCCCCAGTTTGTGTCCCCATCCTCTCCAGACACCGTCTGAAGTTTCCCCAGAATAAGACCAGTAGACCAACCACGGTCTTCCTTTGACCAAATTCTTGGGTAGGGCCCCCCAGAAGCGAGAGTCATTGGAGTTGTCACGGTTGTCGCCCATGCAGAAATACGAATCGTCGGGCACCGTGTAGGGCCCAAATTCATCGCGAGGTCTACCGACGCGGAACGAGTCGCCGTGGCGAATGACCGTCGAGTCATCGATCGGTGAGCCATTGATGTGCAGGTTCTTGTTCCGCACCTCGATGACGTCTCCGGGTACCCCAATACAACGCTTGACCATGTCAATGCGGGGGTCTTCCGGCGAACGAAACACCACAATGTCTCCCCGCTGCACGTCGCGAAGTGGCAGCAGCGCGCGCTCGACCGGCGAGCCATCGCCAAAAACGAAGCGATTGACAAACAGATGGTCACCGACCAGTAGCGTCTCTTCCATCGAGGCCGATGGAATGAAAAAAGTCTTAAACACAAAGGTATTAGAAAAACTCAAAAACAACCCGGCGATCAACAACGCCTCTAGGTACTCGCGGATAGTGGAATGACTACGCATGGGGCAGTGATTTTAGCCGGAGTCAAGAATTCTTGCCGGCGTCCAATTCTTTTGACGACTTCTGGCGACGCCGGATTCGGCTGCAAGCATCGGGTCTAACCGGCTCATCCAGTCCGTTTTGATTCACTTTCGGGCAAGCGGGGCTTGCTTGGTGATCGGCAATATCGAAACCGGAAAAACTCTTAACAAATTTACTATCAACAACTTACAGACTTTGTAAGCGGTGGCATCGAGCGTGATCTATAGCTCGGCATGAAACGAAACCCGAGAAAGGAGGTGTCACCCGGATAGCCACGACCAAGAAACAGACGAGACGGGTCCGGCGGTCCCCGAAACCTACCGCCAACAAATGAAATTTGAATTGTCACAAACAAACCAAGGAGAAAAACGAATGACAAATATCCATCGAACCATCGCAACCGTTCTAGTCCTGATGCTCACCTTCGCCGCTTTCCCGGCCTTTGCTGCTGAGGGCAAAGTCAATATCAACACCGCGGCTGCAGAGCAGTTGGAGCTTCTACCTCGCATTGGTCCTTCGATCGCTCAACGGATCGTTGACTACCGCGAAGCGCAACGTTTTGAGGCGCCTGAAGACTTGCTGTTGGTCAAGGGAGTCGGTGAAAAGACCTTTGACCTTCTCGAAAGCTATGTCTCGGTTAGTGGCGAAACGACCCTGACCGAAAAGGTGAAAGTGCCGCGTAAATCCGACCAGGCGTCCAGCTAGGGCACCTTGCGGGAATGGGTGGCCTTCGGGCCACCTCTTTTTCTCGACCGGCCTAAAGGTTCCAGATGACAAAACAGCTACCTAAGAGGAAAGGCTACACCCTAGTTGAAGCCCTGGTGACACTGGCGGTGATCGCAATCGCAACCACCACCGTGACCGCAAAGGTGCGAGAGTTGAGCGGATTGACTCATCTGAGAGTTGCTGCTGGGTCGGTTGCAGCGACGCTACATCAAGCAAGATCTGAATCGGTCCGAAGGGGTCGCCGAGTGGGTTTACGATTTGAAAGACGCAATGGCAGACGCTGGGTCGGAGTTGCCTACTTAGATGGTGACGGAGACGGTGTCAGGACTGACGATATTCGCAATGGAACCGACATTGAGGCTTGGCGTCGGCCAGTGGAAGGGGTCGACGCGGTGGTCCGGTTCGGCATCATTGAGGCAATGGCCCCTACCGACCCCGGCGACCCCAAGCGCAAGCTGCAACGTCTGGATGACCCGATCCGCTTTGGTCGCTCCAACATCGCATCTTTTGGACCTTTGGGTACCTCGACCCCAGGATCAATCTACTTGCGAGACGGTGATCGAAGGCAAGCTGTGGTTCGACTGTACGGACGGACCGCAAAACTGAGGGTGATGCACTATCAGCCACGGAGTCGCCTCTGGAAGTAGAAAAACCGACGAAATACCGGTTGTTAATCCCCCACCCGGTCCGTATGATCGGTGAGTGTCCGAACCACTTGCAGTACTCACCACCGTTGGCACGGAGCAGGAGGCGAATCTGATCGCCAACGAGCTGATCGAACGACGGGTTGCCGCCTGCGTCAATATCACTCGTGGTGTGACCTCAGTGTTTCGTTGGCACGATGAAATTCAGCGAGACAGCGAGTTCCTACTGCTTATTAAGACCGTGCAAGACCGCTTCAGCGACGTCAGCAATACCATTTGTGAGCTGCACAGCTACGAATGTCCGGAGATCTTGGCAGTCCCTGCCCAAGCGGGCGATCTTCGGTTTATGGACTGGCTAGAGCAGTCGACACGCCCAGTCAAGTAGGGTTTTGCTGTCGGCGGATCAGCTAGCGCAACGCCTGGTCGAGGTCGGCTACCAAATCGTCGATCGACTCAATACCCACTGACACCCGCACCAACCCTTCAGTGATTCCAGCGGCCTGGCGCTTCTCTAGCGGCATGGATGCGTGGGTCATCGACGCCGGGTGAGAGATCAAGGTCTCTACTCCACCGAGGCTCTCCGCCAGAGTCAAAACCTGCAGTCGATCCAGAACTTGTTTTGCTCGCTCTTGGGATCCCAGCTCGAAGGAGATCAGCGCGCCAAAACCAGAAGCCTGGCGTTGTTGCAGTTGATGTCCAGGGTGATCCGGAAAACCGGGGTACAGAACCTCATCCACGTTGTTGTGCTCAACAAGAAAGCGCGCAAGATCCCGTCCAGATTTCTCGTGCTGTGCCATGCGCACTGCGAGAGTCTTCAAGCCGCGGAGAATCAGGAAAGAGTCCATCGGTGAGAGGATCGCTCCAACCGATTTCTGCACGAAGGAAAACCACTCCGAGAGGTTCGGATCGGAGGTCACCAGAACACCACCAATACTGTCGCTGTGGCCGTTGAGAAACTTGGTCGTCGAGTGCAAAACGATATCTGCCCCCGATTCCAACGGACGCTGGAAGTAAGGCGACATGAAGGTATTGTCGACCGCCAGGATCGCGCCATGGTCGTGAGCGATTTGCGCAGCACCGGCGAGATCAGAGACTTCGATCGTCGGATTGGTCGGAGTTTCGATGTAGACGATCTTGGTGCGCTCTTCCATCGCTGCCGAAACCAGCTCTAAGTCCGTGGTGTCGACCCACGAACAACGGACCTGGTAGCGATCCATGATCTGGGTAAAAAAGCGGTAAGTACCTCCGTATACCGAGCGCGAAGCGACGACGTGATCTCCACTGGAGAGCAGCGTCGAGAGAGCGGAAATCGAAGCCATACCCGACGCGAAGGCATGACCAAAGCGGCCAGACTCCAGGGAAGCCATATTCTCTTCCAGCGCGCTCCGGGTTGGGTTCTGCACCCGGGCATACTCGAAGCCCTTGTGCTTGCCCATCTCTTCCTGCACATAAGTGGAGGTTTGATAAATCGGCATCGCCACCGCTCCAGTGGTCGGGTCTGGTGGTTGACCAGCGTGAATTGCGCGGGTGGCGAAACCTAGATTCTTTGGATCACCTTTCATGTTCGTCCTTTCCGGTGCTCCCGGACTGCGCTGATGTAACAACCCTTCGCGACCTGACATTCCCGGCCGGGTTGGATCAGGGTGACAACGGGCGAAAGCGTACAATGCTTTTATGAGTAACGAGGCGACTTTTTCCCCAATTCGATGGATCGACAACCAGCTTGAGTTGCTCGAGCAAACGGTGCTGCCAATTCGCGAAGAATGGACGACCTGCCGAAGACCGGAAGGTGTGGCCGCGGCGATTCGGCGCTTGGCGGTTCGGGGGGCACCGGCGATTGGCGTCGCTGCAGCCTATGGCTTGGTTCTCGGCATGGATCCAACTGAAAAACAGCCAAGGCGACGGTTCGAGCAAGTTTCTGCGCTACTAGAGGCGACGCGGCCGACCGCCGTCAACCTCAAATGGGCGCTTAATCGTGGGCGCGAAGTGTTTGACAAGAATGAAGGCGGATCGGCATCCGAAGTGCGCGACGCCCTGCTCGAATGGGCCCATTGCCTACACCGCGAAGATATTGAAGCCAACCGCGCAATCGGTCGACACGGCGTGGAGCTCTTCTCCACCGGAGATCGAGCCCTCACCCACTGCAACGCTGGAGGCTTGGCGACTGCGGGATACGGCACCGCGGTGGGGGTTCTCAACGCCGCTTGGGACGCGCAACGATTGGAAAAAGTTTGGGTCGACGAGACGCGACCGCTTCTCCAGGGTGCGCGGCTCACCTCTTGGGAGTTGGGTCGCCTAGGAATTCCTCATCACCTGGTGACCGACTCCAGCGTTGGCGCGTTGATGAGCCGAGGAATGGTCGATCGCGTGGTGGTGGGGGCAGATCGAATTGCTGCCAATGGAGACACAGCGAACAAAATCGGGACCTATACCGTTGCGGTCTTGGCCGATCGTCACAGTATCCCGTTCTACGTTGCCGTGCCGCGTTCGACGATCGACCTAGCGACACCCACTGGCGACGCGATCCCCATTGAGCAACGCGACGGGTCCGAAGTCACCGACGTCTTTGGCCAGCGCTTGGCTCCGACCGGCACCGAGGGATTCAACCTTGCGTTTGACATCACCCCTGCCGAATTGATTACCGCGATCATCACTGAAGTGGGAGTGGAGACTCCACAAACACTGGAAAGAGTATTCGCTGAGGATCGATAGCGCAGCGCGGTCTGAAACCGTGCATGCTGAAACAGTGAACAGCTTGCTCGCTCCAAGAGTCGATCCGCTTCGCCCTCCGACCGCACGGCTTTTCTGTCGTTTCAGGATGACAGGCTGGTCTAGGGTCTGATGCCAGATTTCCACCTGCTCCGAGAGTTTCTTCGACGGCCAACCAGGGTTGGCGCAATCACTCCGAGCTCGCTGCATCTTGCCCATGAGATCACCTCTTCCATCGGTTTAAGCAAGGCTAAGGTTGTGGTCGAGTTCGGGGCCGGTACCGGGCCTTTCACCGGAGAGATCTTGCGAAAGATGGATCCAGCAGCTTCATTCGTATGCATCGAAAGATCGCCGCAGCTAGCCGAAGTTTTGAGGCGTCGCTTCCCAGATCTTGATCTAGTCGAAGATTCGGTGGCAAACCTGAAGTCGATCCTAGATCAACGCGGGCTAGTGGCCGCCGACTGTGTGGTCAGCGGCCTGCCATGGGCGTCTTTCGGCTCCGACTTGCAAGATCGGTTGCTCCAAACCACCCTGGATACCCTCAGTCCCGATGGTCAATTTGCTACCTTTGCCTACCTGCACGGATTGTTACTACCCGCCGCCTGGGCCTTCCGCCGAAAGCTTCGTTCGAACTTCTCCCAAGTGCAGACATCGCGAGTCGTGTGGGCCAACCTGCCGCCGGCGTTTGTTTGCCGCTGTACTCGATAAAGCCCTTGTTGGGGTTCTGGGGTGTTTGGGGTCTTGCTATTTGAAGAAGTTCACTCCCAGAATCTAGACCGATCGTTTCAGTTGTTGGAGTAAAGCGGGCATATCAAGGGGGTTAGCCTGACAGCCAATCGCCGCGATTTTTAAACGGCTGGAACAAACTGAGAGGTAGTGGATCTCGCCGAAGAGCAAGTGGGAATCGTTCCGAGTCGTGTCGGCGCTGTCGACACGACGACAGTCAGATTCCACCGCTTCGCCAAAGTGGAGCGAAGCGAAATGATGGTGGAGGCGGTGGGAATCGAACCCACGTCCGAAGAACGCGTTCTAGGAGTTTCTACGTGCGTAGCCCTCTATTTGTGTTCTCGTCCGATGGCGTTTAGGAGGAGGGCCTCCGACGCCGGGACCAGCCTTGAAAATGATCCGAGTTCAACTCAAGGCGCGCTGAACTCTTAGATCCGCAGGTGTGACACCCCAACCGACAGTCGCGAATCAAAACAAGCCGGCGGGGCGTCGCAGCTAGTTAAGCTGCGAGGGCCAAGTTATCGTTGGCAATTATGATTTTCGTTTTTGCGAGCGAAGCCTCGACACGCTACTCATAGACCGCACCTGTTCCCCGTCGAATCCGGTGCGCCCCCATACTGAAAAAGAACCAGAGCTGCCTCCAAGCGTCCAAAGCCTAGATTGCAGTCTTGTCAGTATAGACAACCCTGCCAATGCGAAAAAGATTCCGCTCTTCAACCGCGAAGGTGATGAAAAGCGAGCGAACTAGGAACTTAAACGTTTGGCCGATCGGCAAAATCGGTGAGTTGGTCCTCGACGTCTTGCCAAAATGACTCAACCCCGCGGTAGCGGAGCCTCGACCCCACCAGCATCCAAGCCGAGACTGTGAGCACCAGTCCGATTGCCGCGAAAGGGAGCAGACCAGGAAAAAACGGCCAAAAGACGCTGGCCAGCCCACCGCTGGCGCCGAGTAGCAAGATGACCAAAGCTTGTCGGTGGAAGCGGTATTTGGTCGAGATCACCTTCCACTCTGCCTGTGAACCATTCTCTGCAAAGGATATCTGGAGTTGCGCATTGCCGATGCGTAGTCCGGCGGAAATGGGTAGATTGACCTCCATCTGAGGTTGGAGATCTTGCTCAGGGCGGACTTCAGCGGCCCAACTGTCTACAACTTGTCGAATTGCCCCCTGAATTGCCTCGGAGTCGGCAGTATAGTGACGAAATGAGCCAGAAATTTGACTCACTAGGCCACCTCGTCTGTCTTATGAGATTCAGGAACACGAAGAAAGTCCACCAGCGATGCAATCGCTTGGTGAGGGATCGGGCGTTTTGAGCGCATCTTTCGCTCCTCGAGTGGACTTACGCAGCCTCTTTTTCCAGGTTTTCGAAGAACCGATGGACTTCATCGAGAAATAGCTCTGCGTCGGGGATTTCGTTGATTCGTTGTCGTAGGCTACGTCCATTGGGAAGTCCGTGCGTGTACCAACCGGTGAACTTGCGCAGTTTGTGTAACGCGTGCCTGTCAGATTCTCGTTCCACAACCCATCGAAAGTGGGTCAGGATCAGGTCCCGCCGATCTTCAAGCGTCGGTTGAGCGACCTCTCCACCGGACAACCGCGCTTCAATCTGGCGAAAAATCCATGGATTCTTGGTCGCTGCGCGGCCGATCATCACTGCGTCACAGCTAGTCTGCTCAAACATTGCGATCGCGTCGTCAGCGCTGCGGACGTCCCCGTTGCCGGTTACCGGGATCGAGACGGCCTGCTTAAGCTGACGGATCGCGTCCCACCGCGCCTCCCCAGAGAACTTGGCTTTCGCGGTGCGTCCGTGCAGCGCGACGCTATTGACCCCTTCTTCTTGGCAAATCTTTCCCAACTCGAGATAAGTGGGTCGAGCTTCATCCAAGCCAATACGGAACTTGACGGTCAGCGGAATCGAGATCGCCTTGCGTACGGAGCGAATGATCGACGTTGCGAGGGCCAAGTCACCCATCAAGGCAGCTCCGGCACAGCCTTTGAGTACCTTATTGGCTGGGCAGCCCATGTTGATGTCGCAAATATCCGCACCCATCGCTTCCACCATGCGTGCTGCTTCGGTCATCGTGGTGGCGTCCGAACCGTAGATCTGGATCGCTAGCGGCCGCTCCTCTTCTTCGTAGTGAGCCAGTTTGAGTGTGTGCGGGTTCTCGGACACCAACGCCCTCGAACTCAAAAACTCCATGGTCACCAAACCGACACCACCGATGCGGCGAATCAAAAGACGAAAATCCCGATCCGTGACCCCTGCCATCGGGGCGAGGACCGTTGGGGGCGAAAAAGTCAAAGAGTGGGGTCGCTTGCGCACCAGAGCATTCTAGTGAGAATTAACAGCTTCTGGCTTGCACGTGCCGCATGCCGCGAAAGTAGCGTTCGTTGAACAAGGCATTTGATTCCGTGATCGCCTTGCTTGTCGGCGATTTGGAATTGCGGGGATAGTATGGTCCAGACGGTCAATTAATGTGGAATACAAGAATCGATGCGAGGGGGAGGTAATGGCGTGGTACCAGGAGTGGTTTGGCGAGGAGTACCTGGATCTATACGCCCACCGCGACAGCGACGAAGCGGAACGCCACGTTGACTTTCTGGAAACCCAGTTTGCGGTCAAGCCACGAGCGATTCTTGATGTTGCCTGCGGGGCGGGGAGACATACTACGGCGCTGCGCAGGAGGGGTTATCGTGCGTTGGGTTTGGATCTGTCCAAGGTCTTATTAGCTGAAGGAAAAGGACTGCCCAGGGTCAATGGAGACATGCGTTGTCTCCCGTTTCTTGATAAGATGTTCGACTGGGTAGTCAATTTCTTTACTTCTTTTGGCTACTTCGAGAGTGAGGACGAAAATCGCCAGGTTCTGGTCGAGATGAGGCGCATTCTTTCTTCAGACGGTCGGCTGATGATGGATCTATTCAATCGAGACTATGTTTTGTCGCGGTTGGTGGCCAAGGAAAAGCGGGTCCTTCGCGGACAAGAAGTGGAGATTGAACGTTGGTATGACCCAGAGCAAGAACGGATCAACAAGCGCATCCGTATTCACACATCGAAAGAGACCAGCAGGTCGTTCTTAGAAAGCGTACGCGCTTATCGCCCCAGCGAGGTGATCGAATCTGCCCGTGAGGCTGGCCTGGAAACCCTGAGCACGATGGGTAGCTTTGCTGGAGAACCTTTCGGCTCAGAAAGCCCACGGTTCATACTGATCGCGAAACGACATGAATAGGCCGAAAATCGTGTTGGCAACGTGAGCGTGCGGGAATTTTCTGCCATGAGCGGAGAGAAAAGAACCTGGAGCTTGAGTCAGCTCCATCATCGGCAGCTAGCGTTGTTCGTACTGGTAACAGCTGGGGCTTTGCACGCTCAGCAAGGTCAAGGACCGAATTTCGTGGATCGAAGTGCAGACGCTGACCTGAACTTTGTCCATCAGAATGGCATGGTTGGCGAACTCTATTTTCCGGAAATGACCGGGCAAGGAGGCGCCCTTTTTGACTTCGATAACGACGGCGACCTCGACCTGTATTTGGTGCAAGGGGGATCCTTCGGGGCTACAAGTGACAACACAATCGGAGATCGGCTTCTACGCAACGATTTACGCATAGGCCCTGACGGCGCACAGCCTCGCTTGGTTGATATCACCACCAAGAGTGGAATTGCCGCGACCGGGTATGGGATGGGAGTGGCAACCGGTGATTTCGATGGTGACGGTAATGTGGACTTGTACGTCACCAACTTTGGGCCGAATCAGTTGTGGCGCAACCAAGGGAACGGCACCTTTGTCGAGATTGGAGTGAAGGCTGGTGTCGCGGATAGTTCGTGGAGTATCAGTGCGACCTTCCTAGACTTTGACAACGACGGCCGCCAAGACTTGTATGTCGCGAACTACGTTCATTGGGACCTCGCGGAAAACCCGCGTTGCTACGCATCGGACAGCCGTCGAGACTATTGCGGTCCCAGTGGGTTTACCCCAACCGCGGACAAGCTCTACCGAAACCTAGGAACCGGAAAATTTCAAGATGTCACGCTCTCTGCGCTGCCTGGATACGCTCCTGCCCCGGGGTTGGGCGTGGTGGCGGGAGACTTCAATAGGGATGGCGAAGAAGACATATTTGTCGCCAACGACGGAGAGCGCAACCAGCTGTGGATCGGCCAAGGAGACGGTACCCTTGTCGAGCGCGGTTTGATGCAGGGGGTTGCTGTCAATCTCGATGGCGAAGCAGAAGCGTCGATGGGGATAGCGGCGAGAGACTTTGACAATGACGGCGACGAGGATCTATTTGTCACTCACCTGATGGGCGAGACCAATACTTTGTACGTAAATCAGGGTGATGCGCTGTTTGAAGATCAGACTCGAGAGCGCGGCTTAGCCGAGCCCAGTTTACCGTTCACTTCTTTCGGGGCTGGCTGGCTTGACCTCGAAAATGATGGCCAATTAGATCTCTTTGTCGCGAGTGGTTCCGTCAAAGAGCTGCGCCAGCTTCGAGCCCAAGGGGACCCATTTCCACTCGGGCAACCCAACCAACTGTATTCCAACAACCGAGGTCGATTTGTCAATCGCTCCGCCCAAGAACCGGCCCTGAATCCATCGAATGTAAGCCGTGGAATGGCACTTGGCGATGTCGACAACGACGGAGATACTGACGTTGCTGTGTTTAACAGCAATGGATCAGCTCGGTTTCTTGACAATACGGTGGGGCAAGATGGCGCATGGTTTGGTGTTTCTGGAACCAATCTTCCGGGAACTGATCTAAGGTTGACCTCAATCATCGAGACCAAAAAACAAGCAGCATGGGCGCGATCGCGCACCGCGGGAAGCTATTGTTCAGCAAGTGATCCACGAGTGCGATTCGGACTTGGAGCGAGCCAAGGCAGCCAAACGCTTGTGGTTAAGACAAAGACGGAGACTCACCTTTGGGTTGGACTCCAGCCGTCTATGTACTACCTAGTGAACTAAGGCTGAAAAGAAGATGTCAAAAAGAAACATATTGCCAATTCTCGTTTCCAGCGTTCTAACGTTTGGGGTGTTGGTTGCTGACGTTGGGTCAGCAGCCGACGGGTCAGTCGCGCGTTGGATGCAGGAACTACCCAATCCAGATATTGCCGGAATAGAACCCGCGGTCGCGCAACAGTTGCGAACGGTTAGACAAGACATCTTGGCGGCTCACGAGCGCCAGCCACTGAACGCTGAAGAAGCGGGAGAGGCTCTTGGACTTTTGGGGCAGCATTATCACGCCTACGAAATGAACCTATCTGCGCGAGAGTGCTACGAGTTGGCAAGAGGCGAGATGCCCGACGATTTTCGTTGGCCGTACCTGTTGGCATATTTGGCACAAAGCGAAGGTCTACTGGAGAATGCTGCCCAGCTATACAAAGATGCGTTGCTAGTAGACCCCAAGGTTGCTCCTGCGTGGATGCGGCTTGGAGAGGTTGAGTTGGATCGTGGTGAGCTGGGTGCTTCTGAGCGGGCGTTTCGTCGGTCAATAAAAATGAACGAGGTGGCCGCCGCAGGAAGGGCAGGCCTCGGGAAGGCGCTGGCCGCGCAGGGCCAGTATCAGGAGGCTGTAGAGGCGTTGGAGGTTGCCCTCACTTTGGCTCCAGAGGCAAATCGTCTCTATTACACGCTGGCGCAAATATACCGAGAGCTTGGAGAGAGCGAGAAATCGGAACAGGCTTTCTCACTGAGCGGAAAAATTGGCGTTCGCCCAGATGATCCTCTGATTGATGGATTGGCCGATCTCAAAACGGGAGAACGTGCGTTCCTGCTGTCAGGCCGGATGGCCTTTAATGCCGGTGACTACCGGGCAGCAGCGACAGCCTTTGAGCGCGCCTCCCAAGCAGATCCTGAGAGCATCCGGGCCAAGATCAACCTAGCGGCTGCCCTGGAACCCCTAGGAGAGATAACTAGAGCACGAGAAATTTTGCAAGAAACAGTAGAATTGGCGCCAGGAAATGAGACTGCCTGGTACAACCTGGGGCAACTCCTGGTAAAAGAAGGGGATTTTCAAGGTGCGACCGACGCATTCCTTCAGGCCAACAGCTATGGTTCTAACGATCCGGAGATTGTCTTGGCACTTGCGAACGCTCTCTACGCTACTGAGGATCTAGAGCGGGCTCTCAAAGCATACCGTCGAACATTGGAACTATCTCCCTCATCAGCGCAAGCTCACCTGGGCGTCGCTCAGACGTTGATCGATATGGTTGATTACCCGGCCGCCTTGGGGGCCTTGGTGAAGGGCACCAGCGTGTTGCCTACGAGCGGAAGCATGACCCACGCGCTGGCTCGATTCTTGGCAGCAAGTCCCGACCCTGACTTAAGAGATGGAGATCAAGCGACAACACTCGCCCTTGGTGTCTACCAAACCAGACCAACTTGGCGTCATGGTGAGACGGTCGCCTTAGCCTTGGTGGAAACCGGGAAATGCGCAGAGGCTGCTAAATGGTTGACAGACGTTATGAAACGGCACCAAGTCCCCGCCGAAGAGGTTAAGAGTCTCTCTGCTCTACAGAAAAGATACTCCCTAGGTGCCCCTTGCAACGGTCCATAGACAAAGCTCTTTCTTGATATTCAGCGCCTTGGTTGAAGACTTAGAGGTGGGTCGCTGGACAAATCGCGTGGAAGGTATATAGTGATTTAACATTTTTGGAGGGTCGACTGAACTGGGCTGAATGAGTTGACGAGAGTGTTGTCTCCATTTTCAGCCAGAAACAAAACGGAGGTTAGTGTCATGGCTAGTCGAAACAAACTAATTATTATTGCTGCAATCGCGCTGCTCGCGGTCGGAATGACTGGTGTAAGCGCAGCCCCCGGCGATTTGGCAGCGGCAATTGTCAGCCCAAGTGCCGTAGCGTTCTCTGCCAACGGAGGAGCTGACAACTGGCGCCTGTCTGTTTCTGGCCCTGGCAATATCTCTTTTAGCCTGCAGTCTCGGGGAAATCCCCCGGCGTTGGAGCTGTCTCACCGTGGAGTCAATCTGCCAGACGGGAGCTACACCTACGAACTGCGTGGCTGGACACAAAGAGTAGCGCCACAGTCGGACTCCAAAGCCAACGGGCGTGGACTATTGGTCCAAGAAGGCAGTGCAGTATCCCGTGGCGAGTCAGTCAGTGGCACGGTGACCATTCTCAATGGCCGGTTCGTCGCCCCGACCGAAGAAGGCATTTCTGCGAGAGGTGAATCCTCAGTGAGCAGTGGAACCTCCGAAAATATTGGAGGGACAAACCCGAGCACTCAGGTAATCACTATGGATTTAGTGGTCCAGGGTAGCGAGTGTGTAGGCTTTGACTGCTCGAGCAGCCCATCGTTCGGTTTTGACACTCTGCGCCTCAAGGAAAATAACTTGCGTATCAAATTCGACGATACGAGTTCCAGCGCTAGTTTCCCCAACCGAGACTGGCAGATCACCGTCAATGATTCCTCCAACGGCGGTGCTAACAAATTTTCGATTGACGACATCACTGGCGGGCGGACGCCGTTTACCATCGAGGCCGGTGCTCCGAGCCATTCTCTCTTCGTTGATGATGGCGGGCGGCTCGGTCTGGGTACTTCGACCCCGGTGGTTGATGTCCACGTGGTGAGTGGTAACACACCAACCTTACGCTTAGCGCAAGACGGCTCATCCGGTTTCACCCCACAAACCTGGGACGTGGCCGGCAACGAATCGAATTTCTTCATCCGTGATGCGACAAATGGTTCCAAACTTCCTGTGCAAATCAAACCAGATGCACCAACAGCATCCGTTTTCATCGCCGCTGATGGGGATGTCGGCATCGGCACCGCTAGCCCCGGGACAGATACGGATTTGCACATTCGAAGAACGGACGCGGCCACTACTAGGCTAGAGGTTGAAAACGCGAATGCAGCAGGTCAAACAACGGCGATACGTTTAACAAACGCAAGCAATGAATGGGATCATCGCCTGTTAGGAAACGGAAATTTCGCCATTACCAGTACGGCTGTGGCAGGTCAGCAGTTGTTGATCAATGGAACCAACGGTGAAGTTACGGTCGCCGGCGATTTTACCGTCAGTGGCACCAAGAACTTCGGTGTTTCCGATCCTGAGGACAAAAGCAAGTGGATCTACTTCTCCGCTCTTGAGGGTCCGGAGGCCGGAACTTACTACCGCGGAACAGCAACCACGGTTGACGGACAAGCCGTGATTGAAATGCCCGACTATTTCAGCAAGATGACAGAGTCGGAGGGGTTGACTGTTCAACTCACCCCGGTCGGCGGCTGGCACCAGTTGTACGTGGCTAGCAAATCAGCCGAGGAGTTGGTTATCCGTGATGCGAGTGGAACCGAGGCGGTGGAGTTCGACTTCATCGTCCAGGGAATTCGCACTGGTTACGCGGACTTCGCTGTGGAGCGTCCTGCGCCGGAAGACATGGAGTAGCGACTCAATACAACGCGGTAATCGAAAAGGCGGGCCACTGTGGCCCGCCTTTTTCTCTACTGAGTAAGGCTACTGACTAGAGAGGAGGACTCTGAGCGAGGCCAGAATATTGTGCCTCGCCAGTGAGCCGCCCTCGGTTGTAAACCGCGCCGGCGGCATGCAGAGTGTCACGCCAAAAATTTCCAGTGAGACGCGTTCTAACAATGGTGTCGTGTTCGATGGCAAGAGCGTATTGCTGTGTCTTAGTTTTTTGGTTGTCCCACGCGTAGTTACCGAGAAAATGGGTGTCGGCGATCCCAGGACCGAACGAGCGCATTAGAAAGCCACTCTGGACATAGGGCTTGGGCGAGTTACCCTCTTTGTTCTGGCCGTTATTTTGAACGTAGTTGCCAATGAACTGTTGCCTTCGACAACGTTCATCTCTTGAGAGAATGACGAAGCCCGCGACATCTGAGGTGACCGACCAGTTACCAAGCACCAGCAAGTCAGAGCAGTCTCGAAAGGTGAATCCGGTTTCGCCGCAGTCAATCGAAACATTACCGACCACCTGACTTCTGTGAACGCAATGGAAAGAGAAATGGTCAGCGGTTCCATAACCGCCAGGGCCGTGGAAATCGCCATTTCCGATGATAATATTTCGTTTGATAGAGATGAATTCATGGCGCTCACTGTTGAGTGTTCCAAGGGCGATCGGGTTGCTCATTCCCGAATCGAGCGGAAAGTCCAAAATGGTGTTGTCCTCGAACCGCACATGCTGGCTAGATTGTCCGTTTTCACCAAAGAGCCAAATGGCTCGGCGGTAGATTTCCGAGAAATGGCACCTGAGAATCGCTACGTGCGAGGCTCCTTGGCCGATTTGAACTCCGTTACCGACGCTATGGAACTCACACGTTTCGATCAGTACCTCTTGGGTTCTCCCGGTGCCGAATAGACCGGGTGGGGTATCCAAATGAAGAGCCGTGACTCCAGGTGTGGACGCGCTCCATCCGGTGAAACGAACGCCGTTGATCCAAACTCGGTTGCAGCCAGCGTCGAATTCTACGATTGCGCGAAAGCAGCGCCCGTTCGCATCGAGGGTAAGGTTTTGAATTGAAATATGATCGGAGCCTTCTTCGACGTTGATCAAGCTTCCGCTAGTAAATGTTGGATGTGCTCCTATCGAAGCGGCGACACGGCCCTCACCGAACAGTTCGACGCCGGTACGCAAGGTCAGCGGTGAACCAATCAGTAACGGCTCTCGGATGATGACTCTTCCTCCGCCGACGGCGGCTACCGAATCCACTGCATTTTGAATCGGTGCGTAGTCATCGGCACCAGAGCCAACTGTTGTTGGCACAATGTCCGCGCTCGGACGGGGACCTTGCAATCGGAGGCTTTGTGCGTCAACCCTGCTGGAGGTTAGTCCCCAAGTGGTGAGAGCCACCCCTGAAAGGCCTGCGGCCAACCGCCTTCTGGAGAGTTGCCCTTCGCGGTGACCAGCCAAAAGTCCGTCGATTTCTTTTCGCATCATTTTCTGCCTAGCCGTTGGTCATATCTATGTGCGTTTTTGACTAATCATTGCCATGGGCGACAGCTTTTTTGGAACTTTCCCAGTGCGGAGCCCGGGTCGCAACACCTAGCGAACGAATATCAGTGGATCGCCTAAGCTTATGATACTGCCGATAGTTGCTAAAGGGCCGAAAGGTTGGAGCGACGTCAAACGAGACGACAACGAACCCCTCTTCGGGCTCGTCAACAACAAAGCGATGTTCTTCCCACCCACCTTCAATCAAAAGTTTTCGAGCAGGAACCCCATTGATCGAGACCAAAACCGAGACGGGTGTTTGTCCTGGTCTTGGGTGCCCGTTGGCAAAGCTTAGTAAAAGCACCTCGTCTTGCCACAATATTCTTTGGCTGGCACGGGCTCCGGTCCAACGCAGGGGGCTCTCGGAGTTGGATTCCGCCTCGTGAAAACCGAAGGTTTGATTGCCAACTAAAGTGGGTGGAGAGAGAAAAGCAAGACGCAAGATGGCGACCAAAACGGCCAAGGATCCGAGCACCTTCGGCACAGTAGTCGTCCAGTTGGGGCCTTGGGCCGAACCCATTCCGGCGGTGGCACCGAGAACGATCCAGATCAACCAGGCAATATTCTTTGTGTAAAAGAGGTACTGGACAAGCCCGTACACCAAAATGGCAGCCAGACTGAGCGTCAAGGCGAAAGAGAAAGCGAACTCGTTCTTTTGAGGTCGGCTAACTGAACTGATCGCGCTCGCGAAGAGAAGGCCGCAAGCCAACACTCCCAAGATTCCACGCTCTGCCAGTAGATGGAGGTAGAGGTTGTGGGCAGTACTGCGAATATTGCGAGCCCCTTCGGTTCCCGGTGGGCGAAAGAGGTCATATACCGGGGCATAAGATCCCAAACCCCATCCAGCGATAGGTCGTTCTACGGCCATTTCCAAGGCAGCACTCCACAATGGAGCCCGGCCTTCCAAGCCATAGCTTGCCGATCGGGCTCTGTCCATCAACGGACTGTTGGTACCGTTTATCACCCCAACGGTTCCGAGTGTCACCACGGCTAGGATACTGCCGCCAATCCAAACTTGGCGGGGCCGAAGGCCGTTCTTGAGGCTTGATCGGACCAAGATAGCGCCGCTTGCGGTAACTTGGATCAGTCCCACCAACCAAGCACCCCTCTGTTGGGTCAAGACCAAAGCGGCAAGAGCGAGACCGAAAAACGGCAAGCTCATTCTTCGCACCCACTTTCCGCCAGTCCACAGTGTAGCGACGGCGACCGGGGCAACGATGACCAGATACTCTGCTAGCCAGCCAGAGAGAAAAAAGACCGACTGAAGCCTCTCCAGTGGACGATGGATACCATAGCGAGGTCGGAAGCTGTCCAAATCCAGCACACCTACTTGGGTCGCCATGCCGGCCAAGAGGACGCCGGTCAGACTGACCAAGAACGCGAACCCTAGTTGTCTTATGTTCTGCCGGTTGAAGGTTTTCTTAACCGCCCAAAACAGTCCCCATCCGATCAACATGTTGGCAGCAGCTCTCCAGGTATAGAGCGCTGTAAAGCTCTCTACCCCAGGAAGAGTCTGAACTAGCGACAAAAATGAAACAGGGTGCCAAGACGGCGGGAGGTAAGAAAAAGGAATCAGTGAAAGAAAACCGACCAGCACAAAAAGTAAAGCAGGGCGGTCCAGTTGTGACTGCGTACGGTTACCTCTGAGGCATACGATGATCGCAGCGATCGCAGCGACATCGAAGGCGGCAAGATAGGGTCCTCCAGGGGGTGATCCAAATAGCGGAAGAAAAACCACCAATGCCAAGAGCCCGAGTTTTGGTCGGATCGCCCCCAATATGGCGACCAGAACAGGGACTGACCAGATAATAGATTCCGTAGCCATAGATTGGCAGGAGCAATAGTTTAGGGAGACGAGCGGTGTTTAGATGAGAATCTCAAAGGACGGCGTCAAGAACTTGCGTATCGTTGTCAAGTTCTTCGCAGATCGAATTCTCAGGTGCTTTGTCTTCGGATTCTACGATTACCGCGGCTTTGGGTCGGACGGTGCGAATCAAGAGCACGGCGGCGAATTCAATGGACAGAAACCCTAAACCTAACCACCAGTTTCCACTGACCGCTACCAGTAATGCCATTGCGCAGAACGCTACCGCCAAAGCATAGAGAGTAAAAACGACTCTGGAGCGCTGCCGATTGGCGCTAATCAACAGGTGGTGAAGGTGGCTACGGTCTGCGTGAAAAATACTAGCGAGTCGATTTGCTTTGCGGTGCCCGCGAAGAAATCGGTACCACATGACCAACAAAGTATCGAAGACGGGCAACCCAAGGGCCAATATGGGAACCAAGATTGCGACCGCTGCAGAGGCTTTTATCGATGACCGCAGCGGGAAGGTAGCCAGGAGAAAACCGAGAGTCAGCGAACCAGAATCACCCATGTAGATTTTCGCTGGATGCCAGTTGTGGCGCAAAAACCCGAGACAAGCACCAACCATGCAACTGGCGGCAATGGCACTGGCGGGGCGGTTTTGGAGAACAGACAACAATAGAAGGCTACAGGAAATAATCGCCACTAAACCCGCTGCCAACCCGTCGAGACCATCAATGAAGTTAATCGCGTTGGTGACTCCAACGATCCAGATCACAGACAGTAGGGGGGCAACCGCTCCGACATACAGTCGTTCATCCCACGGAAACCGAAGAGCAGTAAATTGCCAACCAAGGGCAACAACAATTGCTGCAGCACTGATTTGAACTACCAGTTTTTGAAAGGGTCCTAAAGTGTAAATATCGTCGAGAAGACCTAGGGTAAAGATGATCAGCGTCGCGATGGAAAAACCAATAATTTCCTTGGGAGACAGCGCTCGGCGCGTTTGTCCAGAGAGCAGTAGCAAGCTGGGCACCAAGGACACCAAGATCCCCGCCATGATGGCGATGCCACCGAGTCGCGGTGTTGAAACAGCATGCTTCTTTCGGCCCCCAGGTTTGTCAACAACGCGCAGACGAATAGCCAACTTGACCACTGATGGTGTCAGCATCATGGTGACCAATGCAGCCCCAATTCCCGGGATCAGGACTCGTAGCCAGTTCATTTGAGTGATTCTAGCAGTGCCTCTGAGGCGGTTAGGAATGAAGTCGATCACTCAAAGCAGCTTCAGTCGGACAACCAAGAAAGAGCAGGCTTATCTTGGTACTCTCTTTCCTGAGGTTGTGACGAACTTTATGGTGAACGGAGCAGGTTGAGACGATGCGGGTATTGGTTCTGGGAGCAGCAGGGATGCTTGGGCATAAGGTCTGCCAGGTGCTAGGTCGCACGAAGCACGAGGTCGTGGGAACTTTTCGCGATGATGTGAATGCTCACGCTGCGTATCGAGACCTCTACCGCGAAACTACCTCGTTGGAAAAGGTAGATGTTTTGGACAACACATCTTTAGAGAGGGCGATTCGGTCCTCTGAGCCTGAATACGTGGTCAATTGCGTTGGCATCGTCAAGCAACTGCCAGAAGCAGAAGATCCGTATCTTTCGGTTGCGATCAATTCCTTCCTGCCTCACAGGCTAGATCGACTGTGCCAACAACAGAGATGTCGACTGATACATATCAGCACCGACTGCGTTTTTGATGGTTCGAAGGGCAGCTATTTGGAAACAGATCTAACCAACGCGGAAGATCTCTACGGACGTAGCAAGGCATTGGGCGAAACGCAGTCGTCGCAGATTTCGGCTGTGACACTCAGAACGTCCTTTATAGGGCGTGAACTCAAGGCTTCTACTCATGGGCTGATCGAGTGGTTCTTGACCCAGAGCGGCCAAAGTGTTCAAGGATTCGCAGGAGTTGCCTACACTGGTCTGACATCGTTGGAACTCGCCCGCGTGATCGGTGGCATTGTGGGCGGCGGGGTTGAGATGAGCGGGACTCGGCAGGTTGCGAGTGAACCGGTCAACAAATACCAGCTGCTTTGTCTGGTGCGAGACACTTATGGCCTCGACATCGAAATTGAGCAGGTCACTGAACCAACCTTGGATCGAAGTCTGGTTATGTCTTCGTTTTCCGAAGTGATGGGATACTCAGCGCCGAGCTGGAAGCAAATGATTGTCGATATGTACCAAGACCCAACACCGTATGACGCGTGGGCACAATAGAGGAGACTTAGAGTGATACTCGAAGGCAAGTCGGTTCTAGTAACGGGCGGGACGGGGTCTCTCGGCCGGGCGTTGGTCCGAAGAATCCTTGGCGGAGAGCTCGGTGCCCCTAAGAAGGTCATTATCTTGTCTCGCGATGAAGCGAAGCAGCACGCGATGAGAGTCTCGTATTTGAACAACAAGGTTACGACCGATGAGGTGATCTATCGGAACTTCGAGAAGGTTCTGGAGTTTCGAATCGGGGATGTTCGCAGCTATGCCGACGTTTGTTCGGCGCTTCGAGATGTTGACATCGTGGTCAATGCGGCCGCGCTCAAGCAAGTTCCGACGTGCGAATATTTTCCCGCTCAGGCTGTGGCTACTAATTGTCTGGGTCCAGAAAATATCGTGCGCGCAATTCGCGACCATGGCTATCCAGTTGAAACGGTGCTGGGTATCAGCACCGACAAAGCCTGCAAGCCAGTCAATGTCATGGGTATGACCAAGGCGATCCAGGAAAGAATCTTACTTTCCGCCAACGTCTTGATTCCCTCGACGCGATTCGTCTGCGTCCGCTATGGCAACGTCCTTTCGTCGCGGGGCTCGGTAGTTCCTTTATTCCATGAACAAATCTGGGCTGGCGGTCCGGTCACACTGACCAGTCCAGAGATGACCCGTTTCTTGCTGAGTTTGGACGATGCTGTCGATGTCGTATTTGAAGCATTACACCGAGCAAGAGCTGGTGAGACCTACATCCCAATTGCCAAAGCTGCCAAAGTTATCGACATTGCACGGGCGATGATCGGCGACAGCGGTATCGAAATGAAGACGATTGGTGTTCGTCCTGGAGAGAAACTCAACGAAGTCTTGGTGTCCGAAGAAGAGTGCAACCACGTTATGAAGCGTGGGGATTACTATGTAATTCTCCCGGTCTTGCCCGAGCTAAAAACAGGGGAAAGCGTTGACGGAACGGTTCTTGACCAAGAATATAGTTCCGGTGGTGACTTGCTCGATACCGAAGGTACCCGAGCGCTGTTGGAAAAAAACAACCTATTGCCGGATTCTTCGTCGCTGAGCGAATCAAAAGATATCTTGCAGTGAGTCGTACTCTTAGCCGAAGAGAACACTGATGTCGCGGATCAAAGTTGCCACGATCGTTGGAACTCGCCCTGAGTTGATCAAACTCTCCCGCGTGATAGCAGAGCTTGATCGCCACGTTGATCACACCCTGATTCACACCGGGCAGAATTTCGACTACGAACTCAACCAGGTCTTTTTCGAACAACTAGACATTCGGCAACCACAGCACTATCTAGAAGCAGCGGGTGAGACCTCCGCGAAAACGGTGGCAAATGTCATCGCCAAAGCAGATCGAGTCCTTGCGCAGTTGAACCCCGACGCAGTCCTGCTATTGGGCGACACCAACAGCTGTCTTGCCGTCATCGCCGCCAAAAAACGTCAAATCCCTGTCTTTCACATGGAGGCAGGGAATCGCTCATTCGACCAGCGAATACCGGAGGAGACAAACCGCAAGGTGGTCGACCATCTTAGCGACATCAATTTGCCGTACACGGAGCACGCCCGACGCTATTTGCTTGCCGAAGGGTTGGACCCAGCGCGGGTGATTAAGACCGGTTCGCCAATGCGTGAAGTGCTTGAATATTACGCGTCGGATATCGAAGCCTCGACGATCCTTGAGGATCTGAATCTAGAACCAGGAGACTATTTTGTCGCCAGCGCTCATCGAGAAGAGAATGTCGATGATCCAGATCGACTCGGTCGATTGATGGAAACCTTTCGCCAGGTCCATCAGAAACTTAGAAAACCGATCATTTTCAGTACTCATCCTCGAACCCGGGCACAACTGGAGAAACAAGAGGCGGTGGAAAAAGAGATCCGTTTTCTTAAGCCACTGGGTTTTTTTGACTACATTTGGTTGCAACGGAATGCTGCGTGCGTGATTAGCGACAGTGGCTCGTTGACCGAAGAAGTGTCTTTGTTGAATTTACCTGCAGTTACCATACGAGAAGCGCATGAACGCCCTGAAGGGATGGATGAAGCGACGCTCGTGATGTCTGGATTGGAACCGCAGAGGGTTCTGCAGGCAGTCGAACTGGTGATGTCGCAGCACCGCACTGACCGAGCGCCTTTCGATGTCGTCAACGACTACCGAGCTGGCAATGTTTCCAAGAAAGTTGTTCGGATCATTTTGAGCTACATCGACTATGTCAATGCGAACGTCTGGCGTAAGCAGTTCTAGGTCTAGATTCAGAAATGATAGCCACTAGATTGGGCGCATTCGATCGAACTTCGCTGTTCGGCCTAGGAGGTTTAGCCCACTTGGCGTTGTTCTTATCGATCTTTGCAGCCTTTGTTTTTTCGATCGGAGTCTTACTACAGGCGGGTTGGGACAACGGAATGCTTTGTCTCATGGCGTCAGCATGCCTATTTGTAACCGCGCTCCCGGTGTTTGCCGGGGGTGCCAAGAAGTTGTTCGAACCAATTTGGTCGGTCTTGCTCATTGTCGGAACTGGCACCACCGGGAAGGCTTTTTATCTAATCTATGGTCCGGTAGAACGGACAGAATTCCTGCTCCTTGGCAAGGAGCCTAAAGAGCTGCTGTTCCCCATTTTGGTGATCGGAGGAGGACTTCTGTTTCTTGCGGTGGGTTATCTGTTGGGCGATTTTCGCTGGCGATTGCCGACCAGATCACAACGTTTCCAAGAACCATGGGACCAAAAAAAATTCATCGCCGTGACCGGTGTGCTTACGGTGTTTGGCTTGTTGTTTTTTGTATTGTTCACCAAACGTCTGGATCTTGCCTTTGATTCGCTAAGCGACGTTTCGTCGAAGCGATTCGTTGAGGTGGAGGGTTCGAACTATCGGGGTACTCACGGATATTTACGTTGGGGGGCGATGCTTCTGGAGACAGCGTTCTATCTGGTGCTCGGATATTGGGCTACCCTTCGGCGTCGGTTGTTGTCGGTGACCGGGTTTTTCGTTGTTGTTCTTGGGGCGATGGCCGCCCTATTTCCGGTTTTTGTCAGTAGTCGTCAATCGTTGATGTTTGTGGTGATTCGAGCCCTCTTGATATGGCTTTGTATCCGCGGTGAACCCAAGCCACGTGCGGTCCTTGCGTTGATGCTTTCGGGCTTATTTGTGATCGGCTCGATGCTCGCTTTTCGTCGTGGATTGTCGGACTGGGAGGACGTTCGCAGTCATGTGGGAGTTAGTGGATTGCTAGAAGTAACCGTTGGCGGTCGGCATTTTCTCGATCTATCAAAGACTGCGCACGTCATTTCTGCGGTACCGGACAGGGTGGACTACCAGTATGGTCGAACCATGTTGACTTGGCTGGCCGCTCCGATTCCGCGTGCTGTTTGGCCCGGTAAGCCGGCTGTTGGCGCTGGCATCGAGATCGGCCCAGAGATCTTTCAAACACCAAGAGGAACGGGTGTTCCTCCGGGCATGATCGGGGAGCTTTACTTGAACTTTGGCTTTCCCGGGGTCTTGATTGGACTATTGGCTGCTGGGTTTCTATTGCGCTCGTTCTACCAGACGTTTGTTGTTCACTTTCCCGACCCGGGTTTTGTGATTATCTACGCCGTGGTCATGTCGAGGTTGTCGCTCGCAGCGCTGGCCAACTCTTTCTCTGGCAGCATGATCAAGCTACTGATGGAGTCGATCCCGTTGGTAATCGCTGTCTATCTGTGCGCGGATACCAAACGAGTCGATAAGATCAGCAGGAAATGCGTACCGGCAACAGTTTCTCCGTAATGCTGCGAACCCTAGTATCTGGGTTTTTCTTGCTGGCATTTGCATCGTGTCGAGCTCCTTCGTTGCCAGACCATATTATTTTGGTGACGATTGACACCTTGCGAGCGGATCACCTAGGAGGTTACGGCTACCCTCGCAATGTCTCGCCGTTTCTTGACCAATTGGCGGCAGAGGGTGTTCGATTCAACAAAGTTGTTTCGTCCAGCTCACATACAGCTCCATCTCATGCTTCACTATTCACATCGCAATACCCTGCAACTCATGGCGTGATTGCCAACGGCACGCAGCTGAACGTGGAAATCCCCACTATTGCCTCGCTATTCCAAGCGGCGGGCTTCCAAACAGCGGCGGTCATAGGTGCTCGCTTCTTGAGCCAGGTAACGCCGGGGTTTGAAGAAGTGCATCATAAGCGGCCAAAGCCGAGCGGCTATTGGCCAGCGGATCGCGTGGTCGACAAAGCAATCGTCTGGTTGACTGGTAGAGACAAGAAGAAGCCGTTTTTTCTATGGGTTCATCTATATGATGTTCATAGCTCACGTGGCGAACAAGGCGGTCCACCGTATGAATACCTGTCGAGGTTAAAAAGGGAGTTCCAGCAAGACCCAGCACCGATTCAGGCAGCGTGGAAACAGCATGGGCTTTCGGACGAGGTAATTGGTAGTCCTCGGCAATTACATCACTACGATGCACAGATCGCGTACGTTGACACTGAGCTTGAGCGGCTCTATCGTTTTGTCGAGACCCACGAAAGTGATTCAGAGGTGCTCTGGGCGATCACTGCGGATCATGGTGAAGGGCTAGGAAATCATAGCTTTCTGGGCCACGGAAGGTACCTATATCAGGAACAACTTAGAGTGCCTTTGATTCTCCACGGACCGAAGTCTTGGGAAGCTGGGTTGATTGTGCCTGAGTTGGTACGACACGTCGACTTGATGCCAACCCTGGCTGAGCTGGGGGGAATCTCGGTTGACCGCAAAAAACTCGCGATCGAAGGTAGATCACTACTTCCGCTGTTAGACCAGGGTAGCCCTGGGATCGCTCCAGCCTACGCCTACTCGCAACGCCGCCCTCCCACCGAGGCGCGAATACAAGCCGGGTGGTCTCCTGGGCTGATGATCAGCGCACAGAGTGAGCACTATAAGTACATCCTGAAGACTGACGGCGACGACGAATTTTACGATTTATCCAAGGACCCGATCGAAGTAGAGAATTTGATCGAATCTGATTTGGCCGAAAGACACCGCATGGCCGAGTGGTTGGCGCGCAAATATGAAGAGATGAGCGCGAACTCGCTGGGCGGAAGCGAGCCTCAGCTTCAGGAGGAGTTCGTCGAAGAGCTCAAAGCTCTGGGATACTTATAGGGGTTCGTTTGTACCTGGGTTGATTTTCAAGGCCGCGGCTGCAGTAATCTGCTGAGCTGCACGTTCAGGAGAAAAGAAGCTCTTTAGGAGCGTTCGACCGTTGCTCGCCAAAGATTGACGCAGACCGTGGTCTGCGAGAAGTTTTCGGGCGAGAGTCAAAAGCGTGTGGTCATCTCCATTGACACAAACTAACGCTGCAGCGTTTTCCTCTAGAATCTCATTGAGTTCATTGCCCGGATTCATCGCTGCGAGTATCGGTTTACCAAGCAGCAGGTAGTCAAACATTTTTCCAGGGAAGTTGTGCCCCTTTAAACGTGGGCTCAGGGACATCAAGCCAACGTCAAACTCTGAGAGTAACCCTAGATAGGTTGCCTGATCGACCGCGGCCAAGAACGTGATGTTTCCGATTCCTCGTTCCTTCGCGGTCCGCTGGAGCACTTCAAGTTCACTGCCAGAGCCGACGAACAGGAAATGAGCTCGTGGGTCGTCCTGGAGAGTTTCCGCAAGTCGAACAAAACACATCGCGTCTTGCGCTACGCCAAGATTACCGCCATAGAAAAAAACCACACAGCCTTCCAGGTCGAGCTTGCTTCGCATTTGAGTATTGGTAATCTGCTGACCCTGGGAGCGCGCCCAGTTATAGAGAATTTCGAGATGGAGGTCGCTCTTCAGTCCTTGTTGCTCGAAGTAATCTAAACTTCCGCGTGACTCGACGCCAATGACATCCACTTCTCGGTAGAGTCGATCTTCATAATGGGCAAAGAAACGGTGTGCCAATCCGTCCTTTCGCATCAAGCCGGCTTCTACACACCATTGTGGAAAGATATCTCTCAGGATCAGGTAGCTGGGGCAGTTCCACAGGGACTTTAGTCGGGCAACTAAAGCTCCAAAAAAAATTGTTGGTGCATAGCTCACGATCAAGTCACATGGGTTCTCAATCAGAAAGCCTCTAGCTGCTTTCCAGGTTGTGGAGGAAAGGCGCCATTCATAGTAAGCCCGCAACGTGCGGGGAACACCACGAAATCGACCGGAGCGAACCCGCACAACCGTAATTCCATCTTCCTCGGTGACCGTACGAGGTCCTGTCAACGACGCATCTGGGGCCAGCAGCATGACTTGGTGTCCTTGATCGCAAAAGGCGAGCGCTAGATCATGCATGATCCGGGCGCTGGATTGGATGTTCGGATAATAGTTCTGAACCAGAAGGAAAATACGCACTCGACCGAAAACCTAACGGTTCAAGATGTAGGGTAGTCGTATTGATCGACCCAACTTCGGTTGTTTTCGTACTTGAGGTGAACCAGCGCATCGCCAGCTCGCTGATCGAATACTTGCGCTGCTTCTCGGGAGAAGTGGTTTTTCCAGTCCCCAACGACGCCCTTGCGGATGTGTTGCGAAAGATCGCCTTGTCCAGGTTTACGTCCGGTTTGGCGTTCCATCGACATCTTTTCCACCGTTGTTTCGACGCGCCATGAATCTGGCTCTCGATCCAGTATTTGACCGAGTGCGCGACTCAATGTAGCAACACAATCCGTACGCAATTCCTCATAACTCAAGTAGGCAATGCTCTGTCTTTCGGGCTGGACCCAGTCCATGACGTGGTCGCGCCAATGCAGAGGTGTTCCTCTTCCAGGGTTATTGAACTCGTACTCAATGAATCGCGGAAGATGGCTGACGATGTCTTGCGGGTCATAATTGCGTCCAAACAAGCCCTCGTAGGTTCGGTTCAAGTAAGCGCTGCCAGGGCGCTGTGCATAGCGAGCCACGCGAATTCGGTCGAAGTAGAAAGAAGCCATCACGTCGCGACCATCCCGATATACATAGAACACGTTCTTAAGGCGAGGCTGGTATCGCCAATGATTTTGAATCACGGAAGAAAATGTAATTGGTAGCAGGGTATACCTAGGAAAAGGAAGGCCGAGATAGTCACTCACCATTTGTGCCAGCCACGTACCGCCCGACTTAGGGTGCTCTGAAATGTAGTAAAAAGGAAAAGACTCGCCCCAACGAGCGCCAATCAATCGGGTCGATTCTTTCGCGAGCTTCTCAGCGATTCTCCTGGGGTTAGGCATAGCTATGGAACTTCCTCTCCTCTCTTGAGGTTGCGGAAATATACTATCGTTGTAATGGATTCAAAGATGGTGGCAGAAGTTCTCACGTCCCTACCGCAACAACCGATAGCCATCGTTACTCACAAGCGCTCGGGTACGCACTTGACGATTGACGTCATGCGCCGACAATTTGAGGAATGTGAGTCTTGGAAGTGGTGGGGGGAGAATAGCAGTCGGCTCTACCTTTCTCTTCAAGCACTGTACGACCCTTTGTCCTTGTCCCCGATCAGTGAAGAGAAAGCACTTCGAATACTCCAGCGATGTCAATGTCCTTTGATTAAGTCTCATAGCAAGCCTTCTGAGGTGCCCTTAAGCGCCACAACCGGACACGGTGCTCTCGGCGAGCACTGGTTGCATTGGTTCAATGAATCGGTTCAAAAGCTCTATGTATACCGAGATGGTCGCGACGTGATGTGTTCGCTACAGTTGCTTCGGACCCAACGCAACCGCAACGCTTGGAAACCGATCTCGGCCTTCATCCGGGAAGAAGTGGAAAATGGCATGTCACGAGTTGCTTACTGGGCTTGGCATGTTCAATGTGGATTGAGTGATCCCGACTATATTCCCCTGAAGTTTGAAGACCTTGTCCGAGATACTCGTGCCAGCGTGGATTATCTTGCCGATCATCTCGGTCTGACAGCGCGGTATCAGGAGCCGCTATTGCCAAGAAAGACCCGCTCCATTTGGCAGTCGAGACGGTCGCGACTGTTCGAACGGAAGCCACAAAGCACCGGAATCCTCGGTCGTCCGAAGGGAATCAAACTCGACAAGTGGCAAGATGTATTTGACTCAGAAGACCGTGCTTTTTTCCATCGTGAAGCAGGCCGAATTTTGATCGATTTGGGTTACGAAACCTCCGGCTCTTGGGTCAACGGAGATTCCCATTGATATCCCAGGCGACGCAGTGGCTCTTCAAGGATTGGCCGAGTCAACGCCAGATCTTGCTGAGATAGGAGTTGGCGCCATACGTTGGCGCGGTTTGGGTCCGCGTCTTCGACCAGGCTTCGTTCAAAAGATTCACTGGGCGACAATCTAGAGAAATGTTGCAACTTGGCAGCCCACTCCTGTGGTTGGGATACTAAATCCTGGTACCCCACCTCCAGCCATTGCTCCTTGGGAACCGTCTGCTGGAAGTCGAGGACAGGTTCTAGGGTGTAACGCCACTGTTTAGCCAGGACAACAATCTTGGGGTCTTGATCCAGCCAGTTTTTCCAGTTTCGTGGTCTTGGACCCCAATAGGCCATCTCTCGACCTAAGAACCTTTGTCCCAGGGTCCCCCAAGCTCGTGGGAGAAATGCTGGCCACTCCCAGATAGGAGTTCCAGCAATCCTACGCAGGTACCATTCTCGGTCAGGGATTCTAGTTCGAGCCACGACTCTCGTGGAACTCAAAACCGCTCGCCCATCTCGGTGGATATGAATGAATCGAGCGTCTGGGAAAATCGCGAGGATGAAGGGTAGGCGAAGGCAGTTGCTGGGCGTCTTTTCGACAAGCTGAGCCTTTCCTCGCTTTTCCAAGAATTGATCAACCTGCCGTCGTACCCGGGCATTGATCTGAGGTGTCGCGTCAACTTCGGTCAAGCAATCATCGGGGCGGAAATTGTTGCTCCTGGTCCATATGTGGCGTGGCTCTTCCCAGTAGGCCACATCGGAATGCTGGCTCAAGGCCCTTCCGAGGAATGTGGTTCCGGAGCGATGCGTTCCGATAACAAACAAGGGAGGTTTGGAAGCGGAGTCCATCACGTGCAGAGTCTTGTAGAACTGAAGTCTGGTGTTGAGAATCGTTCACTATGGCGTAGGTAACAACTGTTGAGTATCCTAGCAGTCCCCCACGTTCCCACTCAGATGAAGATCGTCCACCATTTCACTCACGTTGACGAAGCCGGTGGAGGTGTGCCGCGGAGCACCTTTGATCTCTCACTGCTGTTGGCCGACGCAGGGCACAAGGTGGCCCTGATGGCTGCCGCAGGGAGCACTTTTCCAACCGAGTGGACCGACGATGGATCCGTGACGCCAATGTTGCTAGAAGAACTCGGGCGTCCCTTCGAGCGTTTGTCGCGATCGGGCCTTCGCAGGGTCGAACAAACCCTAGAGGACTACGACATCTTGCATCTTCATGGTCTGTGGAGATCGCGCAACGCGCAAATTGCGTTCATTGCACAGCGCATGGGGGTGCCCTACGTGGTTTCTCCTCATGGGATGCTTAGTCGATGGTCGAGGACTCAACGTGCCTGGCTCAAAGTGCCGTACTTCCATCTTGTTGAGCGCAAGACCTTAGACCGCGCGGCGGTGATTCACGCTACGGCAACAGGTGAAAAACGACAGATCAGAGAATGGCTGCCGAGTAGTGCCATTGAAGTGGTACCAGTTGCAGTGGATTTGTCATCCTACGAAATCGGCGACCAGAAACCTGTCAGGCAGCGACCACCAGCGAACAACTCAAGCGACGAACCCCGAATTTTGTTTATCAGTCGCTTGCATTACAAGAAAGGATGCGAGTTTGCTATCGAAGCGATCGCAGAACTTCGAGACCGTGGTGTGCAGAGTCGACTCCTAATCGCAGGGGACGGAGAACCTACCTATCAACGATCCCTTTCCCAGCTAATCGAAACTCTCCAGGTGTCCGACTGCGTGGAGTTTTTAGGTTTAGTGGTGGGAGAGCGAAAGCGCTCCCTCTACCGCAGTGTTGATTTGGCCGTTTTGCCCACCTATCAGGAAAATTTTGGCATTGTCTTGATCGAAGCGTTGGCTTCCGGCACACCGGTGGTAACCACTCGCGGAACCGACATATGGCCGGAGATTCAGGAGAGTGGTGGGGGAATCATCGTCGGCCAGTCGGCCAAGGGGCTCGCTGACGGGATTGCTGAACTCCTGGCAGACCCTAAGAGACTCGATCAAATGGGCAGACGGGGCAAAGCAGCAGTAGAGGAGTGGTTGGCTCCGGGAAAAGTGGTGGCGCAGTATGAGCAGATGTATCAACGTGCGCTGAGGGAGTGATTTCCAAGGTGTCTTAGCGATCAAGAGAGAACTCATTGCCCACTCTTCGTAGCACCGCTTCGGAGTAGCTCTACTACCCGTTGTCGTTCCGTTGGTTCGGCTAGTACCGTCAGAGCCAAGGTCAAGAACAGCGAAAGCGCGATTGTCAGCAATAGAATCAAGCGTGGAATCGTCAAGTCGACGAAGTAGGGACGGATCATCCACAGTACGGCAAAAAACAAGATACCCGCCAGCAGGGGCCTGGGTAACGCTTCTCGAAGTACGGTCCGAATCGGGATCGCAGTGACCGTCTTAAGTGCTCCCAGCACCACTCCAGGAGAAAAAAGCACATGCGAAGCGAAGATCGCAACTGTCGCCATGATCGGGTTGCGGAACCAAGCCATTAAGCCGATGGCCAATCCCAGGCAAAGAAGCGTCGCCCACTTGGAAAACCAAGAGTACGATTGGACTTCGCCCATGCCGTACAAAATTCTTTCAACACCAAAGAAACCGGCACGAAGTGTTCTGACCACGAGAAGAATGAGTGCCATCGTGGTCGCTAGATTGAGCGCGTCAGCGACGGAAATCCCAGCGCTGGTCAGACTGGGATCATTGACCAGACGTCTTCCCACCCACAGCTCAAAAAGAGGCCGAGCGTAGATCCCCAGTAGGACAGCGGTTGGGATGCTGACCGCCAATTGATAGCGAATGCTGCGTGTGATCAGTTTTTTGACGACGTTCAGTTTCCCCTCTTTCTGCAAGTGAGCGGTCATCGGCGCAATGCCGCGAAGCAGCGCATCCGCGACCATACGCGCGAAGCCGGAGAACTGAACCACAATCTGCCAGATCGAATTGTAAGTAAGGCCGAAGAACAAATTGATCAGCACTGCCACAAATTGCGTATTCAAATTGAGTAGTAGCGAAACATGAGAGGTGTGCCAAATGGTGTGACGAACCGCTTGATATTCGGATTCGTCGTAAGCGCTCATATCCAACTCAAGCCCTGGAATACGGCGCTTCGCCCACCAGACCCCCAACCCCACATCGGCCAGCTGTAAGGTTGCCCGAGAAACCGCGAAAGCAGCTAGCTGCTTGGCAAGGGGTTGTCCTCGAAATAGCCAACCGAATACAAGAACTGCCGACAGAGCGTAGGTCGCACGTGAAATGACCGTAAGGAGATTGTCCAGGCCAACTCGCTGGTCGGCGAACAAAGACTGCAAGAACGGGGCGCTAAGGAGTCGTACGACGGCATGAACTCCTTCCGAGATCACCAGAATGGCGAGTACCCATTTCAACTCCGGTTGGTCTGCGGGAGTATTGAAAAATCCAACTGTGGCCAAACCGGCCAGCAAAATGGTTAGGCCCGCAAGCCAGAATGAAGTTTGACGGCACAGTCTATAAGTTGACGCGATGTTAACCCGTAGCGTGTTCGGGTCCTTGGCGGCGATCGCGCCTGCCAGTTCTCGAACTAGTCCAATACGGATAGTCCTTTCTAGAGCTCTCGACGGGCTGGAACTGGAGACCGATAACGCAATCAACCCGAAGCCGATAGTTCCCACTGCACCCAAGATGTACCAAGTTGAGAAGATGCTAATCACAAAAGCAGCTCCCAACCGCAAATAGGTTGTCGCAGCGTTGCTGAGAAGCCGGGTTGAAAGACGCATCAACGGCTATCATAAACGTCGAGTCGGAGCTTTCTTAGACATGAGCGCAGATCAAATATCATCCAATGTGCGGCGGCCATCACGATTCCCAGATTTCTTGATCGTCGGAGCGATGAAAAGTGGTACCACGTCACTCTTCTTCGACCTGTTAACCCATCCAGGAATCTTCATGCCAGACGACAAAGAACCTCACAACCTGACGAGCGACGAAGTCCTAGGCACCCTCGGTCGCGAGGAGTATGCACAAATGTTTGCCTCTGCGACTCCGTCCCAAATCTGCGGAGAGGCATCGACAGGTTATACGAAGCGACCCGATATTGAGTGCGTGGCGAAGCGAGCTTTAGAAGTATGCGGGCCGGGGTTGAAGGTGATCTACCAGGTGCGCGAGCCGGTTGCGCGGGTAGTAAGCCATCACTATCATGAGTTCACTGAAGGCAAGGTGGGGAGGAACATAGACAACGTCGTTAGAGTGTGGCCACACTTCGTCAACTACAGTCGTTATGCCTATCAGATCCGCCCTTGGATTGAGACGTTTGGCACCGATCAAGTGTGGGTGGTTCGGTTTGAAGACTACGTGGCCGATCGGAGTAGCACTGCTAGCAAATTGGTGGCTTTCCTCGGTCTCGAGCAAGCCGATCTAAACGCGGACTCACTGAGCTCAGTTTATAATCGAAGTGAGGGCAAGCCAGCTCCGCGAGGCAGGGTGTGGAAGGTTACGCGGAGGCCTTGGTACCGACGTTGGATTAGGCCGTGGTTGTCGACAGAGACACGGCGTCGGTTGACCGGATATCTTCTACCTACAGCGCCGCCTCGTCCTGAGCCACCCTCCTATGAAACGGTCGCATGGATTTTGGATCAGGTGGCGGAAGACGGGAAGTTGTTACAAGAGATACTGGGTATCCCGGACCCCGTTTGGGATTCTGTGGCGGTGCTGCGAGAGTATGAAACGAACGAATAGCCGGGTGGGCTACCCAGCTCTACAATCCGGCGATAACAGGAGACTTCATGCCATCTCAAGAGATTGGCTTAACTGAACTTACTTACCTAGCGCGCAAGCGGTGGATGTTGATCGCCGGATGTGCGGCGTTATTTGGACTGATTACTTGGGGATGGTTTCAATTGGTCGTTGATCCTGAATACGCGGGGACTGCGAGTGTGATCGTTAGACCACCATTGGACGAGACGACCGCTGCGATGACCACGGTGGATGTCTATCGAGCGTTGCTGGAGAGCGAGGCGGTGATCGAAGAGACGGCCCATCGGCTGAGAGAGGCTGGATCGCTCAAGGAAAATGAACAAATTCGACTAGGGCGGGATCTTCAAGTGAAGATCGAAAAAAGTTCAAGTCGCTCCAAGGAGGCTGTGCCCATTCTGCAACTCACCGGGCTAGCCGACAATCCAGAGTTGGCCGCCGCTCTGGCCAATGCCTGGGCACAAGTATTGAGTGAAGAGAGTCGTCGTATCGGTCCTGCCGCTGCGTCAGAGGCGGAGCAAGTCCTCGCTGAACAGATTCCGTCCACCCAACGTGATCTTGAGAACGTGGAAGTTGAAAGAACGCGGGTGATGAATGAGCTGGAGAGCGAGGAAGGAAGAGTCGCCGCCGACTGGGACAGGCGTATTTCAGCAGCAAGTAACGCTTCGGATCGGGACCTCGCGAGCTATCAGACGGAAACACGCAGGCTCTTGGAGCAAGTAGCTGGCATTGTTGGGCAAAACAACAGTGAGTCCGAGGCAGGAGATTTAATTGGAGGTCTTTCAGGAGACCGCGTTCAAGAGAAACTCTTGGAGGTCGTCTCTGTTCGGGCACAATTGGCCAAGACGCCCAGGATCCTGAAACTGGAAAAGTCTGCGAGTGACGAGACCGTCTCGGATCTGATTGCGACTGAGGTAGAGACTCCGCCATTTGATCAAACCGTGACAACGGAAGAAGTCAACCTCTTATACGATCAGCTGTCAATCCGCGCACTGGATTTGGAAAATGCCTTGAAACGTACGGCTTTGAGCCAACTGGATACGATATCGAAAGTGCTATCTACGCTGGAAAAAATTCAGCTCGAGCGCGCTGCAGGGATGACCGCATTGGTTGGAAAAGAAGAGTTAGAACAGAAGATCCAGATTCGGAATCGAACGAGGGCCTTGGACGAGATCGAACGTCGTCGAGGTGACAAACAATCTGAATACACTCGCCAACTGAAACAGCTTGCCGACCTATCTACTCGGCTGGCAGCGCGGTTCAACGCGGTTACCGTTAGCCGACTACTGGGTGACGTAGAGGTGGTTCATTTAGCGGCTCCCGCAGTTGTTGATCGAAGGGCTGAGTCAACTCAGCTGCCACTAAAGGTTGCTCTGTCAGTATTTCTCGGGGCAGTGTTTGGCTTTATGGTGGCTCTTTTTAGATCGGTTGAGAAGGGAACGGCAGACTCATAGAGCGCGACCATGAAATAGAAGGACGAGGAACCGTCCTGAGCCGCAGGTAACTGTGGCCCACTCCTCCGATGCAGTTCAATACAGTCGAATTCTTTATCTTTTTGCCGTTGGTCTTGCTGTTGTACTACAGCCTTAAGACCCGTGCGCAGAATGTTTTGTTGGTGGCCTCGTCTTATTTGTTTTATGGCTGGTGGGACTGGCGGTTTCTAGGCCTCTTACTGTTGTCGACGATCGTTGATTTCTGCGTAGCCCGCGGAATGAAGACTGTCGCCGAAGCGACAAGGCGAAACCTACTCGTTGTCAGCCTTTTGACGAACTTGGGGATCTTGGCGGTCTTCAAATATTTCGGTTTCTTTGTTGAAAGCTTTGCGGGTTTGCTAAACGCTGGAGGATTGCAGGCGAATCTGCCTTTTTTGCAGGTCGCGCTTCCTGTTGGAATCAGTTTCTACACGTTTCAAACACTGGCATACACGATTGATGTCTATCGGCGGAAAATAGAGCCGACTGACGACCTAGTTCTCTTTGCACTCTACGTCAGCTTTTTCCCTCAGCTGGTTGCGGGGCCGATCGAGCGCGCCCAAAACCTACTTCCTCAATTTCGGTTGCCGCGAAAAGTCGTCGGCCGGGATCTGGCTGAAGGGACCTTGCTTATCTTTGTTGGCCTTCTGCGCAAGGTGGCGATCGCAGACGTGGCTGCAGAGGAGGTCAACCTAGCTTTCAGTCACCCCGAAACGTTGGGCAGTGTTGCGCTTGTCCGAGCAGTATTTCTCTTTGCTCTTCAAATCTATGGGGACTTTTCGGGATACAGCGATATTGCGCGTGGTTCAGCTCGGTTGATGGGTATCGAATTGATGGTGAACTTTCAGCACCCCTATCTTTCATCCAATATCACCGAGTTTTGGCGTCGATGGCACATTTCGTTGTCAACATGGCTGCGTGACTATCTGTACATCCCCCTGGGGGGCAATCGAAAAGGGCAGGTACGAACCTACATCAACTTAATGCTGACCATGTTGCTGGGTGGCCTGTGGCATGGTGCCAAGTGGACGTTTGTGGTTTGGGGTGGTCTGCACGGAGTTGCATTGATCGCACATCGACTTTTGCCGAAGAAGCGTGGTGAGAACATTGTTGGTCCAGCGATACAAGGAGCAAAAACTGTAGCTGGTTGGGCGCTCACCATGGGATTGGTTGGTTTTGCGTGGATTTTTTTTCGCTCGCCAGATTTCTCGACTAGCTTTGAGTTTTTGGCTGGGATTTTCGCGATCCGCGGGCAGTTTCCGGTGGCGCAGCTTTTCCTTCCGGCCTACGCAACTGCTGCAATCTTGTTGTTGGACCTTCCTCAAGTGCGAGCCAAGAGCCACACGGCCGTTCTTGGCTGGGCATTGAGATGGAGAGTCCTTTTCTATGTTGCCGGTTGGGTGATCCTACTGGTTACCAAGGATATGGGGCATGAGACCTTTATCTATTTTCAGTTTTGAGACACTTCGTCTTCGCGGTTTTTGGCCGTGGGGATTGGTCTTGGCTCTCTTGGTGGGCTTACTCATCGAGCTAGGAGCTGCCCGAAGTGCAACCGTTTGGTCGGCAGTGCCGAACACACCGACCGGGTTGATGGCCACCTTGGACCAGGTAGCCGCGGAAGTGTCAGATCCGAAGGTGATCGTTCTGGGCAACAGTCGCTTGATCAATGGGGTTTTGCCGTTCGAGATGGATCAAATCTTTGGGTTTGAGGTGCAGAGCAGTTACAACTTTTCTTTGATGGCAGGACGCCCATTCGACTTCTTAACTTTCTATCGAGATCATCGCAATCAACTGTCCAGATCGCGACTGCTGATCGTCGGATTGGACGACAATATCTTTGGGCAGAAGATGGATTCTGCCGAGCAACGGTTTCGCTTTCGCGCCAACTTACCGCAGCGTTGGAACTATCAGGGGGGCACGCGCCTATCCTTCATCGCGGGAGGGTTAGTTCGATCTTTGGACGCAGGAGGTACGTGGTGGGGAATGACAAAAACAGTGGTGAGAGGTAGAGCGGACGTTAGTTTGACTCCAGATCTCCGTATTGAAAGAAGTAATATACGTGAGTTCGGTCCAACTGAAGCTTCCAAGAGCCGGTTCAACGCCGTCATTGATCGAAACTATTCGCAGTATGAGTTCAGTCCTTCACAGCTGAAGTATCTACTCCAACTCATTGACTTGGCGCAAGAAGATGGCCTGAAGGTCGTTCTCGTTCGCCCTCCCGTTCGCGATGCGTACCTGAAGCGCGTTCTGGAACTGGAGCCGACACAGTTCGCAATCGCCAACGAGGTTTATAATCAATTACCGATTCGTCCCTGGCTGTACGGCTCGGCTCGAGAACTCGCTATGCAGTCGAAACATTTTGTTGACTACGGTCATTTTTCAACCGTCGGAGGGCGCCGGTTCACCAAAATCTTAGCCAAGAGGATCGGCAAGAAGTACCCAGAATTTCGCGGCCCTCGTTAGTCCAGAGAGGACCGGGAAAGCAAAGGGCCAGGGAAACTTCCCTGGCCCTACTGCGAACACTATTAATATTGAGACTACTGGTCGCTGAGCTTGCTCTCCAGCTCTTCCAGCCGCTGTGCCAACTCTTCAATCTTCTGGTCACGGTCTTGGATGACTTGATACAGCCCTTGGACCGCCGCAATCGTCACCCCGTTGGTGTCGAGAAGAGAAATCCGCTTGTTGTCGGCACCGGTACCAAACGCTGAGTGAAAGTCTTCTGCCATGGGGCCAATGTGGCGAATTTCAGATTTGTCGCTGATAAAGTTCCACTCGGTAATCGGCAATCCAAGAACCTTATTGAGGACCTCTTTTTGATCCAGAGGAACGAATTTTTCCTTGAGACTCTTAGAAGAGGTGGGAGTGAAATCCGTGGCTTTGATGGTGCCGTTGACGATCATCGTGCTCGCAGTTCCGGCGGTTGTAAGTGTGAACTCGGTGCCAGCTGATCCTTGGCGACTAATTAAGAAGTTTCCATTGTTGTTAGCCTTGAAGTTCCACGTGGCGACGTCTCCTTCGAAAAGAAAGGATGGATTACCGCCGGTCTTTTTTAGATGGAAAGGGCTGGATGGGTTGTCGGTACCAATACCGACTTTGTCGTTCTTGACAAAGAGTACCCCTTGAGCGGATGCGGCGATTGGCAACATAGCCAGGGTCAAGATCGCTAGCAAGGTTACGGTGATTATTGGTGTCTGTTTCATTGTATGCCTCCCCTGGGCGGGTTATGTTTTTGTCCTTGAGTGGACTTCTTTTTCCGGAATGGCTCCACTTTCTTTCACGGAAGTTGGAGCCTTCCTCCCGTTGCTCTTTCTACTACTCTGTTCATGCGCTAATTCAATCTTAAAGTCCGCATTGGACGCAATCGAAAAACCATCTCCAAGCACGACCGAATCCCCGGCTCGAAAGGTGACGTCGCCACCGCTTTCAACCGAGACGCCAGTCGCGGTCAACCCGCCTTCACTCTCAATGAGGTGTGTTCCGTTGAGTTGACCGCCGACAAGGGCTCGAGAGGCGAGCGTATCTGGCGAGGTCGTTGGGCGTCGTGCTGCCCAAGCTAGGGTAACCGCGAGCAGAAGGCTTGCTGCAAGGGCTGCACGGTAAAAGTAAGTGCGATTTAGTCGAGGTTGAGAGGTCGAAAAAGTTGCCTCGAAGGCTTTCCTGGTGACTTCAAGTTGCTCGCGGCAGCTCTCACAGTTCGTACAGTGGTCTTCAATGGAGTTCGCATCTTCAGCTGGAAGGGAGCCTGGATCCATCGCAAAGTGCGCTATCTGATCGCTCGAAGGATGTTCTTCACCGAGAACCTCGGCCATGAATCGAAAGGTGTGAGACCAGCCTTGACACTCGGTGCAGTTCTTTACGTGGGTGTTCACCAACGAAGAGTCTTGAGCAAGCAATTCTCCCCAGGCTTGCCGAGTCATGATCTCGACGACCTCCTGATGGTCGATTGTGGTTTTCAAAGACATTTAGGTTCCACTCTCGTTGCGGGGCACAATGTGCAAATTATTGCCGCGAAGTTTTCTCGCAAGGATTTCTTGCGCTCGCCCAACACAGCGATGCATCTGCACTCGAAGTGCCCCTGAACTCTTGCCCAGTAGTGTTTCCAGGTCACGATATGGTTTGTCCATGCCTAAGTGCAGATAGATCAAATCTCGGCATGGCTTATCAAGTTCTGCAAGGGTCGATTGCAGCAGATCTTCACGTTCTTGCTGAAGAAGAGAGGACATTGGACTTGGTGTGCTGGTGGGTAGTTCGTAGTCGAGTTGGTCGACGTTTTTTTTGGTTCGCAGCCAATCGATACATCTGCGACCAGCGACAACGGCGGCGAACCCCATGAAATTCTGCTGGGAATCGAAACCTGAACGATTGACTGCTTGCCAGAGTTGCGTCATAACGTCTTGAACTAGATCTCTCCGTTCCTCGGCTGGAATTCGGTAACCGCGAAACCCGACGATCTTTTGTACTTGAACTCGGATCTCTTGCACGGCGTCAGAAGATCCTGCTTGAAACTCTTTGGCGACATTACGTAGTACTTCATCATTCAACTGTTTGGTCGGTCCTTGAACAAGCCTAGTCATCTATATATATCGACAGGTGAGTCTCGATGTTACAGGTCATTTTATCAATGAGTACAGACGTGTCGCTTGCTCCACTGTATTCACTTCATTGTCAGTAAACTACTGAAGCACCCAGCTCGGGCACTTGGTACCATGCCCGGCGTGGAACTCGACCCTGCGCGAGAGCCTGGTCTTGGTTCAAAATGAACGTCTGAAGAGTCCTATTTAGTCTTGGGACTGGAAAAGAAACAGTCAATTTGAGTTGTAGGGTACTTGTAATTTGTCAGAAAACGGAAAATTGGATCCAGTCACACAGCTCGTTCGTCGAGGTGGCGGTATAGCAGACCTTGCGTTGGCGGGAGAGCTGGTCGATCTTTACCAACCACTAACAGTCGGTTCGGTAGCACGAGGACCAGTAAAATATCCGCGCCAGAAGCTCGCAGAGGCGCTCGGTTCGGCGAATCAGAGATGGGGGCACACGCGAGCGGAGGAGTTGTCACAAGCCCTAGCTGTTCCTAGCACCAAAGTGATCGTGACCGGCCAGCAGCCGGGTATCTTTGGCGGGCCTTTTTATACGGTGATCAAAGCCTTGACGGCGACTCTGCTCGCTGAACAACTGAAACAAGCTGGTCAGCCAGCAGTGGCTGTTTTTTGGATCGCTGGAGAAGATCACGACTTCCGAGAAGTCTCGTCGGCAACTTGGTTGGAAGAGGGTCGTGTCCGCCAGGAAACTCTTGGAGAAGACACCAATCCGTTGCTACCGGTGGGCCAACAACGCCTGGGGCCAGCGATCGAACAGCTTGTCGGTCAGTGGACAGAGGTTTTCCAGAGCGGCTATTGGCAGCAAGAGGCAGAGCGCTTGGCTCTGTACTACCACTCGGAGGCAACCTTTAGTGGAGCATTCGCTAGTTACTTGGTGAGTGTTCTCGGCAAGAGATGTCCGCTGCTTCTCGATTCCCAGAATTCAGTGGTCAAAGGCTTGGAGCAACCTCTTCTCCGCAGGTTGATTGAAGAACGTGAGATTGTGACGGAGCGAACGGTGAGGCAAGACGAGCGAATTCGAGCTCGTGGATTGTCACCACAAATTCGCTCTCGACCGGGTTCAGCTCCTCTATTTCTCCACCACGATGGACGTCGAAAACGGATTTTGTGGCGAGAAGGAGGCTTCGCAATTGACGAGAATAGCAGCGCACGGCCGGTGGGAGAGTTACTCGATATGCTGGAGGCGAACCCGGAATCGGTAAGTCCAAGCGCGTTGGCTCGCCCGGCCATCCAAGACGCGTTGCTAGGAACTTCGTTGTTCGTCGTTGGTCCTGGTGAGTTGGCCTATATGGCTCAAGCTGCACCGCTCTATGATGTCTTGGAGGTGAGTGCTCCTGGATTGGTACTAAGGCCATCTGTGGCAATAGCGCCAAAACGAAAACTTGATCAAATGACCGCAGCAAACTTGCCGCTTGAAGTGCTACTGGCTGGTGAGAGCGATCTAGAAACTGCCCTCGCCCGTCTCTCTGGATCGAATCCAGTGTTCGACGTAAAGACCAATATGGAAACCACTCTCGAGCAATTGCGATCGCCGCTATCTGCACTGCATCCAGACCTCGCGCAGGCGCTAGAGAAGACCAAAGCGAACGTAGCCAAGGCGATAGAGCGGTTGAGTAGTCGGGTTGATCGCGAGTTGGCCCAACAAGACGAGACGACGGCACTGCGCGCCCGGGAAGTGCAGCAATTGCTATCACCAGGGGGTAACCCTCAAGAGAGAGTCCTTTCAACCGCGTTCTTGCTGGGGCGCTTTGGTCCCGACCTACCTCTTCAATTGAGTCAAGCGCTCAAGTTGGAACCTGGGCAGATGCAACTGATGGCGGTATGACCTCATAAATGGATGGGCGAGGATAGATGAATCTCGACGTACTAGCGATTGGTGCACATCCGGACGATATTGAATTGGGCTGCGGTGGGACGTTGGCCTTGTTGGTCAATGCGGGTCGCACCGTTGGCTCGCTCCACCTGACCAGCGGGGAGGCGGGCACTCGTGGGACGCCCGATGAGCGACGCGAGGAAGCGAAGGAATCTGCGAAGGCTCTTGGGATTTCGCATGTCGAGTTCCTTGATTTTGGCGATGGCGCACTGCGAACTGGCAAGGACGAGGAAGAGCTACTGATTTCCGTTCTCCGTCGATTGCGCCCCGAGCTAGTTCTTGCGCCAGCGTCGCGTGACCGCCATCCAGATCACGGCCGGGCGCATCGTTTGGTGGTTGATGCTTGTTTCTATGCTGGGTTGCAAAAAAGACATACAGGCGAGGCTCATCGTCCTGCGGCGGTATTCAGCTACATGCAACACGATGATGCCCGACCTAGCTTTATCGTCGACATTACTGAAACCTGGGCGCAAAAGATGGCTGCCCTAGATGCCTACGAGAGCCAGATTCATCGACCGGGCCGCACCCAGCAGCGTGCCGAACCCCAGACCAAGATCTCCTCTTCGATGTTTCGTGCTGCCGTCGAGGGACGGGCTCGACACTTCGGCCAACAAATTGGGGTTGAGTTTGGAGAACCTTTCCTGAGTGCTGGACCGTTGGCAGTACCGGACCCCTTCTCGTTGATCTCCAAGGGGCTACGATGAAGGTCCTGATCAGTTGTTATCCGACCATGGGTGGATCGGGAGTGATTGCCACGGAGTTGGCGATGGCACTGGCAGCATCAGGCGATGAAGTCCACGTTGTTAGTTATGCAATGCCATCTAGGTTGCAATTAGTCCACCCGCGGTTGTTTTTTCACCAGGTAGAGGTGCCCAAATATCCACTTTTTGAATATCCGCCTTATTCGCTAGCGCTGGCAACGACCATGGTAGATGTGGTTGAGAATCAGGGTGTCGATCTCGTGCACGTCCACTATGCGGTTCCCAATGCGGTATCTGCGGTACTGGCCCGGCAAATCTTGGCCCCTCGCTCGGTCAAAGTTGTGACCACTCTGCACGGCACCGATATAACCTTAGTCGGCAACGATCCCAGTTACCTTGCGACAACTCGTTTTGGTATTGACGAAAGCGATGAAGTGACCGCCGTGTCCCAAGCCTTGGCCGAAGCAACGCGTAGTGAGTTCGGCATTTCGCGGCCAATCACAGTGGTTCCAAACTTCATTGACCCTGCTCGGTATCAAGGTTTGGACCCCGAAGGTGCCCAGCGCTGGCGGCAAGACGGCGAGAAGATTCTGATTCACGTTTCTAATTTTCGTCCGGTCAAACGGCTTTGGGATGTCATCCGAACATTCCGTTTGGTCAATGAGCAGATCCCTTCGCGGTTGCTGTTGGTTGGCGATGGACCTGAGCGAGTGCGTGCGGAACGAGAGTGTCGCAAACTTGACCTTTGTGACCGAGTGGTCTTTTTGGGGAACGTCGGCGCTATCGAGGAAATTGTCAGTGGCGCAGACTTATTGCTGCTTCCCTCAGAGACTGAGTCTTTTGGACTGGTGGCTTTGGAGGCGATGGCGGCTGGGGTGCCAGTGATTGCAACCGAAGTCGGTGGTCTGCCGGAGGTTGTGCAACACGGGGTCAACGGTTTTCTCCATCCGGTCGGTGCGGTGGAGCAAATGGCGCAGAGCGCGGTCTCTTTGCTTACCGATTCGAATAGACATCGCGCGTTTGCTGGTGCGGCGCGAGATCGGGCGATGACGGATTTTCCGCAAGACCGAGTGGTCGGCATGTACCGTGAGGTCTACCGAGCAGCCCTTGAACGCTGACTACCAGGTACCAATAGGCCGAACGCGGAGCGAGATACGAGTCAAAGGGTCTCGCTTTCTCGCCATCATCGAACCAGTTCTGACCCCAGACGAGGCAACCCAACAGATCGCGAAACTACGCGAAGAGAACTCCTCGGCAACCCATCTGTGCTGGGCGTGGCGCCTTGGGAGTGAGGCCCAGGAGCGTTGTTCAGATGCTGGAGAGCCTACTGGTACCGCTGGAAAGCCGATCTTGAGCGTTCTGTCTGGCGCTGCGGTTTCCGATGCTCTAGTCGGCGTAGCAAGGTGGTTTGGTGGTACCAAGTTAGGCCGAGGCGGCCTGGCAAGAGCCTATACTGAGGCAGTCCGAGCCGCACTTGAGGAATGCAGTCTGGAAAGTCGCTACCCGTTTGGCACGGTCGGCTTGCGCGCCACCTACGGCCAATGGGGCGCGGTTGAGCACTTGGTAGCGTCCATGCAGGGCCGAGTGGACGCAAAGTATGGCGAAATGGTCTCGGCGAAAGTCACCGTTCATGCGGTGGACTCGCAGGAACTGGTTGCCCGACTCGCGGACCTGGGAGTGCTGTCCGTGGAAGAGGGATAGCGGAAGAGGGTTAGGTGATGGAAGTTCGATCAACTAGGAGCCTCCTAGCAGCTAAGGGATTGGCTCATGTCGAACCGTCCCCAAGTCGACCGGCTTGTCACATATGCCAAGCGCAACTACACTCAACCTAAGCTTGCGGCTTGCAAAGCTAGAGAAAACAAGGAGGTTGGTTGATGAGTGACCACGAAGTTTCCAACGATTCCACCGAATCGAACGGCGCCACTGAGCCCGCGCCACCCCCTCCACCGCCCGCAGATCCGCCTAGCGGAGAATCGAGTAACCGGACAATGATGTTGGTTCTTTCCTACCTTGGGATATTGGCACTGATTCCTTTCTTTGCAGAGAAGGACGATGCAGAGGTGCAGTGGCACGCCAAGAATGGCTTGGTTTGGGCTGCGGCATGGCTCGTGATTTGGGTGGTTCTTTCCGCTTTCAGCGTTATGACGGGCGGCTTTGGATGTGTATTTGTCCCTCTTATGATGTTGTTTCCACTGGTGGCCCTGGGAATTCACATCGTCGGTATGATCAAGGCCATAAACGGTGACCGGTTCAGGCTGCCGTTCCTCTCGGATTTCGCGGACAAGTTTTGAGGACCGGAAAGGTCTAAGTCATGAACCAACCACTTGGCAATGCTTGGGAGCGCCGGGGCGAGCACGGCTTCGTCCAAGGGCTGATCAGCGGAGTCAAAGACTTTGTCACTCAGCCTGGGCAGACCTACGAGCAGACCCGGCGGTCTGGGGATTTATTGAGCCCGCTTTTGTACGCAGTGATCTTAGGCGTCGTTGCCCAGGCTTTGGGATTGGTGTGGAAGATGTTGTTGGGACGCAACTGGATGCAATACATACCTCCGGAAGCCAGGGAACAAATGGATTCCTGGGGCGTTTTGGGCGCCACTTCCGCCGGAGGCGGTTTGGCTTGGTTGATTTTTGCCCCACTGTTCCTTGTCGTCGTGTTGTTTGTCTGGACGGCGATTCTGCATTTCTGTTTGCTGGTTGTCGGGGGACTCAAAGATTCTGAGGCCGGGTTCGAAGGAACCTTGCGCAGTCTCTCGTACGCACAAACTGCAAGTGTGGCGCAGGTGATTCCTCTGATTGGGGGGTTGGTTACCTTTGTTTGGATGATGGTGTTGACGGTGATCGGATTCATACGCTTGCACCGTACTAGCGAGGGCAAGGCGATCGTCGCGGTTGTGTTGCCGTTGCTGTTTTGTTGTGTCTGCGTCATGGTGGCGATCGGATTCGGCATCGCAGGAGTGGCTTCGGCGTTCAATAACTAGGATCTAGAGGGTGTCCAGTGGACGACAGCAAGCACTTTTGTGGGGTGTTGTGGCTGTGGTGTTAGTCCTTGCGGCGCCGCTACTCGCAGCAGTGGTACCAGCGATTCCAGGATGTCCACTGAAGACGATTTCTGGAGTGCCCTGCCCAGCTTGTGGGTCTGGACGCGCTGCTATCGCTTTGAGCCATGGGCATCTCGCAGAAGCTTTCCGCTGGAATCCAGGAGCGTCGTCGTTTGCAATTTTGTTCGTCGTCGGGGGCCTGCTGTTCGGCACTGCAGCAGCACGCGGTACTGAGCCTCCAGGCTTGGTGAGAGAGCTGCCGGCTTGGGTTCGATGGGGCTTGCTGTCGCTGTTGGTGGTCAATTGGATCTATGTTTGGCGGGTTGCCGCGCTATAGAGAAGTTGCATTCCATTGGAGGTAAGCCATGTGCACCGATCATCGACCTCACCCAGATGAGTATGCTGAGTATTACCAGGGATATATCGGACAGGTTCCCGACGGACCGATTCTCTCGCGCCTAGAAACGCAGGTAGATGAATTGCAGCGAGACCTACTGGAAGTTGATGAAGCGGCTGCCAATTTTCGCTACCAAGAGGGCAAGTGGAGCGCTAAGCAAGTGTTGGGTCACATGGCGGATGCCGAGGCAGTTTTCGCGTATCGAGCCCTGGCGATTGCCCGCGGCGATAGTCAAGCAATCCCAGGGATGGACCAAGACGCATGGATGCAAGGGTCTTCCTTCGACGAACAAACCTGGCGGCAACTGGTTGACAACTTGATCGCCCAGCGTCGAGCAACGCTGTCCATCTTTCGAGGACTGAGCGAGCAGGATTGGGATCGAGCGGGTGTTGCTTCTGACTGCCGTTTTACCGTTCGATCGATTGCCTGGATCCTTGCTGGGCACTGGATCCACCATAAGACGATCTTGCGCGATCGCTATCAAATCGGCGTTTAGTTCTGGGAGGCATCAAACCAATGCCCATGCGCCGTTCGGTCATTTGGTTGGTCGTAGCACTGGCGGTTCTGGCGCTCGACGCCAGCCGTGCGCCGAAGTCTCAGGTGACCGGTCGAATCGCGGTGGCAGCGATCAACGCTTACCAGGCCACGCTATCTCCTTGGATGGGCCGTGTCGGTGTGGGGTGCCGCTTTGACCCAACGTGCAGCCACTACGGTGAAGAAGTGATCCGACGTCATGGGATTGCGCGGGGTGGCTATCTGGTCGCCAGAAGGATTGTTCGCTGTGGACCTTGGACACCAGTGGGAACCAGCGATCCACCTCCGAGGGATTAGTCTTGTGCCTTCTGAGAGCGCGATAGCAGATGGAGGGTGGGATCAGGAGACCGACGGAGAAGGCTGGGGCAGAAAATGGCGTAGCCCGGCATACAGAAGGCCGGTGATCGCCAGTGCGGGGATGGTGGCTCCGGTGACCGAACCGTTGACTTGAAACCACTGGTAGGCCAATGCGCCGAAAATCCAAGCGATCAAGCTTGCAAGCGCGAACCGCCCTGTTGGGGTGGGATCGGACACTTTGCGTCCGGTGAAGAAATGAACTAGCGCGATGGCGACGATCGGCAATAACAGGGTCGCAATCCACTCCATGAAACCGGCATAGCGATTGAGTAGTCGCGGTGATGCCATGCCGAGGGCGGTGCCGACTCCACCCATGGTCAACACGGTCAGCCGCTGCGGTGCGCCAGCCCAAAGGTTCTTGACCGCCAGCGACGAAAGATAGATGTTGACAAAGTTGGTGGTGACTGTGGAAAGAGCCATCAGTACCAAGGTGTAGACCGGCAACCCCAGTCCCAAAATCATTGCCGTCGGGCTATTGCCGCCACCGGCCAGTCCGGCGCCCGCGCCCACTAGCATCAACCAGGCACTGGATAGGGTTAAACCGAAGAACACCGATCGGCTGGCCATCGCCTCTTTGATCTGAAAGCGGGTGTAGTCGGCGAACATCAAGCTCCAACTGACTTGATATCCAGCCACTAAATCGAGCCCGGCCAGTAGCGGCATACTGCCGTCACCTGCTTGATGCAGTGCTTCTCGCCCGCCAGCACCAAACAACTGAACGGTGAGAGCGATTCCCACCAGAACCAACAAAGGCACTGCGAATCGATCAAATATCGCCATCGCACGAGGTCCAAACAAGGCAACCCCGATTGCCAAGGCTCCGACCACCAGGCTCCACATGACTTGCGGCTGTTTAGTAAGTTGTGCCATCGCCTCGGCGGCAATGACGTTGTTGACTGCGATCCAAGCGAAATTGGTAATGATGAGCAAGACGCTGATAATCGCCGCTCCACCAATGCCGAATGGATGGCGTAGCACCACCATAGAGGGCAGACCGAAGCGAGGGCCGAGCCGAGAAAGAAAGGCCAGTGGCAAGGTACCGACTAGCATCCCCAGTGAGACAATGAGGGTCGCCTGAGAGAAAGAAAAAGCTGGGGCTAGGGAGCCCCCGGTGACCAGAGTGGTGGTAACAATGTTCGCACCTGCGAATAGCAACAACACATCCATCACTGAGGCGGACCGCTCTTGCAGGGGAACGGGATGAAGATCAAGGCCGGCGTTCATGGACAAAATTAGAGAAGTTGGGAGAGGCGCGATGCTAGCATCGGCGACCGGGACCCGATCGTAAGCGATGCCCAGAAACTGCGGAGAGTCGTGAGGCGAGAGAGGTTGACAAAGGTCCTACTGGCAGTCGTGAGCCAGTCGTGCGGAGGGCGAGCCCATGCTGAGAGTAATACAGCCAAGCCACAGTGAGGCGACGAATCGCCCTCGTCCGCCCTATCTGGCGACCCGGGCACCGGTTCGGTTTGCGGGTGGCTTCTCTGCCGAAGAGGAGGACGAGTGGGGATGGTTTCGGTGGATGACACTTGCCGGGCGATTGGAATTCGAGCCGGCCCAGATGGAGCGCTTCCTCGAACTCGGAGCCTACACAGAGTTTACTGACCTCAGCCAGGATTTGACGTTCAATATAGGAACAAGCCAAGAGAAGGTCAAACTGGTCAAGGGTTGGGCGCCGCTCTCGATGCCGGTTCCTGCCGGTGCCGATCACATCGCTATACAGGCCAACAAGGAATATCCGCGCGCATTTTACCCTCACGACCAACGTAGCCTAGCGGTACGGGTGCGCTCGCCATGGATCCACGCAGACGAGGAACGACACCACCATATCCGACTGCAGCAGGACAACAACATCTTAAACATGGAAGAGATGCTGGGGGGAGACCCGAAGCTCGATTCGACGGCTCCGATTCTGGGTATCGATCTCCACGGTTCTTGCAACATTGACCCGCCCTGTGTCTATTGCGAGTGGGACGACAATAAGGATCTTGAAGGAGACAACACCGATAAGCCCTTTACTCGCGAAACACTTGAGGAGTGGGCGGAGCATTTCGACAACGCGGCAAATCTCATTAACTGTGCCATTGGCGAACCGTTTTTGATGCGCAATCTGGACGAACTCTTGGACATCTTCGGTGACAGCGGCAAAACCGTCGAGATGGCGACCAACGGCCAGATTCTTACCGAGCGTAATTGCGAGCGCCTTTTGGGGCGAGAAGTGCGCCTCTACATCTCGCTCGACGCGGCGACATCTGAGACTTACGCCAAGCTGCGCAATCAGCACTTCGACAAGATTATCGTTAACCTCCGCAGACTGATCGCAGCCAAGGGGGGTCGAAAAGGCTTGCCGCGGATTTACATGGTCTTCATGCCAATGAAAGCCAACGTCCACGAGCTTGAGCCGTTCATTGAGCTATGTGCGGATCTCGGTGTTGATCGGATTATGTTACGGCCCCTCAACGACTCATTTTTGATCAATCTGGACTGGAACCGTGCGGGCTATCATTTTGAGTATCAAAAAGAACTCATGCCGTTCGAGGAGTTGGTCGAAATCAGTGCCCGTACTGCTGAACTCTGCCGGCGCCACGGAGTGGAGCTGAGCGACCAGCTTGATTTCGGTGGGCGGATGGAGGATCAGTTCGCGGACGAATTTGCCACCGCCCATGAACCCGGAATCTCCGAAGGGGAGGAGGGGTCAGTCGAAGGCGCCCCACTCACGAGGGAGAACTCGGCGGTGGAGTCCGATAGCTGGGGCCCGATCGAGCCTCCTGATACCGAGCCTGCCAATACTGAGCCGCCAGAGGCTGGGCCGATGCCGAGCCTCGGACAAGAGCATCTTCCTCTTTGTGTCGAACCGTGGCGGAACTTTTATATTCTGCGTCGTGGGGTTGTACCTTGCTGTTATGGCTCGAGTACCATCGCCAACATGGATGGCTACGGTGACGCTTGGAACTCTGATCTCATGCAGTCGATTCGTATCGAGCTTGCTGACGGTCGCTTTCACAGCTACTGCCTTAATTCACCGGCATGTCCAATCGTCCGCAAGCATGAGTATGCCAACGAACTCACTCCGCTACAGTCCACATTGCTCAGAGCCCGCCGCTTCTGGCACGGCTTCGACCGAGCGCTAGGAGGGGTCCCGGCAGGAATCTACCAACCCGCCAAGCGCAGACTGGCCCAGGTGTTCGGAAGTACGCCACCAGCCTGAAAGGGTTGTTGTCGGACATTTCATCGGTCGTTCAGTGGAGTATCAACGGATAATTCTGCAGGGTTAGTCCGTCTACGGTATGCCCTGACCAACAAGTTCGAGTTGCTAGGGTGGTGCTAGCATCAACCTGAAGTGGCAAAGATGTCTGCTACGCAGCAGCAGTTGGCACTACTTTGGGCGTAGAGCGGTAGATTGCAAGCGATGTCGAGGCTGATCGAATTCAGACGTAACCCTGAAACCCGGAGCGCTCGCCTCACTTGGGATGACGGGCACACGGCGGAGTTTTCCTACGATCACCTGCGCGGTTATTGCCCGTGTGCCGGCTGTCAGGGCCACGGTGCTATGGGGATCAAGTTCTATCCAGTGAGCCAAGAGGTCGATGCGGTTTCGGTGGAACCGGTTGGGCGATACGGAATCTCCATCCATTGGTCAGATGGTCACGCTACGGGGATCTACCGCTTCGATTTTCTGCGTGAGATTTGTCCGTGTGAGGTGTGCACATCGGAATCGGTTTGACCGGTCCTCGTGTCTGGGCTTCCGAGCGACCTCTTCGCTGCCCGTTGAACTAGTGTCAATTCTCTAGAGAACGCATCAGACGGTCATTGAGTAGGAACGGAGGCTCCGCCAAGATGAGCGGCGGAGCCTGCGATGTCGACCTCGACTAGTCTGGACGATTTAGGAATTAAAATTAATTACTTGGTATTAGAAGTACTCGGTTGTCGGCGTACAGGGTAATTTCGACCGCTGGTAAAAGGGATTCCGCAGGTGGCCTCTACAAAGTCGTCTCTTAGGCGTCCACAGTTGAGGTGGTTTCAGTAACAGCATGTACGTTGCTATTCGTCTAAGTGTTGAGTTACGAACGTTTTGGAAGGGTTTGCCTTTTCTCGGAACATTTTCTTAATCGACTTGTTGCCCGTGAGATACTTCACGGGGAGGCGAATGGTTAGCCAAAAAAACTATCTTTTTTCACTGGTTGTGATGGTGTCAGGGCTTGGAGTTGGCATCTTTGAAACCTCGTGGATGCTTACCCAAGAGCTTAGGCCAGCAGTACAACGCGCGATTGATCAATTTCCGCGCTGTTCGCACTTGAGTGTTGTGAGCGATGAGTATCGCATGCGGCTCGAGAGTGTGAGAAAGCGAATCCCTGAGGACGGCGAATACTTACTTTTGGACAGGTATGGTGGAGGGGCAGTCGTACTAGTGCAAGGAGACTTGGCACCTCGGCGCGCTCGCTTAACTGACCAAAAGCAGCTGCAAAAGCAGCTGCAAGAGTGGCAGATAAGTGGCCAATCCTTTCCATTGATCACAGTTGTCTATACGGGTGAGGACGATCTCCTTACTGTTGTTGATACCACGAGCTTGGCCATCTTTTGAGGATCATCCTGGCCAGCTTGGTCATCCCACTTCTGTTCACTATGGCGGGGTTCGGTTGGATTAGCCGGTGTCGCGCTTTTGTGCGCACACCAAAGATTGAGCGTATGGCTTATGCGTTCCTTCTTGGTGTCACCATGGTAACCCTTTCCCTCTTCGGGCTTTCCTTTTTCTTGCATGTGGAGTTGACTGCTCTGACGACCGTGTTGGTGGTTGGGATCTCGGTAGCAGTTTCAGGTCTAGCGTGGCTTACTAGGAAAACAACACCCCCACGCGTCGCGACCACAAGAGTTGAACAGGGATGGCTTCTCTTGGTGGCGGTAGTTGGTATCGGCGTGATTCTTTTGAGCGTGGTCCGCCCGCCCGCTGGTTGGGATTTTCGGATGACTTGGTCCGCTCATGCGCGCTATTTTCATGAAGCGCAGACAGTTCTTCCAGATTCTTTCTTGAATCAAGATATCTTTGTGATTCATCCTCGATACCCTCCTCTTACATCGCTTATGCAAGTTGTTACATACCATTTCGGCGGAGCTGAAGAAGATTGTCTAGTAGGACCTTTGTATGCGACCTTTTGGGTTGTTCTAATAGTCATACTGTTCGGCGGAGTGCGTCGCTTGACCCACAGTATCGAAGCCGCAATTGTCGTTGCATCAATACCCATCGCAGTTCCCTGGTTCTTGTTCGGTGAAGGTGGTGCCTTGAGCGGGTATGCTGACCTCCCCTTGGCTTGTTTCTTTGGTGCCGCTGTCGTTCAAGGCACAATGTCGGATCACTCCGTTGGTGCTGGATGGTTTGCGGGAATCTGGCTTGCGGCTGGCCTTTTTACCAAGAACGAAGGAGCGGCTCTAGCTTTGGTATACGTGTTGTCCGCTTTGGTATTTTGGCTTACCCTAAAATCGAACAGGCGTGTTTTTGCCAAAGAAACCGGGGCTACGATCGCGGTGCTTCTTGTGGCGGGTACCCCGCTTGTCTTATGGGCTAGCCAAATCCCACAGCGTCATAGCGAAGACTACATATCGCTCTTGAAAACAGGGGCGCTACTGCGTGTTGGAATGGGTGTTCTGGTCACCGATGTGATTCCAGCTGTGATTCAGATCGCGGCCAAGCCACCGTGGATCGTTTTGATTTTGCCGATGTTGTTGTTTCTGTGGCTCGGTCGCCACGCGCTGACGCGCCAGCGGTCGGTATTTCTCACGGCCTCTTGGGTCCTCGGTAACGTGGCGTACGGTAGTGCCTATGCAATGGAACCCTGGGTAGAAAATATGAATCGAATGGTTACTGTAACGTGGGAGCGGTTGCAGCTGCAGATTTCTGTACCGCTTCTTATTTTGCTGGGAGTGGCTGTTTCGAGTGTCCTCAACAGGGAGAGAGAAGAAGAATCTGATTTTTGAGCGACCTGCGATCAATGCAGATCGGGCAAAAAGGAATTAGAAGCAAGGAAAGAATGGCTGTGGCACGCTTGTGCGTCTCAGGTCGTTTCTTTCGGATTGGTTTCGAAATACCCAGTTACAGTTGTTAGAGCCACATGTCCTCTCCCAGTTATTCCAGCGAACTATTCCGAATCGCTTTGTCAGAATGTACTCTTCCTTCCAGCGACAGTTTGCAGGGCTACCACTCTGACTTCCACAGCTGTGGTACCACGCAACTGTATACACCTGGGTACTGTGGATGCCGATGGCTACTATCGAGACGATCTACACCAAACAGCGAGATCAGGATGAGGGTGTTCCATAGTCACCTTGATCGCCGACTAACAGCGCTGGTTGAACAGAAGGCTATTCGATATATCCAAGAACCCTGAGTTGCTCCAGGGTTTCCTCGTCCTGCTGTGCTTGCTCGGCAACTTGGGAAGATCCCCGCTCCATGAGTAGCTGGAGCAGCCGAAAATGATACTCAAGAGTCCTCGGTCGTAGCGGCGCTAGGTTGACCTGGTCAACGGGGTCGTTGATCCGATCATAGAGCAGCACCTGCTCCCGCTTGTGATCGATGATCAACTTCATCGAAGACGTGACAACCGCTTGCGCGGTACCTATCTCAACAAGGGTCAAAGAGTTCGCGATCGTTCTCTCCGAAATGGCAAATCCGTCGAGAGAAGGCGAAGAAGCTCCCGCAACCGCCGAGATGGTTGCAGGGATATCGACATGCGAGACAGGCGCCGACATACGGCTTCCTGGTTCGAAAGGCGAAATGCCTTGAGGCCATTTGATGACAAACGGAACCCGAAGCTGTTCTGCGTACAGAGTTTGACCATGCTGCCAGCCACCGTGGTCGGTAAACTCTTCTCCATGATCGGCAGTAACAACAATCAGAGAGTCTTGGTACAAACCCCGTTCTTTGAGACCGGCGATAAATTGACCCAACGCATCATCGACTTGTCGTATTTCTGCATCGTACAAAGCCATTAGATCGGAAAGGGGAGGATCCTCTTTGGAGGGCAAGTTCTTGACCGACTCCATATCTCCGACACTGCGATCTTGTACCGGCCAGTAGTTGCGAAAATCAGAGGATGGCAAATAGGGTGCATGAGGATCACTGACGTGAAGGTAGCCAAACAAGGGATCTCCGGCGGGTTGGTCATCGATCCACTTCAGGGCAGCCCCGGTTGGTACATGACCGGTGTAATGCCTGCGATAGCGTCCGAAAGGCCGAGGGCGTTGGTAGAGACTGAACCCACGGCCCAATCCAACACCTCCAATATTGGCATTAGTAATCCATCCTGCAGTTCGATATCCGAGCGAAGAGAGGGATTCTGCCAAAGTGGGAACCTCTTTGGACAGTGCATCATCAACTGTGAGGATGCCGTGGTTTCGCACATACTTTCCAGTCAGAATCGAAGCGACCGAGGGCCGAGTCCAAGAAGACTGGGCTACGGCGCCCGTAAACACCACTGCTTCGCGCGCCAAAGTGTCTAGGTTGGGAGAAGTGTCCCGCGAGTAGCCATAAGGCCCCAGATGATCCGCTCGTAGCGTGTCAACCACCCACAGGAATACAGAGGGAGGTTTCTCTTTTCGCGTGGGAATCTCGCGTGACAACGACTCCATGCGCGCAACTTCCAAGGTGGGCCAAGTGACGTCGTCGGCCTCGACAGTTGGTGACCGCAACACTGCCTTTGGCTGTCTTCCGAGAGCGAGGATCTTGTTCCACCATCGTTGTGGAGGAAGCACCTGGAGAGTCATGCGGACAAAGCGTTGTCGCCCCGTGCCGGGAAGGGTCACTGAAGATAACCCTCCATCCTTAAAAAATTCATCGGCTTGGTTCAGGTCGTCGTCTTCGAGAGTCACTTGTAAGCCAAGGCTTGCCGTCAGCTTTGCCTCGTGGACACGGAAAGCAACCGGCCCCAGAGTGCGGAGTGGGATCCAAAGCTGCTGCGATCCGACCAACTCGAGGTCGTCGTTAACCCATTCGAAACCTCCCTTGGATCGGCGACCTTCGTGGAGACCAATTGCTTTCCACTGGGCGGCCAGATCTCGGTTGTCAGTCGAAGAGGACAGCGTCTTCGATGGGGGTTTGGCCCAGCGATACTGGAAAGCTAATTGGCCCCCAGCGTCCTCGGTGAGTTGGCGAGGAATGCGAACTCGATAGGTTCGTGTCCACGGAGTGAGTCGTATTCGCCGCAGCAGGTGTTGATTGAGCGATACGTCGACCCATTGGACTTCGGAGCCTCTATACAGGAATGGCTTTCCGGTCAGGACCAGGGTTTGCCTAGCTGATGAGAACGAAACTTGAACTGTGGAGGAATCTCCAATCCCCCAAGCAGCCTCTAGATCTGTATCAAATGACCATCCGTTGGTCGATTTTAGGATCGCTAGGTCTACGTCAGTTGTTGATTGATTTGAATGAAACTGGGCGTCAGCCAGTAGATCGTTCAGTGGAACCGCCCCGTAAGCTGGGACAGACATGAGCCCGGTAACCAATATTGCGAGAATCTTATGAAGCACGTCTTGTTTTCTTAGGTCTCGGCGCTCAGGGCGCATGCTACGATGCGCCGCCATGAGCGCGAAAGGATACATTCTAATGGTGGCGGCTCTGTTGGTCGCGCCGATTTATCCCCAAGAAACACCAACCGCTGAAGAGGAACTGGCGACCATGCTGCGATTAACAACCAACCACGGAGAGATCCTGATCGAATTGCTCCCCGAGCAAGCACCGGAATCGGTGGCGACGATTGCTGCCTATGCCGCCGAGGGGCAGTTTGACGGCAATATATTTCATCGAGTGATTCCAGGGTTTATGATCCAAGGTGGGGGTTTTACCGAAAAGATGCTGGAAGTGGCGGTAACCAAGCCGTTGATCCAGAACGAGTCCAACAACGGCTTGAGCAATGTCCGGGGCACCGTGGCGTTGGCCCGCCGCAATGACCCGCACAGTGCCAGCCGCCAGTTTTTCATCAACTTGGGCAACAACGACAACCTGGACTTTCAAGCGCCGAATGGCTGGGGTTATGCGGTGTTCGGCAAAGTGGTTGAAGGAATGGATGTCGTCGATTCCATCGCTAAGGTGCGCACAGGCCGCCACGGGGGCCACGGTGATGTTCCCAAAACACCAGTACTGATCGAAAAGGCGGAGCTGTTGACGCCTAGTTCTGGGTCGGAAGACGCGTCGCCGGACGCGTAGCAGCCTATTTCTTGGTTTTCGACCGAACGAACTCTAGAGCAGCCCACAATTCGCCGAGTCGTTCTCGACCGGCGGGTAGCGTCATGTTGCGCCAGATATCACGAACCCCAGCCAACAGCTGGTGAAAATCGACTTCGTCACCTTCAGCAATGATTTTGCGTAAGGCAACGAACAGGTCCGCCACGGTCCACAAAGAGGGTTGTTTTCCCCGTAAGTGAACCCATACTGGTCGCAAGGCTTGCAGCCGAGCCCTGGACAGGTCTTGGTCGCGATATACGGTGCGCAAGGTGCCGATCTCAGGCAGGGTGTCAAAGCGATCCTCATCGACCTCAACCGTAGGCAAGAGTTGCCAATGCTGGGGCAGTAGTTCTTCTTTGCGGATCTGCATTCCCAGGATGTCAAACCGCGCTAACGGTAGTTGATCGAAGAGATGGGCGATCCCAGGAAGATCGTCTCCTTGGATGAAAGCCGCGATATCGCTCTCGGTTGGTAGTACGCGAGGTGGAGGGGGTGTCGGTTCAGTTGTGGCTTCTAAAGCTGGATCTGGGCTCATGGTGCACGATTCTTAACACAGCGGACGCTGACAGGCCAACTCGACCTCCTTGAAACGACTGATTGCAACCGGCGTCCGCTGTGCCTACACTTCAACCTGTGACGACCTCGATTGCCATCAACGGAACCGGCCGCATCGGCCGAGTCCTTTTGCGGACCGCAGCCCAGCGCCAAGACTTGAAAGTGGTTGGCTTGAATGACTTGGTCTCTGCTCGACAAACGGCGCACTTGCTGCGCCACGACTCGACCTTGGGTCCGTTTCCGGTCGACCTCGAAGCGGATGATTCGAGCTTGCACATGGCTAGTCAGTTGATTCCCTACAGCCAGCAGGCTAATCCCGAAGACATTCCCTGGGGAACCTCTGGGCCAGACAGAGTGGTCCCGGACTTGGTAGTCGAAGCCACGGGCCAGTTCACCTCTCGTGCGGACGCTGCGCGCCACCTACACGGGGGAGTGCAACGGGTGATCGTCTCGGCCAACGCGGCCGACGCCGACGCCTTGGTCTGTTTCGGGGTCAATCATCAGGAACTGCGAGCCTCCCACGAGGTGGTGTCCGCGGGTTCCTGCACCACTAATTGCGTGGCTGCAGTGCTGGCGCCGTTGGTGCCGGAGGTTGGGATCGAAAAAGCGATGTTGATGACCGTGCATTGCTACAACTCGAACCAGAGCTTGGTCGATCGTGCGCAGCGTGACTTGCGGCGCTCAAGAGCGGCGGGCTTGAACTTGATCCCCACAACCACCGGAGCAACTTGGGCGCTGGAAATGGCGATGCCAGAATTGGCTGGCAAAGTCAGCGGCTACGCCGTCCGGGTTCCCTCTTCTCAGGTGTCATTGGTCGACCTGGTGGTGCAAACCAACAAGACAATGACCACAGACGAAGTGGTGGAATTTTTTGACCAAGCCGCCGAAACTGACTTGAAGGGAATCCTGGGGGTTAGTGCGGAGCCGTTGGTGTCCACTGACTTTGTTGGCGATTCTCGGTCGGCGATTGTTGACCTCGAATTTGTTCGAGCTGAAGGTCGTCAAGTGCGGATCATGGCTTGGTACGACAACGAGAGCGGCTACGCGCATCGCTTGGCGGATCTGGCGGTATTTATGGGGAACCAGAAGTGAACGATTTGCTTTATCTGGACGATCTACCTGCCAACCTCAACGGTCGCGTGGTCTTTGTCCGGGTAGATTTCAATGTTCCGATGGCTGAAGGTGAGGTTTTGGATTCCTCTCGGATCGAAGCGGCAATTCCGACGCTTCAGCAACTCGTGAGTCGGGGTGCGGTGGTGCTTTGCGCGTCCCACTGCGGTCGCCCCAAAGGAGTGGTCAACCCACAATGGAGCTTGCGACCAGTAGTCCCGGTGCTCTCAGGTCTTCTAGAACGACCGGTGACCTGGGTCTCTGACTGCGTTGGAGAGCGCGTTGCCCAGGCCGTGGCTGATGCGCAGTCTGGCGACCTATTGCTGCTGGAGAATCTTCGGTTTCATGCTGGCGAGACGTCTAACACCCCCCTGTTTGCCGAAGCCTTGGCGACCAACGCGGATGTCTTTGTTGGGGAGGCATTTGGCACTGCTCATCGTGACCATGCTTCGGTAACCGGGGTTGCCAAGCGGGTCGCCGACAAAGCGGGCGGATATTTAATGCACTCTGAAGTCACCGCCCTGACTGCGGTGTTGAACGCGCCGCGAAAGCCTTTGGTCTTGATCATGGGCGGCGCTAAGATGTCGGGCAAGATCGAAACCCTGGAGAATTTGCTGCCGCTCGCTGATCGAATTCTGTTGGGCGGAGGGATTGCCAATACCTTCATCGCCGCCCAGGGTCACTCTTTGGGCAACTCACTGGTGGAATCCGATCGCCTCGAGAAGGCTCACCAGATCTTTGAACAAGCCGCAAGCTGGGGCGTCGAGATCGTTCTACCCATCGACGTTGTGGTGACCACCGACCTTGGCAAAGGCAGCGGAGTGCGCGAGCGAAAAGTCGACACGATTGCTAGGGATGAAGCTGCTGTTGATATCGGCAGCGGCTCCTTGGTGCGCTATCGGCAAGCGTTGGAAGACGCAGGCACCGTTTTATGGAATGGCCCACTGGGAGTTTTTGAAAAGCCGCCCTTTGATCGAGGCACGATGGAGATTGCCAAGGCCATGCAGGGTTCCACGGCGCAGCGTATTGTCGGCGGCGGTGAAACCGTGTCAGCAGTCAAAAGAGCTGGCGTTGCCGCTGATCTCGATCATGTGTCCACGGGCGGCGGAGCGATGTTGGAGCTACTGGCAGGCAAAGTACTACCTGGAGTCGAGATCCTGCGAAGACCGGAGGGAACTAAATGAAGCGTCGACCCTTGGTGGGTGGAAACTGGAAGATGCACAAGACCTCACGAGAGGCCGAGAAATTTTGTCGGGTGTTGGGGTCTGCGCCGGAACCCAAGACAGAGGTAGTGATCTTCCCCAGTCATCCTTTACTTTCTGGTTGTACCGCCGCTTTGGCGGCGACTTGGCCGCAACTGGGCGGCCAAGATGTCCACGCGCAAGAGCATGGAGCGTTCACCGGAGACGTCTCCGCCGCCCAACTTGAAGACGCCGGTTGTACCTGGGTGCTTTGCGGCCATAGCGAGCGCCGCCGGGATCACGGGGAAACAGATGCGATCGTTGCCGAAAAAGTTGCAGCAGCGGCTAAGACCAGCCTGATCCCCCTAATCTGTGTTGGCGAGTCCTTGGAAGAACGAGAGACCCATCAGACCGAAGAGGTTTTAAGTCGCCAAATCGAGGCGGCTTTGAGTCCTAGACCACGCCGTTTCGCCGTGGCCTACGAGCCGGTTTGGGCAATAGGAACCGGCAAAACAGCGACCCAAAGCCAGGCCCAAGATGCACATCATCATGTGCGTAACTTGATCGCCGATCTCTACGATCAACCGACCGCTGCAAGCCACCGAATCCTCTATGGAGGGTCTGCAACGCCGGAAACAGCTCCCGGTTTGATCGGTTGTGCGGATATAGACGGGTTCTTGGTGGGCGGCGCAAGTCTTGACCCAGCTAGCTTTCTCGCTATCATTGCCTGCTGCGGTTAAATCCGCGGAGGTGTAACTGTGATTTATCTTGTTGTAACAGTCCACGTAATCGTGGCAATTTTTCTCATCTTGGTTGTACTGCTTCAACGCGGAGCCGGAGCGGACCTCTCGGTCTTTGGTGGCGGGGGTACGCAGGCAGCTTTCGGCGCTCGTAGCGCCGCGACCCTGCTGCATAAGCTAACGGTTTGGTCTTTTGTAGCCTTTACCCTGACCACAATTTCGTACAACTTCTTGGCTAGTCATCGCGACCGCGAATCGGTGTTGTCTGAAGCCGCTGGCGTTGCCGCGGTTGAGGCGGCAGAAAGCACTCCGGTGGTGGACCCACTGGCGGTCGACGCTCCAGTGGTACAAGCAGTGGAAGGGTCAGTGCAAGAAGCCACGGAAGACCTGGCGACTGGCGAGGCGGCGGATGCTGATTTGGGAGCCGATGACCCAGCGGCTAACGATGTTGCCACCGAGCAAGTCGACGCCGGAGACGCGTCCCCCGAATAAACGTTCGAGTACGAGGTCGATTGGATCAAAAGCCGAAGTGGCGAAACTGGTAGACGCGCACGGTTGAGGGCCGTGTGGGCTAAACCCCCGTGCCGGTTCGAGTCCGGCCTTCGGCACCAACCTGACCGACAGTCCCCTCAAGTCCTCGACCCGCCGCTGGTCCGTAGAGCTTAGAGCATGCCTGCAGGAGAACCCCAAGCCCTGCCTTTTCGCGAGCAATCGCTGATGCTGGGCATCGAGACTTCTTGTGACGACACAGCAGTTTCGATTGTCGACGGTCAAGGTGTGGTCCGATCTTCGGTGGTTTCCAGCCAGCTTCAAGCGCACCTACCCTACGGCGGCGTAGTCCCTGAGATTGCGTCTCGTGAACACCTGAAGAATTGGCCGCCGGTGATCGAAGCGGCCTTCGCCGAAGCCGAAATCGAATGGAAAGATCTCGCTGGTGTGGCGGTAACTTCAGGCCCCGGCTTGGTGGGGTCTCTACTGGTGGGTATGTCGATCGCTCGGGCGATTGCCGCTGGACGGGGGATTCCCTTCTTTGCTGTACATCATCTCGAAGGGCATTTGTTCTCGCCTTTTCTCGATCCCGACGGTCACCCAGCGGTGACTCCGCCGGACCAATTTTTTGGTTTGGTGGTCTCAGGAGGACACACCGCCCTTTACCGAGTTGAGGCAGGCCAAATCGAAACCCTAGGGACCACCCGCGACGACGCCATGGGTGAGGCCTTCGACAAAGTCGGTAAGCGCTTGGGGTTTGACTATCCTCAAGGACCGAGAGTGGATCAAGTTGCAGAGGAAGGCGATGCACAGCGCTTCGCGTTCACTTTGCCAAAATGCGGAGAGACACTCGATTTCTCCTACTCAGGGCTCAAGACCCAAGCTGTGAATCACTGGATTGAGCTCGAACGCAACCTGGGCGAGGACGAAGGTATTGACGGAAAGGTGGTTGCAGATTTATTGGCTGGATTTCGCCAAGCTGCGGTATCGCAAGTTTTGGACCGTTTGCGTCGTTTACAACGCGGTCAGGAAATCCTCCATCTAGCCGTTTCTGGAGGAGCGGCGGCGAATCGACTGCTGCGCCGTCAATTGGTGGATTGGGCACAAGCTGAAGGGATCGAAGTGTCGTTGGTTCCCTTGCGCTTTTCCGGTGACAATGCTGCGATGATCGCCCACGCCGCGCTGTATCGGGCGTATCGTGGCGAACCTGATGATCCTCTTGCAGCGGAAGTATCTGGCCGGGCGGCGCTGTAGTTCACCGTTGAGCGCTCATGTATTTCTCGACCATTGACGAATTCTTCTCCTACTTTGACAAGGTCAGAGACCGAACCAATCGAGTTATTGAATGGATCCCGGATCAGCATTACGACTGGGCTTACGCAGAAGGAAAGTTCACTATCGCCGATCTGATCCGACACTTGGGCGCCACGGAGCGCTACATGTTCGCCGAGAACGCACTGGGTCGCCCGAGTTGTTATCCAGGGCATGGTCGTGAGTTGGCAGCTACGGCAATAGCGGTGCGCGAATTTCTGGTGGAGATGCACAGGCAGACCCATGAACTTCTGTCCGGGATGTCCGAGGCTGACCTACAACGGCGGTGTAATACCCCTGGGGGAGCGGAGTTACGGGTTTGGAAGTGGTTGCGAGCGATGGTCGAGCACGAGGTCCACCATCGAGGCCAGCTCTACCTCTACTTGGGTCTACTTGGCCTGCCATCGCCGTCGCTGTACGGACTCACCTCAGAGCAGGTTCGCGCTCGCTCGGTGGGCGTTCCGTCTTTTGACTAATCAGGCTGCAATGAAGCGGGGTCAATGGTTCCGTCACCCCGGATTGTGGGCGGCTGTGATCTTGACGGCTTGGGTCGCCGCGGTTATTCCGATTTCGGATCCTAGCTTTGTTCTCGGTGGCATTCAGGTCAACGAGCCCAGCCACCAAGACTGGGTACAACGCCTGAGCGCGAGCGGGATGAATACCGTCGAGGTAACCGTCTATGCCAAACAAGGCAACTGGGACAGCGCCAACCTGTGGTGGCAGGATGACCAACCGTGGGTTATCCACGAGATCGACACCTCCCGTGCTGCCGGCCTTCAAGTGGTGTTGATCTTGAGAGTGGCGCTGGACCATGCGTTTGAAGCCAACCGCCACTACTGGCACGGCCAGATCTGGCCGCGCGATGATCTTCAGCTGGACCAGTGGTTTGTTCGCTACCAGACCTTTGTTGAAAAATGGGCCAAGCTGGCCGAGCAACATGATGTTGGCATTTTGGTGGTGGGCAGTGAGTTGAACTCGCTGGCATCGACTACGCTTGTCGAACGACTTCCCGAGCTCCAGGCTTACTGGCTAGACGCTAAGGCAGTAGCGAGCGAGCGTCAGAAACTGGAGCGACATCGAGACTCGATTCCGCTCGAGCAGTTGGCTACCGCGCACGAAACGCCAGCTTCCAACCTCCATCAGTTGCTCAGCACCAACAGCTCGGCTCAGCGGCGATGGTCAGAAATTGCAACCTTCCAAGACCAGATTGATCCAATCGCACAACTGAATCGCCGACGTCAGATTTTGGATCAGAAGTGGAGAATCGTCATCGGCGCAGCGCGCTCCCACTTTTCAGGGCAACTGACCTATGCGGCCAATTTTGATCAATACCAGCAGGTTGGGTTTTGGGACGCCTTGGACTGGATGGGTATCAACGCCTATTTTCCCCTACGTTCGACCTGGTCCGATTCTGGTATCGACGGCGCGGCGCTTCCGGAACTAGAACAAAGCTGGAAAAAGATTTTTGCTGAGATCGAAGACACACAGCGAGCTGCGAATGTCTGGCGTCAGCCGGTGTTGTTCACCGAATTGGGATACACCATGCGGCGGGGTTCGACGTTTCGACCGTGGACCCAGGATGGCTTCGATGTCGTTTCTTCTGAAACTGGCGAGCAATTGGTGGTTTGGGATCAACAGCCGATTGACCTCGGCGAGCGGGCACTGGCAGTTCGTGCGTTGCGCAATGTCCATCGTCGAACCGCAACCCCACTACAGGGGATCCTGTATTGGAAGCTATCTACCCACAGGCCTCATCGAGAGATCGAACCGTTCGTACTCTTGATCGACCAGCGTTCTCAGGACCCCTTGTTGCGAGAGCTGTCCTTGTTCCGCCGCAAGACGGGTTGGAGCAGGATCGTAGATCGGTTTCGGTAAGCCTTGGACAATTCAAACTAGACGGCGCAGGGTCGGGTCCAGGTCGGGGTCGCGGAACTGGAAACCAGCGGCCTGCAAAGCTCGCGGGTCAGCCTTGATGCTGGATAGCAACATCTCGTCGGCCATTTCTCCGAACGCCAATCGAGCGGCGAAGGCCGGCAAGGGAAGAAACGCCGGTCGGCCCAGGACTTTCGCCAGCGAACGGGTGAACTGACGGTTGGTCACCGGATTTGGAGCCACCACATTGTAGACGCTCGCGGGTTCGGTGGTGGTCGCGGCAAAGACAGCAGCCTTGGCTGCATCATCGAGGCTCACCCACGAGAAGACCTGGTGACCGTCACCAACCATGCCGCCAAAACCGAAGCGAAACGGAGGCAACATCTTGGCGAGCGCTCCTCCCTTGGGCGACAAGATGACCCCAAAGCGCAGTCGCACCACTCGCTCGACTAAGTCCTCGGCTGACAGGGCAGCGTCCTCCCATTGACGACAGACCGCGGCTAAGAACCCGGCTCCCGGTGGCGAGGTTTCATCCATCGGCAACGCTCCTTGAGAGCCGTAGTAACCGATCGCCGAGGCGCACACCAAGCGCATCGGCGGGCTTGGCATCGCACGCAGGGAGTCGACCAGCTTCCGCGTTCCCTCCACTCTGCTCGCCAAGATGGAGTTTTTCCGTTTTTGTGTCCAGCGGCGGGAAATGTTCTCACCGGCGAGATGGATGACAACATCTAAGGACGGAACCGATTCCGGTTTGAGGATTCCCTTGGCTGGATCCCAGGCGATTTCTTGGCTTCCCTTGGCTTTGCGGCGCACCAGCGCCACAACTTCGTGACCCAGGTCGCCGAGTCGATCGACCACTGCTGACCCGATCAACCCGGAAGCGCCACTGACGGCGATGCGCATACGCCGATCTAAGATCGTCGCAGGAGCCTCGCGAATAGGTGCCGTCATGATCCCGAAGTATAAGCCCTCGGTTCAGAGCAGAGTAGAACGGGCAATTAAGGAGCTGCTTGGAGGCTGAGGCGATAAAGGGCTGAGGAAAAAGGATCAGACAACGGGGTCACGGTGACCAGAATCTCCTCGCCTTCAGGAGTCCAGGCGGCGGGGCCGACGTGGACCGGTTCCCCGAGGTAGTGATTAGAGAGTGGATCATTAAACCCAGTCAATGGTTCGAGAAGATCGCCAGCAATATTGGCGACCCAGAGCTCGGTCCGAGGCAGGAAGGAGGGGGTCTCTCTTTCCAGTGGAGCGAAAGCCGGAAAACCGTCGGTGGTAGCAAAGACAGCGATATCTTCGGTTGGAGAAAACGCCAAATAACCATCCCAGGCGGTTGCCGACTCTGTCCACGCTGTCAGTTTCTTGCTATCCAAGCGATAGCGAAACAAATCTTGCCCCTCGATCCTCGACGGAGGCTGTCTAGAGGTCGCTGACAAGTCGACCGCCAGATCGTCGGGTGCGAAGCCGTTGACGACAACAAACCCCGGTCCAGTGGGTCGGTGTTGGGTGACCTTGGCGAGCTTGGGTGTTGCTCGAACGAAGCGAAAGCGCCCAACTTGCAATACCCAAGATCCCCACACCGAACCGGCGGCTGAGGCTTCCCGCTGCGTCCAAGCTAGGTGCCCTCCCTCGTGGGAAAACGCGAAAGTGTGAACCGGGGATCCACCACGATTGGCGGTGTTAGTGAGGTTCCAGAATCTTTTTCCGTCCGCGGATGCCAACCACAAGTCGCTCCCTCGATTGCGACCGGGGATCGAGAGAAAAGGGGTGGGTCGAGAATCGCTGCGTCGCCGATTTGACTCCAAGGGTTTTTCAACCAAGAAGGCGATCAGATCGCCCGACGGGTGCCATTTGGCTGCGCCCGTGTGCTGACGCTGAAAGTCTGAGCTGTCACAGGTCAAGCATCGCTCAAAGGTACCGTCGCTGCGCATTGTCCAAATGCGCTGGAAACCGTCGTGGCTGGGGCGTTCAAATAGTAAGCGGTCTCCTTGCACGGAAAATTGTGCACGAGCCCCGGCCTCCTGGACTAGCGTTACCTGTTGGACCGAGATCGACGCGGCGGGTTCAGCGGGAACTTGAGCGAAGCCAACGGTACAGCAAAACAGACCAAGCCAAGACCACTGGCTGTGGCGAGAACCTGCCTTGGAAGGTATCCGTGGCACGGTTACTCGATTCTCGCGACCCATACCAAGTTGGTTGTGCCTTCGACGCCAAAGGGCACACCCGCAGTGATCACGATGCGATCTCCAACTTGTCCTAGGCCGTAGCGGCGTGCGCGCTCGGTCGCCACCTGCACCATTTGTTCTGAGGAAGTGACAGTGTCTGCGAGTTCTGTCCTGACGCCGAAAGCCAAGGCCAAACTGTGGCGCACTTTGGGTTCCGGGGTGAGCGCGACAATCGGTCGATTGGGGCGGCTGCGCGCCACCCGCCAAGCTGAGGCACCACTGGCGGTGAACACCAAGATTGCGGTTGCAGAAACTGTCTCAGCAATCTCGCAGGCCGCCCGAGCAATTGCATCTCGAGTGGTTACCGTTGGCTCTCGATTGAGAGAACTGGCTCGCTCAAGAAACTCGTCCGAGGCTTCGACGTTTTCTGCCACCAGCCGCATCATTTCCACAGCCTGAACCGGAAATTTCCCCACCGCGGTCTCCGCAGAGAGCATCACCGCGTCGCTGCCGTCGAGGATTGCGTTGGCGACGTCGGAGGTCTCCGCCCGGGTCGGCTGCCGGCGGCTGATCATGGATTCGAGCATCTGGGTCGCCGTGACCACTGGTTTGCCCGAGGCGTGGGTTTTGGCGATCAGACGTTTTTGAATCAACGGCACCTGTTGCGGCGGTAATTCAACGCCAAGGTCTCCACGCGCGACCATGATGCCGTCGGCCTCGTTCAAGATCTCGTTGAATGATTCGACTGCTGCCGGAGTTTCGATTTTGGCCATCAGCTTGGCGCGGGAAGATTTGGAGCGCAGAAGTTCTCGCGTTGCCAGGAGGTCCTCGGCGCTGCGGACGAAACTGTGCGCCACCCAATCGACATCCAGTTCTGCTGCCAAGGCGATCGCTTGTTCGTCTTTTTCGGTAAGGGAGGGCAGCTTGAGAGAAACCCCCGGGGCGCTCAAGCCCTTGCGTGAGGAGAGCCAGCCACCCACCTCAACTTCAGTGACCAGTCGACCTTTTCGCTGATCAACTACGCGAAGCTGAATTTCGCCGTCGTTGAGTAGCAGTTCTTGTCCTTTGACGGCGGCATCAACCAAGGAAGGATGGGAAAGAGAAACGCCGGCCTTCGAGCCAAGGACGGGCTCGGCGTAGAAGTCGAAGGAGTCGCCGACGGTCAGCTCTACCCCGTCCTGTTCAAAATCTCCAATCCGTACCTTCGGTCCGGGTAGATCCAGTAGGAGCGCCAGGTTCGCTCCGGTCGAGTTGCGCAACTTGGCAACATTGGCGGCCGCCTCCCGGTGCTGGTCTTCGGTGCCGTGGCTGTAGTTGAGCCTTACTACGTCGAGACCGGCATCTACCATTTGCTGCAAGACCTTGAGGTCTCGAGACGCGGGGCCAATAGTGGCGACGATCTTGGTGCGTTTCATGGACATGGCTAGCTTTCGTTATCTGGCTTTGGTTTCCTTATTCCACCCTACACACCTTGGCGAAACCAAAGCTTAGCGCGCTGTTGAAACTGCGGCATGGCAGCCGTGTGACAGGTTATTCAGTCTTTCGAGTGTAAATACCGACGAACAAATCGTTCCAGGTCTCTCCGCCGTCGCGAGAAGCTCGCCAGTGCTGACGAACAGTGCCGTCTTCCAGTGGCGACCAGCGAATCTGGTGGTGAACCGTCGAGCCGTCTGGGCCTGGCCGCTCGCCGGAGAGGACCATATCTTCGCTATCCAAGCCGCCGGCTAAATCCAGTCGCCCGCCGTTGGCGTCAACCCAAGTCTGGCGCCACTCTTCGCCACGTGCATCGTAAGTATTGAAACTTTTGCCGGTAGAACCCGCGGCCCCTTGCCACTGCTCCAGCAGGACACAGCCATTGAGAATCGGTTCGATCGAGTTTTCTCCAGCGACGGTGCCGTCTGGTTGAGTCACCGCCCATTCGCCGACCCAGAAATCGAACTGACGGTATTCATCTCTGGAGCAGGGTGGAGCAGGAGTATCGCTTGGTTGGGTCGCAGCGGTGGACTCCTGGGCCACGGCGGCGACAGGAATGACGCATAGGATGAAAGCTAGTAAAGGTTTTTTCATGGGGTGTCTCCTAGGTGATGACCAGAGATGCTGAGTTCTTGATAACAAGGTTTCTGATGACGAGGTGCCTGATGGCAAGCGCCCGACGACACAAGATCCCAATCAGGTGCGTCAACAGCCAACTACAATATCCTCACGGTGGCTCTACCAACAGGCGGCGAGCTCAACTCTGAGGAGATACGCGGCAATGACAACGATCAGTTTTGTCACTTTGGGTGTTGGCGACATCGACGCCACCGTACAGTTCTATTGCACTGTCTTTGATCTCACACCTCCACAGGACCTTACTGGCTTTGTGATATTGGAAACCGGTGCCACCAAACTGGGGTTCTATCCCTGGGACGGCTTGGCCGAGGACGCTGGGGTTGAGCCAGTGAAGAGGGAAGGGTTTGCTGGTGTTTCGCTTTGCCACAACGTCACAACTCGCACTCGGGTCGACGTGGTTTGGAAGCGAGCACTTGAGTGCGGAGGAGCTGCGATCAAGGCCCCGGAAGAGACAGCCTGGGGCGGCTACGCGGGGTATTTTGCCGATCTCGATGGCCACTTGTGGGAAGTGGTGTGGAATTCACACTGGGACTCAGGTCAGGAAAGCTAAGTGCCTTCGACGGAACTTTGGTTGGTGTTGCTCTTGGTGCTGGGATGGTTGGCGATTTGGCTGACGGTTTGTTGGCTGATCGGGCTAAATTGGCGTCGGTTGGCACACCAATATGCGCCGGTAGATGATTTTGAAGGTGAGGAATTGCGGTTTCGCAGTGGCAAGCTCAACTGGGTCGGCTACGGCAATTGTCTGATGCTTACCGCAGGTTACCGGTATCTGCATTTAGCGATCCTTTTCCCTTTCCGCTTCGGTCATCCCAGAATTTCGATTCCATGGAGTGATATTCACATTCAAGAGCAAACGGGTCGCTGGCGCTCTTGCGTGGCCTTGAACTTCCAGCAACAACCCGCCATTACCCTGCGTGTTTTGGGCAGAACCGGGAGTGATCTGATTCAGTTGTCGGGAGGCAAGCTCAATATCAAACCCCAGGAAGAACGTTGAAGTCGATAGGATCGTTCGATGAGCAAAGCAGACCAGTTTGAATCCATTGCCATCATTGGTTGCGGCAAGCTCGGGGGAATCCTAGTCCGACGCTGGACGGAAGAAGGCTTGTATCAACCTCAGCAAGTGTGCGCCACGGTGCGTCATCAAGCGCGAGCTGATTCACTGTCTCAAGCCAACTCGTTTGTCGTGAGTACCGACAACGCAGCGGCGGTTGCCGACGCGAAAACAGTAGTTCTGTGCGTCAAGCCACATGTCGTCCCTGAAGTTGCCGTGGACCTGCGTTCAGCCTTGAATCCGCAAGCGAGGGTGATTTCGGTGGTGGCAGGGGTTACCACCCGCCAACTTGAAGAGATGCTTGGCGACCAAGTACCTGTAGTCCGGGCAATGCCCAATACCCCCGCCGCGGTCGGTGAAGCGATGACCGCTCTGTGTGCTGGAGCCAAAGCTAACAAAGACGACATTGAGCACGCTCGTGCGCTATTCGACGCGCTGGGCCGCACAGTGGTTCTGGATGAACATCACTTCGATGCTGTGACCGGCCTTTCGGCCAGCGGTCCGGCGTTTATCTACGTGATTCTGGAGTCGTTGGCAGAAGCTGGGGTAAAAGTGGGCCTACCGCGTGACACGGCGACGTTGCTGGCGGCGCAGACTACGCTGGGTGCTGCGCGTACGGTACTGGAGACGGGCAGTCATCCAGCGCTGTTGAAAGATGAAGTCACCACCCCAGCGGGTTGCACTGTGGATGGCTTGATGGAACTGGAGGAGGGAAAATTGCGCGTTACTTTGATCAAAGCGGTAGTCCAAGCGACACAACGCGCCGGACAACTGGGCTAAAGGTTTTCGGGGTCGGAAGCGGTCGTGGCACAATTCGAGGTTCGGGCACCGGCAGCCCATTTTTAACAGGAGGAGTGTAATGAACAGGGAAACTCAGCGATCACGATTGGCAAAAGCACTACTGATCGGAGCGATAACGGTACTAGCAGCGGGCTTTCTGGCCGCCGAATCAGTGGTTGAGGTGGCCCAGGGGTCGGTGGCTCGCTGGGAGGGCACCGATTGCAGCCAATGCTCGATGAACGGGCGAAGCTGGGATGCAGTTGAGGGCACTTGCTACTACCCGGTGGACATGGCCCGAAAACCCGACCACTACCAAATCGGCAGGGCTTGCTCAGGAATTTTCGAAACCGGATGGTTGGTAGTCACCGAGAAAGAGTGCGAACAGGAGGACATCGACTTTCCGGACCACAGCTACGTCGACATCTCAGGGCCGAACCTCACACGTCACCACGGCGAGCAGTCGCAGGTTAAACCTCTGTTTCGAGGTCGAGAGGGGGATGCACAGTTCGCCTTGCCGCTGGCAAAGCCTGCCGATCCATTGCCAGCGAGCGACAATTTTGGTGCTTGCCGTACTTTCAACGGCGAGAAGAAGAATCGCCACACCGGGGCCGACTACGCCGTTTCCGGCACCGCACGGGCTGTCGCACCGGGACGCGTAGTTCTAGCCGCTGAGCATTTCTTCGCTGGCAACTCGGTCTATATCGACCATGGCAACGGCTTGATCTCGATGACCTTTCACTTGAATGAAATTGCCGTTGAGCAAGGCCAAGAAGTGAAAGCGGGCGATGCGCTGGGAGAGATCGGCTCGACCGGGCGTTCAACCGGCGTCCATCTCCATGTAGGCGTGCGCTGGCACGGCGAGCGCATCGATCCAGACCTGCTGTTTGGCGATCCTTCGCAGTTGCCGACAGTTTCTTAAGTAGCGCGCTACCCCGAACGCTTGGCCCAGGAATCGCGCAGCGGCACGGTACGGTTGACCACCAACCGGTCTTCGGTGCTGTCTGAGTCAAGCGCGAAGTAGCCTTGACGCTCGAACTGGAAGGTCTTACCAATATCGCGGTCTTGCAGCGCAGGTTCGGCCCAAGCGGGGTAGATGACCTGGAGTGAGTCTGGGTTTAGAAACTCACGAAAATCGGGACCACTCTTGCCTTGATCGGGGTTGGGGTCCAAGAACAAACGATCATAGAGCCGGACCTCGATAGGCAGCGCATGGCGCGCGGAAACCCAGTGGATGGTGCCGCGGACCTTGCGACCGTCGGGGGCGTTGCCGCCGCGGGTTTCCGGGTCGTAGGTAGCACGCACCTCTACTACCTTGCCGTCGGCATCTTTGATGGCTTCAGTGCAGGTGATCAAGTAAGCAAAGCGTAGTCGGACCTCGCGACCGGGAGCTAGGCGGAAGAATTTCTTGGGCGGATCTTCCATGAAGTCAGAGGCCTCGACCCACAACTCGCGTGAGAACGGCACCTTGCGCGAAGTGTCAGCTTCTCTGTCTTGGGGAAAGGAGGGGGCGTCGAAGAATTCTTCCTGATCTTCTGGGTAGTTCTCGATCACCAACTTAACCGGGTCTAAGACGCACAATCGGCGTGGAGCGCGATAGTTGAGCTCGTTGCGCACCGCGTGTTCAAGCTGGGCGACGTCGATCATCGAGTTGGCTTTGGCTAGGCCGATCGAGTCGCAAAAAGCACGAATCGATTCTGGCGTATAGCCTCGTCTGCGCAATCCTGCGAGGGTCGGCATTCGGGGATCATCCCAGCCAGACACCAGCCCCTCTTCCACCAGTTGTAGCAATTTCCGCTTGGACAGCACGGTGTAGGTGAGGGCCAATCGCGCAAACTCGGTTTGCTCTGGCAAGGGTCGATCGACCGTGGTGTTGGCCAACACCCAATCATAAATTTCGCGGTTGTTCTCGAACTCCAAGGTACATAACGAGTGGGTGATGTGCTCGAAAGCATCCGACAGACAGTGGGTGAAGTCGTACATTGGATAGATTGGCCAGTCGTCGCCGGTGCGGTAGTGCGACTGGTGGCGAATCCGATAAAGCAGGGGATCGCGCATTTTCATGTTCGGATGCGCCATGTCGATCTTGGCCCGCAGCACTTGAGCGCCATCGGCAAACTCACCGGCGCGCATACGACGAAAAAGATCCAGATTCTCCTCCGTCGAACGCTGGCGATCGGGGCTATTGACCCCTGCTTCGGTCACTGTGCCGCGGTTGGCGCGAATTTCAGCCTCCGACTGACTGTCGACGTAAGCCATGCCCTTTTCGATCAACTCCTCAGCGCGTTGGTAGAGCTGCTCGAAATAGTCCGAGGCGTGGTAGATCGCATCCCATGCAAAACCTAGCCAGCGAACGTCGCGTTGGATCGCTTCGACGTACTCGTGGTCTTCGGTTTCGGGATTGGTGTCGTCAAACCGCAGATTGCAGGTGCCACCATATTCTTGAGCCAGCCCAAAATTGAGGCAAATTGATTTGGCGTGACCAATGTGCAGATGACCATTTGGCTCGGGGGGAAATCGTGAAGCGACGCGGGTTCCGTACTTGCCCGACGCCTGATCGGCGTCGATCATCTGCTGGATGAAATGTCTGGGTGTGCCTGGCTTATCTTCTGTCATGAATCTCTCGGTCGTTGTGGGAATCGGGAGCCTATCCGATCCGGTCGCCTAGAATTCGATGCTTGGGTAACCCACGTTGGACCTTTGCTCCGCTGGCCTCCAAGAACGGGGTCCGAGTTGCAGAATCGGTTTGGCGAGTGTGGGGCAAAACACCCTACTGGTAGCCGTCAGCGAACCAGATGCCAGTCGGTCTGTCGTCCGGCAAGGTAGATGACTCGCTCGCCGTCGTAGATCGCGCTTTGCTCCAGTTTGATCTGGACCCATTGGCCATCCCACTCTGCCACTGGCGCCTTAATGTTGCCCTCAATAGCGTAGCCGGTGTTGGGGTGCAGCTTCCAGTCGCCGCGGATCGGGGTGGGTCCCTGGTTGTCCCACATGCCAATTGTGGGTCCGGCGGAGTGTCCAAAGAAGCCGAGTGGGTGGGTGTAGACGGAAGAGACGATCTCCTCGGCCTCTGCCGCGCGTCGTGCGTCGGCAAGAATCTCGTTGCCGCGCTGCCCGGTCTTGAAGGCACCCGTCAGCAGATCCTGCCAGCGGTTTCCGGTGGCCAACGCCTCGCGTAGCCCCACAGGCGCCTCCGTTTCACCCGCACGGAGAACGTAGCCCATCTCTTGCGTATCGGTACAGAGGCGGAGGTAGCAGATGCCCACATCGGTGTGCAGCACATCGCCGCGCTGGATCACAGCGTCGCTCTCTCCGAAGAACGGGTTGTCTTCTTCGTAAGGCATTCCGCGACGCTGGACGTTGACGTCGGGCTGAAACCAGGGTGCTAGTTGCAGCTCTTCGAAACGATTGCGGATATACCAGGCGACCTCATTCGGAGTCGTAACGCCCGGCGTGATGACTCGATCCGAGAACGCCTCGCCGATGACGCGGCGAGCGATAGCAACGGCTTGAGGGTAAACCTCTAGCTCCATTGCGCTGCGAGTCTCTATCCATCGCACGGCCAGTCGTTCGGCACTGACGACTCGCTGCTCGAGCTTTTCGGGCAGGGCCTCGCGTAGCCGTTTCTCCAGTGAAGCGGTCAGCCCATCGGCGATGGGCCAGTCAAGGCTCGTGTTGACGCCGATCTTCTTGGGATTCCGCTCGGCGATGACTTCAGCCAATCGCGCCCACTGTTCATCCAGTTCGCCACCTTCCCAGACCGGCTCATAGAAGCCACGGATGGGGTAACGGCTGACCGTTGCTCGCTCGATGCCCTGCTCGGCGCCGCGATCGAAAAAGAGCAGCATGGTTGTACGCCGCGCAGCAAAGACCGGCTCCGGAACCAACGTCAGGTAGACAGGATCCTCGGCGTATTCGCGGTTGATCACCAGCCACATGTCGATGCCGGTCTCGCGCATCAGCGAGGGAAGAAGCGTTTCCAAGCGATCGGTGAGTAGCCGATTGACCGTTTCCGCGCGTTGAGCGTGACCGAGAATGCTGGGAAGTTGTGTCACGACGCGTCCTTGATCGGCGGGCGCGGCGGTCAGAATTCCCCCGATAAAGAAGGCTGAAAGGGTTTGGAGGAATCGAATGGGAATGGTAATCATGGGCTCTCTTCGGTTGTGCGAACAGGGAGCCTATCCGATCCTGTGTCCTAGAATCAGAAGCATGATCGAGGGATCGACATCCGCGCAAGATGGACTGTGGACCTTCGCTCCGTTGACGGCCAAGAACTGGTCCGACCTGGAGCAACTATTTGGTGAACGAGGGGCCTGCGGTGGTTGCTGGTGTATGTGGTGGCGGTTGACGCAGAAGGAGTTTGAGTTCGCCAAAGGCGAGTCCAACCGCAGGGCTCTAAAACACCTGGTCAAGCAAGGGCAGGAATTGGGGATCGTGGCTTATCGAGACCAAGAGCCGGTGGGATGGTGTGCCGTGGAACCCCGCGAGGTCTATCCGCGGTTTGATCGATCGCGGATTCTGAAACCAGTGGATGAACGGCCGGTGTGGTCAGTGACCTGTTTTTTTGTCCACCGCTCTGCTCGCCGTCGTGGGTTATCGGTTGCGCTGCTGGAAGAAGTTGCTCAGTACGTTCGTCGGCGCGGTGGCGCGGTCGTTGAGGGCTACCCGGTCGACAAGGCCGATTCACCCCCGGCGTTTGTTTGGACTGGCACCGCGGCAGCGTTTCGCAGTGCTGGCTTCGTCGAAGTCGCTCGGAGGTCACCGACCCGACCGATCATGCGCAGAAGTCTTTAATCTGGGTCTGTTGACCCAATCAAACGGGCCCCAAGAGATCCCATCGATTGCCGGCGACATCGACGAACACAGCGACCTGCCCATACTCCTCGGTGCGCGGCGCGGTGACGAACTCGACCCCGGCCTTGACCATCTTGCTGTAGCTCGCCTCAAAGTCATCAACCCGGAGAAAGAAGCCGACGCGCCCGGCGAACTGACGACCGACCACGCCTTTCTGTTGTTCACCGTCGGCTTGCGCCAGCAAGATCCCGGTATGTGCGTTACGCGGACGGACCACCACCCAGCGCTTAGCCCGCCCGTCGTTGGTGAGAGAGGGAGAGTTCTCAACCAAATCGAAATTCAGCACGTCGACAAAAAACTGGATCGCTTTGTCGTAGTCGTCAACAACGATGGTGACTAGCTGTAAAAAGGACATGAGATCAGTACTCGAGGATATTCGCGGGTCCAACAAACGAGAGCATCAAGTAGTGGCGATCAAGTCAATCACTGCTTGGGCAAATTCCTGCGGCGAGTCTTCCTGCAAGAAATGACCGCCACGCAGGGTCTTGTGCGGCAGGCCTTCGCTTCCTGGGATTTGCTCGCGCAGCTTGATATCCAGACCGCGCATGATCGGATCGCCTTTGCTGAAGGTGGTCAAGAACGGTTTGTTCCATCGGCCTAGGGCTTCCCAAGCTTTGAGGTTGGCTGGGGCTGCCGGGTCGTTGGTCGAGACCGGAACCAGTTTGGGGAAGGCGCGGGCTCCGGCTTGGTACTTGCGCGACGGATAGGGCGCGTCATAGGCGCGTCGCTCGTCGTCACTGAGGGTGCGTCCGGTGCCTAAGTTGACAATCCTTGAGGTCGGAAATAGCGGGGTCCACAGAGCGAAGGCCTTCCAGATCTTGAATGCCAGCGGGGGCTTCCCCTCTCCGATGGGCAGAAAGCCGTTGCCAATGACGATGCGGGCAAAGCGATCCGAGTTTTCAGCCGCGACCCGCAGGCCAATCAAGGATCCCCAATCTTGCCCCACCAGGGTGATCTCTCGCAGTCCGAGTTTGTCGAGGAACGCAACCAGCCAATCGCAGTGACTCTGATAGCTGTAGTCGGTCAAGCGTGTCGGTTTGTCGGAGCGCCCGAAGCCGATCAAATCCGGCGCTATCACCCGCAAGCCGGCTTCGACACAGTGAGCGATCATGTGTCGGTAGAGAAAACACCAGGAAGGCTCTCCGTGCAGCATCAAAACCAGCGGAGCGTCGCGCGGCCCTTCGTCAACGTAGTGCATGCGCAGGTTGTCTTCGACCTGCACGTGGTTGGCGGCAAAAGGAAAATCCGGAAGATCGTTGAAGCGTTCGTCTGGGGTGCGCAAAATTTCCATTAGTTGAACTCCTAGGTTGAGGGGCTGTTCGATTCGGAGACAGGGGTCAGTCCGGACTTGGTGGGTGGCGGCTCGACTGGCAACGGCTCGACTGGCAAAAGCGAAGGCGGGATCATCAAGTTGGCGATTGGCGTGGGTTGAATCGGAGGTCTCGGCACGGCCGATTGCTGCCAACCGCACAAACTACTGAGCGCTGGCATGCACACCCTGCCCTGGCAAAGCCCCATCCCGCACCTCGACTGCAGTTTGTTTTCTCGAGCCCCCAGTGAAGGATCGATCTCGCGCCAAGGTACGTCTTCACAGCGGCAGACTAAAGTGTCGTCTTGAACGCGCTGGCGTAGCTCTTGGCGCGGCTGAAAAGCTGAGGCTATCTGCTGGGCGAAGCGATGCAACTTGGATCGTTGTCGTAACCAACTCTTGGAAAGGGTTCCACCGGCCACCGTGGCTCCGGCAATGCGACCCTCAACCAAAGCTAGGTCAGCGCCGCCGACTCCAGTACATTCACCAACGGCATAGACGCCAGGGACCGAGGTCTGCTGGGTGGCATCCACTTGCAACGACCCGAGCCCGTCAGCTTGACAGCCCACCACCATCCCGAGTTCGCTGGCCGGAACCAATCCGTACGAAGTGGCCAACAGGTCACACTGCAAGAGTTGCTGACGATCGCCGTTGGTCAGTATCACTTGCAGTGCGGCGTTGTCTTGTTGCCCAGACTCGAACGGAGCAGACTCGACCTGCACTGACTCGACCCAAGTCCCCAACTGGTAGCGAGTAGCCAAGAACTCGGTGCGGTAGCCAGCCGCTTCCCGTAGCTTCTTGGGATGACGCCACAGATGACTGGTGAACAGCGCCACCGCAGAGCGAGGTGCTTGTTCGGCAACCGCGACGATTTCAGCTCCGGCGTGTTTCGCCTTCGCCGCGACCGGAAGCAGGAGTGGTCCAGAACCGGTGATCACGATCTTTTGACCAGCCATTTTGGCCCCAGACTTGATCATCGCTTGCAGTCCGCCGACTCCGACCACATTGGGCAACGTCCATCCGGGAAACGGGAGGAAAAGCTCTCGCGCGCCGGTTGCCAAAATCAACTGTTGAAATCCAACCCACCGGGGTTGGCCGGCGGTTTCAACCAGCAGAGCGCGGTTTGAAGGACAAGCACTCAGGACGCTGGTTTGCCAGCGACACTCAACATCGGAAGCCTCTAACTTGGTTAGCAATTTTCGCGCTATGGCTGGACCGGCAAATTTCGCGTTGCGCCATATCTGTCCGCCAAAGCCGGTCCGCTCGTCAAGCAGTAGGACCGACTGACCCCAACGAGAAGCTTCTAGAGCAGCCGCAACGCCACCGGGTCCAGCTCCGACCACCACCACACAGTGGCTGCTGGCTGGAGAAGAATTAGTTTCGCCCATTGTTCTCGTCGTTTGTCAAAGGAGATCGTGAAATCTCCATACCGGGTTTGCACGGGGTGATGCAGGCGCGTTTTGGCTGGCCGTCGACCATGAGGGTGCATTCGTAGCAAGAACCCATGGCGCACAGCCAACTGCGCGGTTCTCCCCCGACCGAGGTCTTGAGCCGGGAAATTCCGGCGTTCCACAGGGCAACTGCCACGGTGTCGTTCTCGCGCGCCATGGTCGACTGGCCGTCGACCGTAATCTCGAATTCGACGAAGGTCGAGGTGCCGCTCACGACAAGACTCTCTGCGGTAGAAAAGGAGTTGGGTCAAGTGCCGGATCTTCGCCGGTAATCAACTGCGCTAGCAACATTCCGGTTCCCATCGCGTTGGTATGACCCAGGCCCTCGTGGCCGGCCGCGATCCAGGAGTTCGCGATCTGTGGCCATGGTCCGATCAGGGGTAAGTTGTCCGCGGTTGCCGGGCGAAACCCAAACCAGCCGCGAATCGCGGTCAATTGGCCCAAACGCGGTAAAAACTCGGTTGCCCTGGCAATCATCTTGGCGACCACGCTGTGATCGAAACTGCGATCCCAGCCGACGTGCTGGCGAGAAGAACCAATCAGTACCTGACCAGACTTGCGTGGTTGGACGTTGAATGCGACCGACTCGTCGTTGGGTGTATGGGCGCTCTTTAGGTAACCCAACTCCAGCATTTGGTGACCAATAAACCCGGGATGGCGATCGGTGATCACCAAATGACCCTTGCGCGGTACCACTGGCAGTTCCGGCATCAAGTCAGCACACCGTGGTCCGGCAGCATTGATCACCGACCCAGCGCTACGAAAGCCGGTTTGGGTCTTGACTCCCTTTTCCTCGATCTCTACCACTTCGCAACCAGCGATCACCTGTCCGCCCATGTCCCGAACTTGCTGCAGTAGCCAGGCGGTGACCACTGGTGGGTACAGCACCCGATCTCGGGGCAAATACAAACCTCCAGCCAGGCCGGGTCGCAGTTGCGGCTCCACGGCGGCGAGTTGCCGGGAGCTCAAGATTTCGACCTCGACCCCCCGCGCTTGGTAGCGAGCAGCTTTGGCGGGAATGATGGCGGCCTCGTCGTCGTTTTCGGCGACCCAGATCGCGCCGTCTCGGGCGTAGTCGGCGGTTGCCGGGAGCTGATCGGCAATCTGGTCCCAAAGCCGACAGGAGTATGAGCTGAGAGCAAATTGCGCTGGAGAGTCGTCCATCACCGCCAAATGACCCATCCCAGCCGCGGTGGTGCCGCCGCCGCCGATGTTGCATTCCAGGACTTCGACCTTCAAACCCCGTCGAGCCAGGAAGTAACCACAAGCGGCACCGATAATCCCGCCACCGACGACCAACGCGTCGGGTGCTGGTTTCATGAGGACTCGCGCAGAGTAAACCCGGCTATCAGGGGATCTCGGTCGGCGAACTGCAGGGTCGCGTGAGAGACCACCCAAGCCGAACCGCGGATGTAGGGCCAGAGGGCGCCGTCGTCAGCAACTTCTAGCCAGCCGGTAAACAACCCACCGGTGATGCTTTGATTGCGAAAGTGCTGCCCCGGCTTGAGGTCACCGCGCTGGTGCAGCGCTGCTAGCTTTGCCGAGGTTCCGGTTCCACAGGGCGATCGGTCCCATTCGCCACCGGGGCAAAGCACAAAATTGCGCCCGTCACAGGCGGGTTCTTCCTGGTCTGTGTGAGTCAAGCTGGGGGCAGAAAATTCGACATGGTCGATGGCGCCGAGGTCGAAGTCTGAGATTCCGATCGAGGGCAGAAACTCCGGCCGGTCTACCACTTCTGCGATCGCCCGAGAACGCGCCAATAATGCGTCTAGGTGGTCGCAAGTCAGAGGGATATCGCCTGAATCGGTGATGAAGAAACCATTGCCGCCCCAAGCGACATCACCAATCACCCTACCGACCCCTGGCACGTCGATCTCTACCTGTTGTTTGAGACAACAACAGGGAACATTGCGAAAGGTCACCTGCCCATCGGTGCTGAGGTTCGCTCGCACGCTGCCGACCGGAGTGTCGAATAGATGCTCTCCAGGTGCGATCTTGCCGAGAAACTCCAACCCCCGAACGATGCCGATCAACCCGTGACCACACATACCCAAATAGCCGGCGTTGTTGAAGAAAATGATCCCAGCGTGTGCTTGTTCTGAGGTTGGAGGGGTCAACAGTGCGCCGACAATGGCGTCATGGCCCCGCGGTTCACAGACTACGGCTTGGCGTAGGTGATCTTGATGCAGTTGCATCCAGCGCCGCCGTTGCTCCATCGATGAGCCGTCAGGCTGGGGCCACCCAGCGACCACGATGCGCGTTGGCTCGCCCTCGGTGTGAGTGTCATAGACCTCGATCTGAGGCGGGAAGGAGCTGGCCATGGGTTGGCTCATGAGTTTGCGTCAGGATCGCTTGCCAATCGCGTCGACGGTCCAGGTGCCATCAACCAGTCGGGGAATTGCGAGTGGATTGGCGTCTTGCAGCTCCGGTGGCAAGAACAAGTCGGGCAGATTTTGAAAACAAACCGGGCGTAGAAACCGATCGATTGCGGCTGAACCGACCGAGGTCGATCGAGAGTCAGAAGTGGCCGGAAACGGCCCACCATGATGCATTGCGTGGGCGACTTCGACCCCGGTAGGAAAGCCATTGATCACCACTCGACCGGCAATTGCGGCCAATTGATTCACCAATTGTGGATGGTCATTCAGATCGCGGTCAGTGGCGTGCATTGTGGCGGTCAGAGCTCCGGGCATCGAGTGCAGCACTCTGTTGAGTTCCTCGTTAGAGCGCCAAGAGACGACCAAGGTCGCCGGGCCGTAGATTTCTTGTTGCAGGTCGTCGTTGTCGATAAAGGTAGCTGCGTCACAACGAAAGACCTGCGCCGATACGCTGCTACTGGAATCGTCGTATGTGGCCTCGCTCGTGACAAGCCTCGCTTCCACTTCGCCAACCGCCAAAGTTCTTTGGGTAGCCTGTTGGTATCCAGTGGCGATCCCAGGATGCACGACCGTCATCTCTCCGGTAGCGGCGAGGTTGTCAGCGAGCTGTTGCGAAAAGGAATCGCTCTCGGCGCCAGCGGGAAGCAATACCACTCCGGGATTGGTGCAGAACTGTCCGCTGCCAAGAGCCACTGAACCGGCCAGGCCTTGGGCGATGTCTTGTCCGGAATCCCGCAGAGCCCTCTCAAGAATCACCATCGGGTTGATCGAACCCATTTCTGCGTAGACCGGGATCGGCTTGGCTCGTTGTTGACTCGCTACGACCAGTGCTTGTCCACCTGCGAACGACCCGGTAAAAGCGACCGCGGTGATTCCGGGGTGCAGAGCGAGGCTTTGCCCAACTTGATGACCGGCCCCATGAATCATCGAGAACAAACCGGCGGGAAGTTGGCAAGTTTCCAAAGCTCGCAGAACCGCGGTTGCCACCAGTTCGCTGGTTCCTGGATGAGCAGGGTGTGCCTTGACCACCACTGGGCATCCGGCTGCCCAAGCAGAAGCGGTATCTCCTCCGGCGACGGAAAAGGCCAAGGGGAAGTTGGATGCGCCGAAGACTGCCACTGGACCGAGTGGTAGCAAAGTTCGCCTCAAATCGGGCTTGGGGATGGGTTGGCGTTTCGGGTCGGCAGTGTCAATGCGGATTGACCGCCACCATCCCGCGCGCAGCAGCTCCGCGAAAAAACGAAGTTGGCCGGTGGTGCGACCCCGCTCGCCGGTGAGCCGCGGAACGCCTAAAGCAGTTTCTTGATCCGCTCGCTCGATCACGGAATCACCCAGTGCTTCAATTTCTTGCGCCACGGTTTCCAAAAACTGGGCGCGCAGTTCTGGGGAGCTATTTGCCCACTCTGCCGCCGACCTGCTTGCGGCTGTGACCGCGTCGTCGATCTGCTCTCCACTGGCTTCGTGGAAGGTCGGTTCCAGAGTGTTACCGGATCGAGGGTCAATGGCACGAAAGGCTTCGCTTTGACTTGTGACCGCCCGACCTCGGATGAAGTGAGTACCTGAAATCATAAGGCTGGATAATACAACCGGCGGGTCTCCCTGAGTGCAATGCCAATTGGATAGACTGTTGTTTTGGAGGGCAAGAATTTGCACATTGATTGGTTTGGTGTCTATCCCGCAATAACTACGCAATTCAGAGACGACGAAACTCTCGACTTGGTCGGCACGATTGACCACGCTACGGCGCTGCTGCACGCGGGTGTTCACGGGGTTATCCTGGGTGGAACCCTGGGTGAAGGTCCATCGTTGACCGGCGAGGAAAAAGGCCGCTTGTTGGAAGCGATGGTCGGAGCGGTGGACGGCAGAGTGCCGGTAATGGCCACCATTGCCGAGACCACGACAGCGTTGGCATGCCAGCGAGCCACAGAGGCAGCAGAGCTGGGCGCCGACGGTTTGATGGTGCTACCGGCCTTGGTTTACCACTCGGACCCACGAGAGACCGCTGCCCATTTTCGAACCATCGCGCGTGCCACCGAACTGCCGATCATGGTCTACAACAATCCGGTCAGTTATGGCGTTGATATCAGCCCGGAAATGTTTGCCGACTTGGCCGATCAGGAGACCTTGGTCGCGATCAAGGAATCGTCTGACGACGTTCGGAGGATCACGGATCTGAGGAATCTCACCGGCAATCGCTATCGGTTGTTCTGTGGGGTTGATGACCTAGCCATGGAAGCACTGGTCATGGGAGCGGACGGCTGGGTTGCCGGGATGGTCAACGCGTATCCGCGGGAAACGGTTGCTCTGTGGGATGCGATTCGCGCTGGCCAACTCAACAAAGCCAAACGGATATACCGTTGGTTCGCACCGCTATTGCATTTGGACACCGAGGTTAAGTTGGTCCAGTACATCAAACTGGCGGTCGAGAGAGAGGAGTTCGGTTCGAGTCTTTGTCGAGCACCTCGACTACCGATAGAGGGTGAAGAACTGCGCCGGGTTGAAACCGTTTTCCGGCGGGCTGAGGACACGCGCCCCAGCCTGGACGCTTAGCGTTGGTTGCTGAATCGAGAACAGGAGATCGAATGGCCAAGAAACAGAGTTACCAGGGCGAGCACCTCACCGTCACCTACGACCCAGCGGTTTGCACTCATGCCGGCGAGTGCGTGCGCAGATTACCCGAAGTATTCGACGCCAAGAAACGGCCTTGGATCGAACCCGATGCAGCCGACGCTGCAGCGGTGACCGACGCCGTTTCCCGCTGTCCTTCCGGCGCTCTGTCGAGCGTGGATGCGTCGCCAGATGCTAACCGGGAGGTCGGCAACCAGCCTGAGGAAGAGAGTTCGACGAGCGAACCCAATCAATTGCAGCTTTGCGCCAATGGTCCGGCCATGGTCAGCGGTCAAGTTCGTATCATGACGCGCGAAGGCGTGGAAGTGGAAGAGACCGCTCGAGTTGCTCTCTGCCGCTGCGGAGCGTCTGCCAACAAGCCCTATTGCGATGGCAGCCACAGAGGCGCCGAGTTCACCGATGAAGGATTGTTGCCGGAAGTCGAAAGCCAGGAGATCGAAGCTGGAGACGAAGTCGTGGCAGTCCTGGTGGAAAACGGCCCGGTCATCTTTCGCGGCCCGATGCGGTGGTGCGCCACCGATGGCTCGGTAGCTAGCTTTGATAGCAAAGCACTGTGTCGTTGTGGCGAGTCCGCCAACAAGCCTTTTTGTGATGGCACCCACAAGTCGAGTGGGTTCACGACCGATAGCCGATAGCCGGCTACGGTCGTCAGACCCCAAACCAGACCTCAGAAAACTGAGCCTATGGCTCGGGAGGTGCGGCGTAGTCTTTAAGCGCTTCTCTAGGGCGCAGAAAGACCAGAACCCCGGAAGGATCCGTTTCCGCAGTCGTAGCTAACGCCGGAACTTCCTGCAGCCATCGGTTGTAGAGGAATCGGCTGGCAATCGCGACGTCGACATCGGTCGGCAAATCGCGCGACATGCGAACGTGCATGCCTCTTCGATCGAGAGTCAAGGCTGCAAGTGAAGTTCTGGTCAGTGCCGACATCCGGTAGCGGGCTTGGAGGTCAGTGGTGACTTGGACGGATTTCGGTTGAGCGGCCTCGAATTGGTCAGCGAAGGTCTCCCAGGGATAGCGCAAAAGGTCGCCGGCCTGTGCCGACTGATGCTTGGCCAAGATGTCGCGGTTGTGTTCAAAGCCCAAGCCGAAGAAAGCTAGGAACGAAACCACGAGAGCTAGGACGCGAGCTCTTTGGCCAGCTACTACCAGGGCGAGCAGACACGCTACCGCTAGCACCGCGGCCGGCAATAGGGTTCCAATTAGAAATAGGTCGGGAGACCATCCGAAGCGAGCTAGCGCTGCCACTGGGAGAAAGTCCGCCGCTTCCAGTTGCCCCAATCTGTAGGGCACGACAATCAGGAAGATCACGGCACAGGCGAACCCGACTGGAATTAGCACTCGTGGAGTGAGCAACTTTCGCCACGAAACCTCCTCCAGTCCGGCGTCGAAGAGCAGCAAGCTAGCCATCAGACTGGCCACCGGAACGATTGGGATCAACATTCGCCCCGAGAACGGATGACGCATACGGAAGTACAGAACGATCAGAGCCAAGAGGTAGGCGATCGGCAAAAAGTGCAGCAGCCGGATCTCGATTCGCTTGCGACGCAGCCCGGCGGTAAAGGCGGCAGCCACCACTGCCACCCAAAGGTTGCGTAGGGCGAATAGCGCTGGATGCCCTTTTGGTTGCCAAACGACGTTCAGCCAGCTTGACGAACCGCTACGGGCCGGCAACTGATCGGGGAAGTTCATCGGTCCGGTCTCCACCAGCTGTCCGCCAGGAAAGGAGAATAGAAAATCCCCCAAGATCCAACCATCCAGCAGCACGAGGACTGAAAAAGTTGCCGCGACACCCCCGGTCCAGTAGAGAATTTTGCGGGCAAAGCGTCGAAGGTCCAGACGCCCATCGGTGAACAGAAACAGCAGGGGTAAAGCTAGTAAGACAGCGCCAACCTCTTTGGAACGAAACGCACCAATCGTAAGGACTCCGACCGCGAGTGCGTGCCATTCATGCCGCGAGGTATCGCTGTGATCTCGGGAGATCCCGTGCATATAGATCGCGACCGCAGCGGTGATAAACATCATCGCGCTGTAGTCAGCAAAGCCAGAGCCAATAGTGCCCAGAACCACGGTTTGCGACAGCAGGACGAAGAGTGCTGCGCTGAAGGTGCGTAGCTGCAAACGCGGCCCGACAGAGCGCACCGCAACCGCTAGCGAGGCAACGGTGGTGGCGAAAACGAAAGACCACCAAAGGCGCACCCCAAGGAAGGGATTCCCTCCGCTCAGAGTTACAAAAGCTTTGACTAGGTATACGTGAGCGTAGCGGCTGTAGAACCAATTCTTGGTGCTGTACTTAGCGGCAATCAGATACGCGGTGTCATCCCCACCCCGCACGGTTCCGGTGAACGGTAAGATCGCCAGAAAAGCCACGACAAAGAGCGCCAAAAGGAGCGCCGTGCGAAAACCTCGACTGTCTACCCACCCGAGACGTGGAGCGATCCTCTGTCGGAGCGCGTCGAGCGGCCCGGCGAGGATGTAGACACCCAGCAGAGCCGCTGCTAGGACCAGAGCGGTGCCCAGAAGCTGACGGTAGGGTTGCGGCCATCGACGGAGCATGTCGCGTAAAGCTCTGAGCACAGCGACCGGTCGACCTGCGTACAGTTGTTCCGATGGCAAGGCTGTGCCTTCTGCTAGTGAAGATCCGGGTGCGGTCCACTCGATCGCTAGGTGGCTCTCTCCATACCTTTGAAGCAAGCCGATCTCGACCCTATGGAGCCCTGGCTTGAGACTCTTCTGCCCCATCTTGCGCTGCACTTTGGCGGTGCCGACGTTATCAACCACGGTGTCGCCGTCGATCTGAAGGTAGCCGCTGTCATTGGCGTCGAGGATGAAACGATGTTCACCTCCCTGCTTGACCCACCACCAGCCACTCCAACGCATGCTGAATGCCACCTCGGTTATCAACACGTCGCGGATCTGCGAAACCGATTCCAGCTTGGGCTGACCGGTGGTGGCGTAAATCGGCTGTCCCTCCCAGGGTGAGACCAGGTGGAAGTACTCGACCTTGAGGCCGGGCCGATCGAAGATCAGCATCATCCCGGTAATCAGCAGGGCAACAATGAGCAGCAAGCTCGTTCCGGTTACTAGTTGTCGAAGTGTTGGTAAGTGCGCCAATGGTGGTATTCCCAAACGTTCTGGCTCTACAGCTCGCAGTGTACCGATTGCGGCGCGGGTGCGTTGCGCCACCACACCTTGGAACCTCTTGAAGCCGCGTTTTGAGCGACAGGGTCTAGAAGGGTCATTGAATTCTCGCCGCAGTTGAGCTTGTGGCTAGCCAGTTCCAGTCCAGTTTCAGGTCTAGGGCTCAAGACCACTCAGCCGATAGATTGCGTGGGCTCGGTCATCCGAAATGAGAAGAGACCCGTCGGGTAGTTGAAAAACATCCGATGGGCGACCCCACGAGGTGCCGTCGTCCAACAGCCAGCCATCGACCAAGGTCTGGTAGCCCACTCCTCGATCTCCTTTCAAGGAGACTGCAGTGACGCGGTAGCCGATCGGCTGGGAGCGATTCCAGGAGCCGTGTTCGGCGATCACCGCACGCTTTTGGTATTGCTCCGGAAAGGACTCTTGAGTCACAAAGGTCATGCCGATCGAGGCGACGTGGGGTCCAAGTTTTTGCGCCGGAGGTCGAAATTCGTTGCACCGGCGTTCCTTCCCGTAGCTGGGATCGGGCGTATCTCCGCCGTGGCAATAAGGAAAACCGAAATGTTGACCGGGTTCAGTGGCAACGTTGAGTTCATCCGGAGGAAGATCGTCGCCAAGCAAGTCGCGCCCGTTGTCGGTGAAGGTCAGATGGCCGGTTCCAGGTTGCCAATCGAAGCCAACGCTGTTGCGAATGCCGAAGGCGTAGGGTTGCAGCTCGCTGCCGTCGGGGCGCATGCGCGAGATGGTGGCAAACAGATTAGGGTTCGCGTTGCCCCAGCCGAGTCGGCTCTTGAGGGGAACGGCGTCGCAGGCGTTGCAGGGAGCGCCGACCGCGACATACAGCCAACCATCTGGGCCGAACTTGAGGTAACGCCAACCGTGATGTGCTGCGGCTGGTAGCGCGTCGTTCACCACAACCGGCGCTGGTGGGTTGTCGAGGAAGTTCTCGATGTCGTCGTAGCGCAGGATGCGATCGACCGCCGCTACATAGAGAGCACCATCGCGATAAGCGACACCACTGGGGTTGTCGAGGTTGTCGTCGATCAGATAGACAAGGTCCGCTCGAAGATCGTTGTTGGTATCGACCACCGCGTGCACCTTGCCCGCACCTCGGGAACCAACGAATACCGTTGCACCGTCCCCGAATGCTATCTGGCGCGCGTTCTCAACCCCGGCCGCGTACAGCCTGACTTGGAGACCTTTGGCAACCTTGAGTGACGCGACCCGGGTCTCCAGGCCGCCAGCCACCGATCCCGACTGCGGCGCCGCGCAGGCCAGTTGGACCAGTGCCATCTGGATTCCCAAACAGAAGATCCAGAAGACGGACTTAGGGAGAGTGGGGTGGCTAGACACCGGGATTCGAATCTGAGGGATCCGAGCACCGCAGTAAGTCCCGTAGATTGGCATCGATACTCTTCAGCGAACGGTCGATAGAAAACAGCCTCAACACGGCGGCGAAGATCACCACATAGATCGCCAAGAACAGCAATACCATCAACACTTCGCCTAGCCCAAACGGATACATTGTGCTCTGGTCTATTCCCAGATTCTCCACGGAGCGTCGCCAGAAGCCCACAAAGACTCAAGCTTGTTCTTGTCCGCAAGGTGATCCATACAGTGCCAAAACCCGGCGTGCTTGAAAGCCATCAATTGCCCGTCGCGGGAGAGGTTGGCTAGCGGTTGGCGCTCCCACCAAATCTTGTCGCCGTCGATGTAATCGAGTGCGCCGGGCTCTAAGACAAAAAACCCGCCGTTGACCCAACCGCCGTCGCCGTCTGGTTTTTCGATGAACTTGGTCACTCGACTGTGGTCGTCGCCGAGTTCAAAATAGCCGAAGCGACCCGGAGGTCGTACCGTAGTCATGGTCGCCAACTTGCTGTGGTCGCGGTGGAACTTCACCGTTTCCTGAATGTTGACGTCGCACACCCCGTCGCCATAGGTAAAGCAGAAGGTGTCGTCGATATGTTCGGCGACCCGCTTCAAGCGGCCACCGGTGTAAGTGTCTGGGCCGGTATCGACCAAGGTCACGCGCCACGGTTCAGCGTGGCTTTTGTGAACCTCGAGTGAATTGCTGCTCAGGTCGATGGTGAAGTCGGCGTTACGGGCGAAGTACTGCGCGAAGTACTCTTTGATCATCCCGCCCTTGTAGCCCAAACAGATGACGAAGTCGTTGATCCCGGCGGCCGAGTAGAGCTTCATGATGTGCCAGAGGATTGGTTTGCTGCCGATCTCGACCATCGGCTTGGGCTTGATCACCGTCTCTTCGGATAGCCGGGAACCAAATCCGCCGGCGAGAATGACTGCTTTCATCAGTGTACGGTATCAGTGATTTTAGTCAGCGTCCGTCAGTGGCGACCACCGGAGCGACGTCGATGGTCACCTTGCTGTTGGCAGGAACATCTTGGGTGATGACCGCTTGAATGCCGACAAAGACCCGATCTCCGATGGTGACGTCGCCGATCGCCGCAGAGTAAGCGGCCATATAGACACCGTCGCCCAAATGAGGCATCTCGGTGATCCTGCGTCCTGAGGGTGCGCCGAGAGTAACTCCTTGCAGTAGGTGGCAGTTGGCGCCGATTTTGGTCCAGGCGCCAATCACCAATCCCTGGCCATGGGTGATGCGAAAACCCGGACCGATCTCTGCCGCGGGGGCGATGTCACAGCCGGTGCAAAACAAATTGACTCGAGCGAACAGCGGGCCGCAAAACGGGATGCTCTTGGATTTAAACCAGTGAGCGATCCGGTGCAAGAACACCGCTTGGTAGCCGTTTTCAAACAGCAACGATTCGATCACGTACCAGGGAGCGGCCTTGGTTTTGATTTCCTTGAGGCGGAGGGTGTCGGCTCTTAGGTTGTCCCACATAGTTCTATTGGGCGTGCCGATTGCACGCCATCTCAACCCTTCTTGACCTCTCACGCATTTCTCTACTCTGGAAAGCGCTCATCCTGCTCCTGGCGCAGTCGATCACCGATCCGCCCCTCTGGCACCGTTACGTCGTCGTAGGTCAGCACCGCGTCCTTGGCGACCGCGTGTTTGAGGCTACAGCCTTCGGCCAGTCCGATCGGCAGCAAGTTTTCTGCTCGCGAGACCGGGTAGTTCTCGGCCACGCCATAGGTGTCATAGCCGCCCAGCCCGTCGATGGTCTGTCCGGCGGCTAGGTCGCGCTTGGCAACCGCCACCACATCGACCTTGGGCCCAGCGAGTGGCTCCATGACCGGGTCTTTGAGCAGCACAGCACGAGCGACGCTGGACGGCACTTCAAAGTGACACAGGTGGTAGGGGATGTAGAACGAGTACAGGGGGCCTTCGCCCAGCTTGTAGAGGTTCAGGTAATGGCGCTGCTTGGGGTCGTCATGGTCTGCGAGGATGAACACCCCCGGACCCGGCTGGGAACCGACCACATAGTCCACGATGCCGCCCCATTCGCGCAGTTGGTCGTAATCGTAGACCTTGGCCAAGTCGTCGACGTGCTCGCGATGATCCAGGCCCAGCATGCCGCGCTGGGCGACCTGGAAGTTGACTGCATTGGCGACGATCGCTTGCTCAAAGGAGATTTTGGTGCCGTCGGCGAAGCTGGTCACCATGTTGACGTTTTGCCCCCACTGCTTGGCAAATCCTTCTTGGGTGGTGGGGTTGCGGTATTCGTCCTGCAGCCCTTTAATGTTGCCGATCAGTAGCGGTCGCAATCCGATGCCGGAGACGAATCGGTAGAGATTCATCTGCACGCCGGGCTGATCCCCCTCAGAGGCGGTCAGGATGACTCCGGCGCGATCGGCGTAGGTCTTCAACAGCGGGCCAACCGTGCCGTCGAGTTCGGCGTTCATCATCACCACGTGCTGTCCGTTCTGGATCGCGTCGAGAATCAACTCAGCGGAGTAGTGAACCGCCCCGGTGACTTCGACCAAACAGTCAATCAATCCGCAGCCGGTAACCACACTTGGATCATCGGTGTAGCCGCAGCCCCCGGATTCGATCATGCGAGTTAGATCGGGCGCATTGCTGACCGGTCGGGCGTTTTCGATCGCCGCTTCTCGGTAGATTTCTGCGGCGCGTTCCAGGTTGCGGTTGACCACCGCACTAACTTCCATCCCCGGCGTGGAGTTGGTGATCTGGTTGAGCACACCCTTGGCCATAAACCCGGCGCCAATCAAGCCAACCCTAACCGGTTTTCCTTCTTGCTGGCGCTGCTGCAGCAATCGATCGACAACGATCATGCGTCGTCTCCACTACCGGAACTGGGGTCCAAGTTTCGGTTAGCGCCGATCTCGAACAAGGGCCACGAGCGGTCTTTGTCCGACAGCTCGGTCACTTCCATCGGCCATTCGATGCCGAATACCGGATCGTCGTAGCGCAAGCCTTTTTCGTGCCCCGGGGTGTAGAACTCACCCACCATGTAGAAGATCTCGGACACCTCGGTGAGTGCTTGGTAGCCGTGGGCGCAAAACCCTGGCACGTAGAGAGCTGTCCGGTTGTCCTCGGTCAGTTCGACGCCAAAGTGCTTCAGATAGGTGGGTGATTCCGGGCGCATATCGATGATTGCGTCATAGATCGCCCCTTTGGTGCAGCGCACTAACTTGGGCTCGATGGCGGGCTCTGTTTGATAGTGCATGCCGCGCAGGGTTCCGGCTTTGGTGTTGGTAGAAATGTTGCACTGAGCGACGAATGGCTCCAGTCCGTGCTCTTCAAACTCGCGCCGACAAAAGGCCCGGGCAAAAAAGCCACGATCGTCGCCGAGCGGTTCCAAGTCCACCAAATAGCTGCCGTCAATTGATGTGGGGGTAAAACGCAACGATTCTCCTAGGTCAACTGCGGGCCTCAACTGAAGCTGTCCCGCGCCTCCGAGGCTTGCCGAAGTCTAGCGGAGATCGACGAGTTCGCGCCGTGAAAAGAGGCATGGGTAGCCCAAGGTTCGCTGGACGCCTAGAATCACCGGGATGAGCACAACCACCACAGATGTCGTCGTCATTGGAGGTGGGCTGGTTGGCTGTGCCACCGGACTCGCTCTTGCGCGCCGCGGGCTCAAGGTCGTGGTGCTAGAGGCAGAAGATGCTCTCGCTCGTCATCAGAGCGGGCGCAACAGCGGGGTGATTCACTCCGGTCTCTACTACAAGCCGGGCTCGTTTAAGGCCAAGTTCACGGTTGCCGGTCGCGATGCGCTGTACAAATACGTTGAAGAACACGACATTCCACATCAGCGGTGCGGCAAGATCGTCGTGGCGACGCGAGAGGATGAGGTCCCGCGCTTGGATGATTTGGAGCGTCGGGGACACGCCAACGGCCTGAAAGGCTTACGGCGACTGGATGGTCCGGGTATTCGCAAAATCGAGCCCGAGGTGGCCGGAATGGCTGGCCTCTGGGTTCCCGAAACCTGGATCGTTGACTATCAAGAGGTCAACCGATCCTACGCGCGAGAAATCCAAGCTCTGGGTGGGGAAGTTCATCTAGGGAGTCGCTTCACCGGAGTTGAAGAAGGTGCTGACGAAGTCGCGATCACCACTTCAAGCGGCGAACTGCGCGCTCGACAATTGATCAACTGCGCCGGCTTGCAAGCAGATCGCATTGCTCGCGTCTGTGGCTACTCTCCCGATATTCGCATCGTTCCTTTTCGGGGCGAATACTTCATGCTTGGCGGTGCTGCAGTTGGAATCGTCGACCGGCCGGTGTACCCAGTTCCAGATCCGGTGTTCCCGTTCTTGGAGGTTCATCTCACCAACAAGGTTGACGGGCGGATAGAAGCTGGCCCTAATGCGGTTTTGGCGCTGAAGCGTGAAGGGTACTCCAAGACCGCGTTTCGCCTTGCCGATGCCGCTTCTACCTTGACCTATGCTGGATTTTGGCGACTGGCGGCTCAGCACTGGAAAACCGGAGCGACCGAGGTTTACCGTTCCATGTCAAAAGGAGCGTTCGCGCGTTCCTTGGCTCGTTTTGTTCCGGCAATCCGCAAACAAGACCTAGAATCCGGCGGCTGTGGCGTGCGTGCTCAGGCTATGGCTCCGGACGGAAAACTCGTGGACGACTTTGTGATTGCGAAACAAGGACACATTTTGCATGTTTTGAACGCTGTTTCCCCTGGTGCTACTTCTTCGTTGGCAATTGGGGAGCACGTTGCATCGATGGTTCGAGGCATCTAATATGTGGTGAAGTTATTGAGGAACTCGGTTTAGAGTCCCCTCGACCCAAGGAGTCGCCTATGTCAAACCGCGAACCGCTCACGCCAGATCCCGAACCCACAAAAGACTATGAAGCCCCGATCGTCGAGAGCCATCTCGACGAACAAGAGATTGAGCGCGAGGTTGCGTATGCTGGCAATCAGACGGTCCCCTCTATTGCAATTGTCGACGGCGGCTAGTCTCAAGATACGTCCAGGCATCAGTTCGATGCTGCATGTTCCTGATGACGTTGATGCAACCGCAGTAGGATCTCGGCTGGTTCTCTATCATCGGATGAAGCACACGGCGACGGTGTTGAATCCTTCGGGCGCAGCTTTGTGGCGGCGAATTGCAGAAACTTCTGCCCAGGTGGATGAATTAGTGGACGCCATTGCGGACCAACATTTGGGTGTTGACTTTACTCAGATCAGGGCCGACATTGATATATTTGTAGCCGATCTTGTCTCCAAAAACTTGCTTGAAATCGACGAATCGTCGAGGTGACCTCTTCGAAGAAGCTGAGGTTGAGGCTTTGTCTGCAGAAGTGTCCATCATTTGGGGAACAGGACCCTTTCGTTTCTCACTCTCTTCCGTAGAATCGCGTGTTCTTGATTGTGCTTCGGCGGTGTTTGCTCCGTGGATGCCAGCAAGAGCTTCGTCCAGCCTTTTGTCTCACTACGTTGTGGACAAATCCGATGGAGAGAAGACGAAGTGGATCATTCGTGAAGGTCATCTTGATTGTGGATGGGCGGACTCGATCGAAGACGCAGTCCGCTGGATCGAGTACCGCACCGTTGCTGTCGTTGCGGAGTCCTCTTCGGCACTCACTTTGCACGCCGCACTGGTCGCGAGGAGAGCGCCTACTAGCAATGCGACGGCTAGAATCTCTGCCGGCAAAAGCCTGTCCGAAGGGGTGCTGGTTATCGGTCCCAGCCGCAGTGGTAAATCGACGCTTGCGTTTGCTCTGTGGAACAACGGTTGGCAGCTATTGAGCGACGATCTGGTGGTTCTGGTAGACCCGGCAACGAAAGAGCTTGCGCCTACGCCTCGAAGGGTATCGTTACGCGAAGGAAGCCATCAGTTCTTTTCCCAATTCGTGCGCGATGAGTTACGGCGGCAGCCTTCCTTTGAGCACAGCGAAGATGGATGGCTATTCCATCCAACTTCAAGGTCCAACTCAACCAAGTACATGGGGCTTTCCTTGTTAGCAGTGGTCTTTCTTGCTCGGCGCGGTGTCGAGCATGACCAGCCGACCTTGCGGCCGATCGAATCGGCAGAAGCCCTAGTTGCCCTAGCGGGGTATTGCAATCAGTCTCATCAGGGGCGGTTTGGAGATGCGTTGAGCGGCTTGCGCCCCTGGATGGAGGGGGTGGACAGTTACGATCTGGGTAGAGGTTCGATCGAAGAGATGACAAAAGTTATCGAAGAGCTGACGACCTGATGCCAACGAAAGTTCACCCGCAGGCTCGAACAACTCAGTTGGCGGTGATGGTGACACGACGTTGCGATATGCGCTGCGGTCATTGCAGTGTTGCCAGCAATCCGCAGGTCCGAGATCCCGAAGATAACAATCGACTTCGGCGTTGGGTCTCCGACGCGATTGCAAGTGGGGTGCGGTCAATTCAGTTCACCGGCGGGGAACCAATGCTCCGCCGAGAACTACTTCTCGAGCTATTCGAGACTTGTCGCCAGGCCGGCGTTAACGTTGGCATGACATCCAACGGAACTTGGGCAACCTCGAATGACCAGACCAGCTATTGGTTGCGTCGATTGACCACCGCCGGGCTCAATCAACTGACCATCAGCTACGATCGATACCACGCCGAGTTTCAGGGGCCTGAGCCGGTTTTACGCATCGCCAAAGCTTGCGCAGATCAGCGTTTCAACATGGGGATTTCCGTCACTCGATCTGCGGAAGATGAGGATCTTGGGGCGCTGATCGCACCATTTGCGGATCTCGAAGGAGTGCACTGCCGGTTCTACGACGTCCAGTGGATCGGCGCCGCCCGTCGATTCGAGCGCCTGAGCTTGCGCGGCGAAGTCGAAGGGTTCTGTAACGCAGCGGCAACAGCCGCTCTGACCGATGACGGGCGCGTGACCGCCTGCAACGGGCCCTCCTACTTCACTGCTGCTGAGTCACCCTTGGTTGTCGGGGATGCCAAGGATCAACCTTTGAGTTCCTTGTTGCAACGACACGCCAATGATTCGATTCTTTCGCACATCCGAACTGATGGACCATCGGGTCTCAGGAAGCTGGTAGAGGCCACTGAAGTTGGCAAGCACTTTCCGTTCAAGGAGGCCTACAGCGGCATGTGCGAATTGTGCGTGCACATCAACGAAGATGCTGAATTGGTGACGGAACTACGACACCAACTGGATCAACGAGAGGCGGTACGGGCTCACGATTTCGCCAAGCAACAGCTAATTGGTGGGATGCGTACCAGCGGTCAGATGCACCGCTGGCGGGTCAATGGCTCTGCAGTCGGACGGCTGATCATCGACAGAGCCATACAGGGCCGATGGGAGCAGAATGCAGAACGAATTCTCGGTCGCCATGATCTTGACTGGCAGCATTTTGCGTCTTATGTAAGTCAGTGTGGACTTGCGCCCACGCTCGCTGAAGCGGTTGAAGATGAAGAGTTTCGGCGCTGGGCGCCAAGGTTTGTGGTCGAACGCATTCAGGAAGCTGCTATCAGATGGGCGATACACGCCAACATCCACAAGTACCTCTTAGAGAGAATCGGAGAGGTGCTGGAGGGGATGGGAGTTTGTGGAGTGTTGCTCAAGGGTGCGGCGTGGTTGGCGACGGAAGATCGTTATTCGTTTCCGGTGCGCGCATCGGGGGATATTGATCTGTACGTTGAAGGAGACGCTGCCGTCCAGCTTCATCGGCAGCTCGCAGCTTCAGGGTTTGCTCGAACCACGAAACATGAGTGGAGCGCGCCACATCATCTGGCGATGCTCACGGCCCGGGGAGTTGGTCTCGAAATTCACACCTCGTTCACAGGCCCCAAATGGGGTTATCCCCAGCAAGAGATGCTAGCTGTTTGTGAGCCGGTACGGTCATTGCCAGGGCCCTTCGACATCTTGAGCGCAGAAGGGCGACTGCTCCATGCCGCAGTGCATTGTTCCCAGCATCAGTTCTCACATGGCGGCAAACTGGCTTGGGAACTAGCGGTCCATCATCGACAAGGAATCGATTGGCAGCAGTTGAAGCGTTGGGTTGATGCGCTACGAATGCCTAGAGCCTTCTGGGTGCCCTTTGAGATTCTGTCCGGAGATTTGCGCCTGGATGTTCCACAAACTTTTTTTGCTTCAGCTCCCCGGGACCAACGCCAAGAGAGGTTGCAATTCATTGCGAGACGACGCATTTGGCGGATTGCTGAGCACTCCTACGATCCCAACATTGTCGTCCGACAAGTCGTCAACTTGATGATGGAACAATCGTGGCTCCGTCAGGCGCACTCGCTGACCGGATTCGCAATGGGCTCATTGAGGCCCTGGCGGAGAAGTACTAGGTCACGCGCACTCAATCTCAAGGGCGAGAGTCTGTTGCAACAAGGACGTACAGCGTTTCTCGATTGGCGGCGGTACCGGGCTGCTTTTCAACGAGAAAGGGCGGTGGAAAAACCACCACCCTTGGTAACGAGCTAAGTCAGGTAATCGGCCTAGGGCTGAGCGTCCTCCTCGTCGTCAAACGTTGGGGAGGTATCCGGCAGGCTGCCCTCGAGGAGGTTGCCATCGGGATCGAGAACCGAGATCTGACCATAGTCGAGAGCTTTGATCTCCTCCTCGACCTTAGCCCGATCACCAACCACCACCCAAATCAGCTTGTCTGGGTGAATCACCTCGTGGGCCGCCGCGTTGATGTCCTCTGGAGTCAACGAACGTATCGCGTCGGCGTAGGTGTCGTGGTAATCGGCCGGCAGATCGAATGCGTTGAGTTCATATAGGGCCCCGAGCACGTCGCCGTTGGTTTCCCACTGACCGGAAAGGGTCAAAGTTGCGGCGTCTTTGGCGAAGCCGATCTCATCTTCGGTGATTTCAATCTCTCCCAAAATGCCATTGAGTTCCTTCTCGACTTCTACCATCGAAGGACCGGTCTTGTCGGTTTGCACCGGCGCATAGGCGATGAACGGACGCTGACCTTTGGCGTCTGGCATGAAGGAGTAAGCGCCATAGGCCCAGCCTTTCTCTTCGCGCAAATTCATGTTGATGCGCGCGGAGAAATTGCCGCCGAGGACATCATTCATAGTTTGAATCGCCAGATCATTGGCTGCTGACCGTGGAGGCGCGACGTGACCAGCGAAGATGATCGATTGCTCGGAACCGGGCCGATCGATCAGGTAGATACCTTCATCCGTCGGAAAATCCACCGGGGTCAAGTTCTTGGTCGGGATGGTTCCTTCTTTCCAGGAAGCGAAACGCTTGCCGACCAGGGACTCAACTTCTTCCAGGGTGGTGTCGCCAACCACTAACAAGGTGGCGTTGTTGGGGCGGAACCAGTTTTCATGAAAGCTCACCAAATCATCGCGCGTAATTGCCTTAACCGAAGCCTCATCGCCGGATCCAGTGAAGGGAAGCGAGTATGCGTGGCCTTCTCCATACAGCAACTTGGGGAAAACCCGTAGAGCCATTTGAATTGGCGTCGATTTCTCACTTTGAATCTGAGCCAGTTGTTCTTGGCGCAGACGATCGATTTCGCCTTCCGGAAAGGATGGGTTCAAAACGATGTCGGCAAACAAATCGAGGCTTGGAGCGAGGTTACTCCTGAGAGCAGAAACTTGCACCCAAGAATTATCGAGACTATTTCCTGTGGCCAGTTCGGCACCCAGGCTGTCCAACTCTTCGGCCAGGTCCAAAGACGTACGCTCACCAGATCCTTCATCGAGCAGGTCCAATGCCAAGGTTGCGGTGCCCGGGTAGGCGTGGACATCAGAAGAGCTGCCAGCGTTGACCATGAGGCGCATTTCCACCAACGGTGCGTTGCTGCGCTCGATCAGCGCAATCTTGAGCCCGTTAGCCAGTTCCGTGGTCTGGGTTTCAGGGAAGCTGGGATCGGCGGGAGTTCCGGCGTCGGGCACTTGCGAACGATCAGCACCTTCGCCGATCGCTGCATATTCTGGGTAGGGATAGATCTCACCCTGCAGGCGACCCTGAGACAGCCATTGGTCTCCAGAGGAGCGCAAGTCATCGGGAGTTGCGTCGTTCATCCTTTGTAGAGAAGTTCGGTAAGCAGCAGGATCGCTGCTGTAAACTGCATTGGACGCCAACAGATTCGACTTACCACCGAAGCCACCGATACCCTCCAGGCTGCGCACGAAGCCGGCAAACTGGCTGGTCTTGGCGCGGTTCAATTCGGACTCGGTAGGCCCCTCTTCCAGCAATAGAGCGAGCTCTTCGTTAATGGCGTCAACCACTGCGGAGAGGTCGCCGCCGGGCTGGGCGGTCGCGGAGATCATGAAATTGCCAGAAATTTCAAAAGGCCAAACCCATGCGTTGACCTCGGTCGCGGTGCGATCTTGGTAGACCAAGCGCTTGTAGAGGCGTGAGTTCTTGCCGGTGCCCATGACGTCTGAAAGCAAATTCAGGTAGTCCATCTCCGCAGTACCCCATTCCGGGACATTCCACTGCATGTAGACCCGCGCTGCGGGGACTCGATCCTGAAACACGACGGTTTGATCGCTGGTGCGCGGTGCAATCCAGGAATCCAGTCGGGCGATCGGAGGGCCAGGGGGAATATCGCCGAAGTACTTCTGCATTTTCTCGCGGGCGGTCTCGACATCGATGTCTCCCGCCAACACCACCACAGCGTTGGCTGCGCCGTAGTAACCGGCAAACCATTCTTTGACGTCTTCTAAGGCGGCGGCACTCAGGTCTTCCATCGAACCGATGGTGTCCCAGGAGTAGGGGTGGCCTTGCGGATAAGCCAGCGCAGGCATTTGGTTCCACCACTCGGCGTAGGGTTGGTTGTCACCTTGACGCTTCTCGTTCTGCACTACGCCGCGCTGTTCGTCGAGCCGCTCTTGAGAAATTGCGCCCTGGAAATGGCCCATGCGATCAGACTCCATCCACAGAGCGGTATCTAATGCATTGGTCGGTACGTTCTGAAAGTAATTGGTGCGGTCCAACCAAGTCGTGCCATTGAGCTCGGTGGCCCCAATGCGTTCCAAGACCTGAAAGTAGTCGTCATTGAAGTTCTCACTGCCGTTGAACATCAGATGCTCGAAAAGATGTGCAAACCCAGTGCGACCTAGTTTTTCGTTCTTAGAACCGACGTGGTACCAGACATTCACCGCCACGATCGGCGCTTTGTGGTCTTCGTGGACGACCACGGTCAGTCCGTTGTCGAGCTTGAACTGCTCGAAGGGAACTTCGGGAATTTCAAATTCAGCGGCAGCTAGCGTTCCACTCAATGCGAGCGAAGCAAGAGTGGTCGTAATTAATCGACTAGTCACAATCTCCTCCAGAGGGTTGCTAAAAGGGTACGGAAGGGTTACAGCGATTTGAAACCAACTCCCAATTTATTCTACGCTGTATTGCTCAGAAGGTTCTTGAGCGGCGCGCGAACTTGGATCGAGTAGGATCGCGCGGTGTTTATTGAAGCGCGAGATCTCAAACGTGACACACAGCTGCAGACGGAGATCTGCGTCGTTGGTGCCGGGGCTGCGGGCATTACGCTCGCGTTAGAGCTGGAAGCTAAAGGACACGACGTCATCGTGTTGGAATCCGGTGGGTTTCAGTACGACGAAGATACCCAGAAGCTGTGTGGAGGCCGAGCTCACGGGACGTTCCTGGACGCCAAACAACAGTACCTGTCTCGTTCTAGGGTGCGTAGATTTGGTGGCAGCACCAACCATTGGAACGGCTGGTGTGCTCCTTTGGAGCAAGCTGATCTTGAAGGATCACAATGGTCTGAACACCGGGGTTGGCCCATCTCACGCCCCGACCTCGACCCCTACTACAGTCGGGCAGCTCCCTATCTGGATATTGAAGCGGGCTTCAACGACATGCCTCGGTTTCTGTCCGATGATTCGGTGTTCGAACCCTTCTACTTTTCTCTCAGCGCCCCGACTCGTTTTGGCTTGAAGTATCGAAAATCTTTGGAAGAGAGCACACGGGTTCGAGTGATTCTGCACGCAAACTTAACCGAGATCTTGGCCGATCAGGGTTCGGGAGCGGTGACCCAGGTTGTCGCTTCCACCTTGGAGCACCATCAGATCATGGTGAAGGCCAAGCGGTTTGTGTTGGCCTGCGGCGGTGTAGAGAATGCCCGCATCTTAATGGCCTCGGCAAAGAAAGAGGGCGAAGTACGGGCGGAGTCCGATGCGCTGGGTCGATTTTTCATGGACCATCCGATTACTCGAGTGGGGCACATCGTCCTGGCTCACGATCGAAAGACAAAGATGGCCGCGTTCGACGACCAAGAGGTCGACACCGGAGGACGTCGGGGCCTGTTGCGGCCGCTCCTCTCGGTGCGGCGGGAGCGACAATGGCAGAACGCGTTGGTAGTTTTGGATCAAGAGCAACGTTGGCACGCAGGGTCGTATGCGAAATGGGTCGCCCAAGCAGGGATCACTGGGGCTCGCCTAGCGAGAGTTCCTGGCAAAGTGGAGACGACGCCTTATTTCGCTGCGGTAAAGATAGCGGTGGAACAAACACCGAACCCGGAAAGCCGACTGGAGTTGCTGCCGGAGCGGGATGCCCTTGGCATGTATCGGGTTCGACTGCGCTGGAGAATATTGGACCGAGACACCCGTGCGATGGAGCAGATGGTGGACCAATTGCGCCGGCGCCTCGGAAGTAGGTTCGAGGGCCGGATGCGCAGTACCTTGGTCGACGGAGCTCCCTGGGAAAAAGCAGGGGGCTCAAACCATCACATGGGGACCACCAGAATGGCTAGCACTGCCGCTAAGGGGGTTGTCGACCCAAACAGCAAAGTCTTTGGCGTCAACAATCTGTACATCGCCGGGAGTTCCGTTTTTTCGACTTGCGGAGCGGTGAATCCGACGTTCACCATCGTTGCCCTGGCGATTCGGCTGGCGGACCACCTGGGAACTCAAGCATGACCTCAATGGATCGTCGAGAGTTCGTCATTGGATTGACCGCTGCGGTGGGTGCGTTGTCGTTGGCCGGCTGCGGTGGACAAAATCTTCAAGCTACCAGCTCAAGACTGCTGGAATTGTTCGGTGAGGATGAGGCTTGGAAGGTGCTGGGCGACGACTATTTGTCCAGTTTCGGTACAACGTCGGAACAAGCATTAGAAGTGCTTGGCACCAAGCTATCTTGGCGGCCCAAGCAAGGGGTCGACGCACTGGTCCAACAGGTTGTCAGCGCGATCCGGGAAGATTTCAACAGCGGTGCCTTGCAGGGGCCGGGTGGCTGGAGTTTGTCGGAGACCGAGCTACAAATCTACGCCGTGCTTGGAGCCGCACAAGCCGAGCCGGAAGCAGCAAGTTGACCCCGAGAAACGGGTCGGGATACTGGTAAAGTTGCCGCGTATTTGGCCGCTAGGCGGTGCAACGGACACTCTCCATCGAACAGTTCCCCAACCACCCAGAAAGAATCACAAGGAAAGACTCATGCGCGTACTCGTGACCGGACACAACGGCTATATCGGCACCGTTTTGACCCCGATGCTGAGTGACCAGGGATTTGACGTCTCTGGCCTCGATAGTAACTGGTTCAAAGGCTGCGAATTCGGCCCCCAGCCGGATGCAGTGCCGACAATTGAGAAGGACTATCGTGATGTCACCGCTGCGGATCTTCAAGGGTTTGACGCCATCCTTCACTTGGCGAATCTGTCGAACGACCCACTCGGTGATCTGGACTCCGATTTGACCTATGAGATCAACCACCAAGCCAGCGTGCAACTGGCTGAAGCAGCCCGTGAGGCAGGGGTAGGGCGGTTCGTTTTCTCTTCCAGCTGCTCTACGTACGGTGCTGCAGGGGACGACTTTTTGGACGAGTCGGCAGAGTTTCATCCGGTGACTCCCTACGGTGAGTCAAAGGTGTGGGTCGAGCGCGACCTCAATGCCCTGGCCACCGATGAGTTCTCCCCGACTTCGTTGCGCAATGCAACTGCCTACGGCGCTTCGCCCCGCCTTCGACTGGATATTGTGCTCAATAATTTGATGGGTTGGGCGGTCACCACCGGCAAGGTGGTTTTGCTCTCCGACGGCAGTCCTTGGCGACCGATGGTGCACGTGGAAGATATCTGCCGCGCGTTTATTGCCACCCTGAAGGCTCCCCGCGAAACCGTGCATACCCAGGCCTACAACGTAGGCCAAACCGAGCACAACTACCGGATTCGCGAGCTGGCCGAAGTGGTTGGCGAAGTCAGTGGCTGCGAGGTCTCGATCGCCGATGGCGCCAGCCCCGACAAAAGGACTTATCGGGTCGACTGCTCCAAGATTCAACGCGAGCTGGATTTTCAACCCCAGTGGGATGCCCGTAGCGGAGCGCAGCAACTGTTCGAGGCCTACAACCAGTACAACATGGATCAGGCGGCCTTTGACGGTCCGCTCTACGTGCGTTTGCGTCGCTTGGAACAATTGATCGCCGACGGCCAGATCGCATCCGATCTGCGTTGGATTGCAGAATAAAAGGGGACACAAACCCCACTCAGCGTGGCGATTTTCCCAATAACCAAAGACTAGCTCTAATTGCGATTCGGCGGAGAAACGGGGAAGGGTATTGTGTCCCCCTTAGAAAAGACGGCTGATATAAAAGCCGTAAGCTCCGAGTAGCAGCAATCCACCCACCTTACCGATCCGTAGTTTCCAGATCATCAACGGAATCATCGCGATCGCGAACCCGACTAGGCCATAGATTTCCAAGGGCGTTGGCCCCTCTCCGAAGCGAAACGGATGGACCACCGCGGTGGTGCCAAAGACCGCCAAGATATTGAAAATATTGGAGCCAACGACGTTGCCCAGTACCAAGTCGTACTCGCGCTTTGCGGTGGCGACGATTGCCGCGGCCAGCTCCGGAATACTGGTACCAACCGCAACCAGGGTTAGGCCGATCACTCGTTTGGAAACTCCCAGTGCTACGGCAACCCCAGTCGCGCCTTGAATCAAGACGTGAGCGCCAACCGTGAGTAAAACAATCCCAGCTGCGGTGACGAGCAGGGGGGTCATCAATCTTTGGGGTGTCTCGTCTTTGCTGGTTTCCGAGGCTGGTTTAGCGGAAGAGCTGCGAAACAGGACTCCGACGTAGACCGCCAAGAGCGTTACCAACAGGATTCCTTCGATGCGCGCCAAGCGACCATCCCATGCGAACCCCAGCCCCAGCACCGTCACCAAGATCATGAACGGCACTTGTTTCAGCAGGAAACCAAAAGAAGTCGTCAGTGGAGCCAACAGTGCTGCGATACCCAAGATCAGTCCGATGTTGGCAATGTTCGAACCGACGACATTGCCGTAGGCGACCTCCGGTGCACCGGACATGGTGGCGATCAGTGACGCCGCGAGCTCCGGCGCCGAGGTACCGAATGCCACGACGGTAAGTCCGATGACCAGCCGACCGACGGACATGGCGTTGGCCAGCTGGGTGGCACCTCGAACCAGCCACTCTCCTCCGAAATAGAGCAGCGCAACGCCGAGAGCGGTTTGGAGTAGATCCCACAGCATGAGCCGGGATTCTGCCACAGGGAGAGAAACGGTTAGCATGACCGGATGGGTTGGTACTCGAAACTGTCAATGTTCTTTTGCGTCGTCTTTGGCGGTGCCTATCTGCTCTGGCTGACCTGGGCTGAGGGCTGGATTCTGGGCGTTCTGTTGGCGGTATTGACCCTGGTCGGTGTTCTCGGTTTGGCGGTGCACCAAGTCCTCGGCGAGCGCGAGGAATAGCCACAACACGGCGAACCAAGGGGGGCTTTGGTACCATTAGCTGTCCGGCAACCGCATAAAGCTATCTGGCCGGAAGCATTTATTGGGTATTTGAGTTTGAGATCGAAGGGTTGAAAACTGGGTTGCCCAGTTCTAGGGAAAGTGAAGAAATTATGGCTACCAATCGATCATCTATGGCTAGACGCCAACGAGAACGTAAACGGCAACAAAAACGCCGCGAGAAACAAGCTGCACGCGAAGAGCGCAGAATAGAAAAAAAGGAAGCGGAACCAACCGAGATTCCTGACAATCCGATGGACGACCCAACCATTGACTGGGGTGCTGCGGTGCGCGAAGGCGACAACCTAGCGGTCAACCCGGTCGAGGAAGAAGAAGTCGAGGAAGAAGAGCTTGAGGAGGCTTCCGCTTAAGCTTTCCATCGCAGTCCTGATCGCTAGTTCGGTTTCTCCTTTGGCTGCTTGGGGCCCTGATGGACATCGTCTGGCCGGAAGAATCGCGTGGCTATCGCTGAGTGCAGCGGGCCAGCAAGCGGTGGCGGAGATTCTGCCCCAGGGTCGCTATGCCACCCTGGCAGAGGCTTCGTTTTGGGCTGATGCATACGCTCGCGAGTACGATCAATATCATTGGGCTAACCAACTTCACTACGTCAATATAGACCCGGACAGTGGCCACTATGTTCGGCAGCGAGATTGCCGCAACGGCCAAGACTGTGTGGTCGAGGCAATTGGCCGGTTTGCCGAGGTGTTGTCCGATTTCTCCCATCCGCTTGAGGAACGCCGAGAAGCGTTGTTTTTTCTCGCTCACTTCGTCCAAGACGTTCATCAACCGCTACATGTAGCGCACCCCGATGGACGCGGTGGCAATCAGACCTTGGTCACCTGGTTTGGTCGCGAACGAGATTTACATCGAGTTTGGGATACTGAAATCCCGAGTCGGTTTTTGCGCCGCCGTTTCCCGATCACCTATTGGTTTTTTGGTCACGCGTGGGTGCGCCAAGCCTCCGAAATGGCGAAACGGCAACCGCCGGATACCTGGCGGCAAGAAACCGACCCGGCACAGTGGGCCAACGAGTCCTTGATCCTGTCGCAAAAGCATACCTATGGCGTGCTGTCGGGGATGAACCTGAGGAAAGATTACTATCGCCAGTCCGCTGGCGTGGCCATGACGCGTATTCATATGGCGGGAGTTCGTTTGGCGCAGCTTCTAGAAACGGCATTGCTGGAAGATCGTAACCAACAGTAGAAGTTCGGCGAGCGACCGATTTCATCTGCAAGCTGTGTCGGGATCGGCAAGAGAGCTTGCAGTAGGCGGTCGAGGGGTTTGACCAACGATCAGTTGTTCTTCGTCTGTCAGGCACGAGTTTGGTGTCAACTCGCCTGCGAAGAAACGGAGCGGATGCAGGTCACCACGGACCCTCACTCGCCCGCCAAGTTTCGCGTCCTAGGCCCGCTAACCAACAATGCGGTATTTGCGGACGCGTTTCAATCCGCTTCTGTTTCGTTGATTCGATCCACGTTGACCCGCAGCGGCCGTTCCTCGGTCGGCAGTTCTAGGATGCTGCGAAAACGCGTGTCCCAAAGCACTTCGTCCGCGCGGTAGGAGGTCCGGGCGTTGACGGTTTGTGCGTAGGTGTCATCAAGGCCGGTGAGTAGAACCAGGACCTCAAGTTCGTTCTCCATCGCTTGTTTAGCGGTCCAGCCATGCAGTGGACTGTCTTCGTTGATCGGATGTACGATGGTCCAAGTCAGTGGAAAGAACGCTACCCGTTGTCGCTCTAGCTCAAGTTGGGCGAAACCGCGACGGGTTGCCGTGTTCTCGTGGGACTTCCAGGAGGCAATGACCCGAGCCTGGAGATTGATGATTTGGCTGCTGCGCTTGTTTGCGGTGCGAAACATCAGTGCTTGGATGTCTCGATAAGGGGCGACCACCGCGTGGCTGCTAAATACCAGTTTCGCCTGGGGTCGGGCAAAGCGTGCGAAAACCAATCCGGTGATCAATGCGCCGAAGAAAAATCCCAGCACCGACTGAACGGTCACCAGGACATCAGCCAGCCAGTTTTGCGGGTAGATGTGTCCGAAGCCGATGGTTGACTGGGTTTGAATGCCAAAAAAGAAAGCCGCGGCGACTCGATTGCGCCCTTCAGGGATCGACAGCGCCTCGGGTCCGGCGGCCAAGTAGGCAACAGAAAATACCAAGTTGATCAACAGCCAGATCGCGGTTGCAGCGACCAGGAAGCGTGGCCAGGTGGCCTCGATGGCACTGTGGTAGATCGACAGGCTGTGACGCCAACTCAGGCCATAGCGTTCGACGTTGAAACTTCCGTCTTGATTCAATAGCCGTCGTTGAGTGGTACTGGCAACCACGTCGCCAAACCCCAAGTCCGGACTTTGGTCGTTCGTATCTTGGATGTTCACTTCAATCTGGGAATCTACGTCGGTTGCTTCTTCGAAGCTGGGGCTTGAGCCCCCCGACCCTTCTACCGCAGGTATGGTTGGTTCAGTCATCGTCGAGAGATCCTACCCGGCTCGACCCAAAGTGACGCTCAGTTCTGGACCGAGTGAACAACAATCGCAAGGTGCGGGTACAGAACCCCACCAACGACATGATCGGCTGTCCGGCGTCCCGCCGGTGTGCGCCGACGGCGAAGGCTCTCTGCCACTGAACCGCCAGGGTGCGGATCGCCTGGAACAGCGAAGCGCCCGGATGGTAGATGTGGGCTGCTTCGCCGGAGACTCCGTTGACCTCCAAGATCGATAAGCCGACGCCTTGCTCCAAAGCTTGTGGGTTGGGCACGCGCAAATCGTAGCGGACAACGCCCCAACCCGCCGCTCGACTAATTTCCCCAATCTTTTCTCGTAGCGCAGTCGAAGTGAGTTGCCGTGCATCTACAAACGTCGCGCCGCGGCAGTGGGTCCCCAGATCTCCGAGCGAAACCGCCTCTCCGTCGCCAGGAACATCTTCGAGGTCTTCGCGTTCGGTCCAATAGCGATCTGCGTGGTGGCGCGCTCGTGGGTCACGCAAAATCGAGTCGCCGAGAGTGCTCTTGTCGTCTCCGACAACCGTGGGGAGTCGCTTTTCGGCGATCGAAAATATCTCGCCCAGATCCTCACCAGGGCGGTCGATCCAGAGCACACCGAATTCGTCACCTGGGACATAGGCCTGGCAGATGGTCGCTTCGTTGGTGTTGTCGAGGTATCTCTCGATATCGGTGAGGGTGCGCGCGACCACCACCTTGCGCCCTCGCTCTCCGACGTCGGGTTTGAGCACAATCTGTGGGCTGTGTTCGGCAAAGAACTCTTGAGCCATCCGACTAGCTTGCTCTCTGTCTTTGTGTGGATCAACGACGATGAACGGTGGTGTCGAGTCGGTCGGCAGGCAACCCAAGATCGCACTCTTGGATTCCCCGAGCACGCCACCATCGACCATTCCCCGGTTGGCGGCGGTAAAGGTCAGGCCCCGGTGGCGGATCGCCAGCCAGGCGAAATAGGGGATCAAAGGAGCGTAGATCAGCCATGATGGCCAGTATTCCCAACGCAGCCGCCTCTCCCAGCGAGCATGGAACCGTAACCGGCCGTGTTTTGTCGCTAGCAGCGGTAGATTATGAGCCAGCCACCACAGGGTTCCCACAGCAGCCAGGGCGATCAACCAACCGCCAGCCCGAAACCTCTCTACGACGTCAAAAATGGGCTCTCCCATAGCGGCGGAAACGGCGACCAGTGCAGGTACCCACAAGGCGGCGGCAAGGAGCAAGTAGAAGCCAAAGCGCCAAGCGCCAGTGCGCACCAACCCGGCGGCGAAATAGGTGGCGACCCGAGTGCCCGGGGTGAAACGACTGGCGAAGATCAACCAGGGTCCTTGCTTCTCAAATAGTACCTTTGCTCGCTGAACCCGAGAGGGCGGTAGCCACCACTTGAGCGGCGCTCGATGCAGTGCTCGAGGGCCGAGCCAACGGCCACTGGCGTAGATCATCAGGTCGCCACTGACGATCCCGACAATCGATGCGATCGACGCATAGGCAAATCCCAGGCGTTGATCGCCGACCAATAATCCGGCGCCAATGGTTGCCAAGTCCTCGCTGACTAGAGTGCTGACTGCGATCAACGCCATCAATGCCGCCAGGGCCAAACCTTCGATTGGCGCTGACCGCTTATCGGGGGTTGCAGATGCTTGGCGCAGGCGCTCTGCCGAGGCTTCATTGCGACCCTTTGCGGTGCCCGCCTCGACGCTGTTGAAAAATTTGCCGATCACCATGGCGACGCGATCGGGTTGGTTGAAGACCATCAGATGACCGCTTTCGGTGAGTTCCAAGGAACTCTGCGGCACGATTCGATGGTGTTCCAGAGCCGCCTCGACCGGAACTAAGCTGTCTTGCTTGCCGTGAAACACCAGGGTCGGAATCTTTAGCTTGTGCAAGATCGACGACATCGGGCGCTGGTCGGTGTCAAAGAAGTTGCGTGCATAGTTCACTCCCAGCATCGAGTCGTCGAGGAATCCGAAGTGGGGAATACCGTTGTGGACCAACTGCAACCCGACAAGTTGCAGTCCGTGCACTGCGTGATTGACGGCATAGTTGCCGAACAGTTCGTGCTCTTGCACCCCGGTTGCGGCCAGCAAGGTCAAGGACTCAATCATCACTTGCTCGGTGATCTGTTCCGGATCCAACAGATCGATCGCCACCGCTCCGCCGAGTGAAAAACCGACGACATGCGCTTGTTCGATGTTGAGTTGGGTCAGCAGTTGATCAAGGTAGTCAGCGTGTGCAGCAATCGAAAAGGACGGGACTCTCGCCCTGAATGGACCAAAACCGGGCAGATCAAGGGCCAAGACGTGCCATTGTTCGGCCAAGAGCGGACCGATGCGGTTGAAATTGGTGGCCGCGCCAGGACTGCCATGAATCAACACCACAGTGGGGCGTTGGCGCAGATGCTCCTGTCCCCACTCCAGATAGCTAGCCGGGATCTGTTCGCCAGTGCGCGACCCATCGCTGTCAACCACCTCAAGGAAGCTCTGCTGATGCTCTCCTAAGTCCACCGGGCGGGGTATTTGGCGTACCAAATGGGAGGTTGCCAAGACCACCAGATAGGAGATGAGAAACAGCCGGCCGATCGGGTATCGTCTGTTTGCCGTGGTCATGTCGGAAACAAATCAGCAGAGTGATCGACTGGAACCGGTGAGCTGAGAACCGGAAGATCCAGTACCAGAGGTGCCCCTAGGGCTGTGCGGCAAGGGGGTCCAGCAGCGTATTCCATGGTCACGCGGTGCTGTGAGACCCGCACGCGAGTGAGACTTACGGTTCGCGCGTCTTCACGATGCATGCAAGGAGTTAGTGCATTGGGTTGGTCGCCATGACTGCTCTGAAACGCCAGGAGCTGCTGTGGGTCCGAAGAGTCCACCACAAGCTCAAACAAGCGTCGCCGGATTGCCTCGGCCCCGACTTGGTCCATGGACGAAGAAACCACCGGTTGGGTGACCGGTCGGCCGGCCAACACTCGACCATCCCAACTCCAGCCCAAGGGCTCTTGATCAGGGCTGAAAGCAACCAAATGAAACGATGGGTATTTGGACTTCGAGAGCAGTTCAGCAAGTTGTGTCTCGATCTGCCCGACTTGTCGACAGCCGGCCAAGTCGCTCACTAGAAGCCCGCGACTTCGTGGCAAGGAGGCTGGTTCGGAGTCTGACCGTTCCAGGTAGCCGTTGAGCAGACAAAGCGTGAGGCCGAATTGATTGGCTGCGATCCAGGTACCCCCCCCGACAGGGTCAGTCGGAGCTAGGAACCTAGCCGCAACCTGTTGAGGATCGTTCACAGAACGATTTTGAATTTCGCTGGTTTGCAGAGAGGGGGAACCCGCTAGAGGGCGCAAGCGCAACTCATCGCGATTGAAGTAGACCTCGTATCCCCACTTCTCTTGGCGCCAAGTGAGAGTGCACACTCAGGTCGACTCGTGCCAATGGCGAAGAGTGGACGGAGCGACGCCGAATTGCGGGCCGGGATCGAATCCGGATCGCCGAAGAATCATTGCGATCAGAGCGTAGTGGTGCACCGTATGACTGACTAAGAACTGATACTCACGCCCCAGGGTCGAATCGGCACTGGGTTCATCGTCGGCTCCTTCAGGAACGTCGACGCGAACCCGTAACTCTCGTCCAGGGCCGTCTTCGATCGATTTCATTTGCGTGTGTAATTCGCGCAGAGAGGACAGTGCGAAGCCACGAGAAGCTTCCAGATCGGCAGATCGAGTCCGGGCGTCATAGTCCACCGAGCCGCTTTGCAACCCTTGTAACAGGCAGTTGTAGGCATCAATGCAATGGCGCAGATGGGGGCCGGGAGTCTCCTTGAAGCCCGGTTGTGGGTCGACGTTGGCGTAGAGCTCGTCACTGATCGATTCCAGCAACTCAATCCCCTGATCCAGGAGCTGTAAGTTCTGCAACTGCGCGGCGCACAGGGAGGCTTTGGTCGTCATCGGGTCACCAAGATTACTGTCACGGTTTATCTCTTCAGGCTGCGAAAAGTTGTACTAACGGCTTCTTCAAGTCTACCCGCAAGGCGCTTACGGTCCTGGTCGAGGATGGGTTCTGAGCCGAACGCAATATGAGCCTTGAAACCACGCAAACCCATCAATCTCCTAATGTGAGGCCCGAACTCCATCCCGCCCCACCAGCAAACTACCTCCTTGGCGGGCGGGTCACCGTCCAAGGTTTGGTAGTGGATGGCCGCCCAATAGACCGGAATTTCGCCTTCCGCAGCGGGTGCCAACAGCGATGGACGGAAAGCGGCGACGTCATCTCCGCCGGTACTGGTTCCCTCAGGAAAGACCAAAATAGTGCTGGATGCCTCCAGGCGGCGACGGATCTCGGCGATGACTCTTGGAATGTCGCGCTTCACGTTGCGGCGGACGAAAATGACTTCGCCCACCCGGCACAGTTGGCCAAAAATCGGCCAACTTTCGATCTCACTTTTGGCGACAAAACTGCCGCCGCCCGCGGCACCCAACAACAGAATGTCGATGTAACTCAGGTGATTGGAGATCAAAAAACCTCCGCCCGGCGGAGGTTGTCCGGTTTGTGTCACTTGAACCCGCAGGATGCGCAACAGCATGCGTCCCCAGTTGCGCAAAATGAAGTCTCTCCAACGCAAGCGATCGGCCCAGCGACGGTGCAGCAAGGGATAGCGCAACATCCACAGGAAAACGATTCCAAAGGTCGCCAGAGCGGCGAGGATCATGGTCGCGCTAGATCGGATCCAAGCGAAAGGCTTCATCGAAAAAACATCTTGTAGGTCCGCTTGTCCATCGCTTCGATGTCAAACAGCATCAGATAGTCGATGGTGCGAAAACGTCGATCGATCGCCGGACCGCCACAGACCTTGGCTCCGTAGCGCAAATAGATACGAAACAGAGAAGGTAGCGAGACCTCCGTCGAGTCGTCGAGGTCGCCCGGCGGACAGCGAAAATCAGCGAGTGGCTGAATGGACAGTTTAGGGTGGATACGCCCAGCTTGTTCGAGTTGATGCCACAGATCGTGGCCCTCGGTCGGCTCTTGACTGGTCAGCGAACTACAGCCGAATAAAAAGCGCTTACGGTTGTGAGCGACATAAAGCGCCAGACCGCGCCACAAAGAAAAAAGGGTGTGGGTGTTGCGGTGACTTTCGGCGACACAGGCGCGGCCAATCTCAATCGCATCCGCCAGTACCTCGGCCGGCATGACGTCGAAGTCGAATTCGGTTGCCGAGTAGTAGCCAAGGTGGGCCTTTGCCATCTCGCCAGTCTGCATCCGGTAACTACCGGCGAGAACCCCGCTGCGTCGATCGACCACCATCAGGTGGTGGCAGCCAGCGTCAAACTCATCTTGGTCACGCTCGGTTTGGTAGGACGATTCCAGTCCCTCCCCCAACTCTAAGTTGAAGATCTCGAAACGCAGACGTAGGACCTGATCGAGATCCTGCTCGTCACGCGCGAACCGAATTTCATACGGCCCGGTGACGAGCGATTCTGGAGGAATCTGGTCTAAGAAAGGTGGATACGAAGTCACGGTGTCCCTAGGGCCGGGTGCAGTCGATGAATGGACCCGGGATCCAAGTTCAAAAATTGAAGGTCGCCCCGTTGTTGCACCATTCCCTCGACCTGAACGGGTTCTGCGATCCGGTCGAGAAGCTCAGATCCTACGGATTCCTCGCCATTGGGCACAAGTATCATCGCTTGTCGGCTATTGCTTTGTTGGCTAATCAGAACCGCGGGGATACCACCGCGGATACACAAGGAGGCACAGGCTCGATGGGGTTTCTTGCGGCCGGGCTTCATCACTCCGTAGTAGCACTTGGCGTCGACGATTTCTCCGCGGAGGGTTTGTGATCCTAGGTCTTGCAGGGTTGGCACGGAGGTCTCGGTCGCGGTATTTGTCTGGGTCAGCACGGGTTGGCTCACCGGCTCGATCGAATGCACCTCGATCATCCGTCTGGCTTGGTCCCGGATCAAAGACCCAATCACCCGAACTTTTCCTAGGGTTGCGCCTTGAGAGGAGAATCCGTGTTTCCCCAGTTCGACCAACAGGTAACCGCCCGGGGCGACGGAGGCAACCTTTCCTGAGTCAACGTCAGGTTCCACCCATAGGTGGGGAATCGGATCGGTGAGCAAAGTGCCGACCACGGTGGTTTCAACCCCAAATTCGAAGACTCCACGGTCAAAAGGCTCTTGCCAAGTCGCCAAGCCAGCTGCCAACAGCGCGCTGATCGCGAACAGGCCGATGCTGGCGAAACTCAAAGATCTGGCGATCCTTTGTGGCGCCTTGGCTTGATACCCCACGTAAAACGGACTCGGATCGGGGTCGGTCACTTCGCTACTAACCCAGGTCGGGCGGGTGCCGGCCGGTTGCGGTCGGGGGTCGACCTGTGGACGACCCTGATCGAGACGCAATCGATAGACCGGCACACTCTCTGTAAACGGTGGGGGTGAGCTTCCTGTTTCAAGTTGGTACTCGTATCCGTGCCAGGGGCACACCGCGCAGTTGTTGATCACTCGACCTTCGCCAAGTGGGCCGCCTTGATGGGCGCAGACATTGCCCAGGGCGACCAGTTGGCTGCCATTGCGAAAAATCGCGACCCGCTCGCTTCCAGCCAGCACGACTTTGGCGCGACCATCGGCAATTTCTGTAGCCACCCCTGCATCCACCCAGGGCACTTGCTGGTTAGTAACTGGAGGTGTCCGGGCGCCAGCACGATCGTGCACTTGCTCGCGCCAGCCAGCGACGATGTGCAGACTGCTGATCCACGCCACGCTGGCACCCAACACTGTAGTCAAAAGTGGGTTGCTCTCCGCTTGAAGAACACCGAGAGCGATGTGGCCGACCAGCAGCACATAGGCGCCGTAGACCGCCATGTGCAGGCCCTTCCAGATCTGGGGACTTAACACGTTGAGCCAAAAGTCGTGGCTGGTGGCCGCCATCAAGAAGAGCACTGCCAAAGCCGCCAATCCCAGGAGTTGAAAAGGGAAGAACGCCAAGTCGGAGTAACTGCCGTTGCTCACCAAGAGACTGACCCACGGTGGAAGAACACCCCAGCCATGAAACTGGATGAGAGAAATCAGTGCATGAGCCAAACCGACCACGAAAGTAGCAACCCCAAGATGTCTCCGGTTGTAAAGCAGCGGTAGCAGTCGCGGGCTAAGCCGCGCTAGGGGTCCAATGGAAAGCACCACATTGAGCAGCAAGAAAGCCAGCGTGCCGAGACCACGAATTAGAAGCGTTTCCACTGTGATCTGGGGGTGGGTGATCAGGGCAGCAGTCGCGAAGACCGCTAGATAGACAACGATCCCAGCGAGCAAAGTGAAATCGTAAACGCGCTTCTGGCGATTCCAACCGACCAAGCGATAAGCGTGCGCCATGATTTAGGAATCGACTCTGGCGTCGAGATCTGTCTCGTGCGTAACCCCGCTGGATGGTTGGGGGCTGGACGGTTGATAGTCAGGACGGTGTTGCACAGAAAGCCCAAGCATCCCGACTGCGGCGATCGCCAGAATCCACCACAACCAACGGTGCAGAATGCGTAGTGAGTGGGTCATAGATCGAGATTTGTGAGTGCGGCCTGTGAGTGATGGCTTGTTAAGCTCTATCCACGCTTCGTTGCCGCCATCCACCGCATCACCAGGTACGGCCAAATAGCCGCGCAAGCGGGAATGATCGCGAGCCGAAAGCCCCAGGTTGCGGACTCCGCACGGGAATCCAAGACGGCTGCGCCGCGCCAAGCGAAGAAAAGGGCAACTACCAAACCAATGGCCAGATAGAGGCCGCCCAGAAATCCCAAGAATTGGGCCAATGCCGTAGACACAAGGTCATTGTATCCATTCATCGGCGTAGCACTCTGATAGCTTCTCGATCTGAGAACCGTGCCTTAGCAAGCCTCATTTCTAGCAACGCAGACTTGAAGATCCAACGCCAGGACATCCATTTCCGAAGCCAGTACAATTTGAGGTGCCCATCATGAACCCAACCCGCATCGCTGAATGGGCGGATCTCGAAGATCGAAGCCCAGCTCACGCGTTGATCGAAAACGTCGACGTGGTGATTATCCGCGCTGACGACCAGGTCTCGGTGCTCTATGGTCGCTGTCTCCATCGAGGTGCGTTGCTGGCCGATGGCTCGGTTCACGGTGAGGACTTGATTTGCGGAGTTCACGGTTGGGATTTCCGTTGGGACACAGGGGTTTCCGCATACAACCCGAAAGAGGTTTTGACCAAATTTCGCTCTTGGGTTGAGGAAGGTGGAGTTTGGGTTGATGCCGAGGAAATTGCGGACTGGGCAAGCGACCACCCACAGCCCTACAACCGATCCAGCTATCAAGGGGATTTCCAAGAACATCGGACGGGTACCCCTGCTGAACCCCACGTCAAGCTGATCCAAGAGTTGGCGGCCCACGGGCTCTCCAAGGTTGGTCATCACGGACCGGTCAAAGCCATGGGGGTCTCGCGGACCGAATTACCGACCTGGGACGACTTGCAGTTTGTCACTGCGCAGTTGGCCAGACTGCCCTTGCTTGACGAGGAGTCAGTGGAGACCGCGTTGGTGATCGGACCCAAGGCAAAGAAACCTCTGCGCCTGTCGATCCCGCTGTTTGTTTCGGATATGAGTTTTGGCGCCTTGTCTTTCGAGGCCAAGGTGGCCCTTGCCAAAGGAGCCGAAAAAGCAGGGACGGGGATTTGTTCAGGCGAGGGCGGTATGCTTCCCGAGGAACAGCAAGCTTGCTCTCGTTACTTCTATGAATTGGCGTCGGCCCGGTTCGGTTTCTCTTGGGAGCAGTTGGACGGTGTCCAGGCGTTCCACTTCAAGGGTGGGCAAGGCGCCAAGACCGGCACCGGTGGCCACCTACCCGGTGAAAAGGTAGTGGGCAAAATCGCCGAAGTTCGCCAGCTTGAAGAGGGACAATCGGCGATCTCTCCATCACGGTTTCCTGACTGGGAAAGCTTAGACGACTTCCGTGACTTTGCTGCTGAGGTTCGGCAACGCACCGGAGGCATTCCGATCGGTCACAAGTTGTCCGCCCAGCACATCGAGAGAGACATCGACGCGGCGCTGGAAATCGGCGTTGACTACATCATCTTGGATGGTCGCGGCGGGGGCACCGGGGCTGCGCCAACTCTGTTTCGCGACAACATCTCGGTGCCCACTATTCCTGCCCTGGCGCGAGCTCGGAGGCATCTCGACCAATGCCAGAAGAGTGGTGAGGTGACGCTGATTACCACTGGTGGTCTGCGCACCCCGACTGATTTTGCCAAGGCGATGGCGCTGGGCGCCGATGGCGTTGCCGTTTCGAATGCTGCACTGCAAGCGATCGGTTGTTTGGGAATGCGCGCCTGCCACACCAACAATTGCCCGGTGGGAATTGCCACTCAAAAGCCCAACCTGCGCCAACGACTTCCGATCGAGGAAGCCGGCGATCGCTTGGCACGTTTCTTCGGCGCGTCGGCGGCGCTGATGAAGGTACTGGCGCGGGCCTGTGGCCACAGTCATCTGAATCAGTTCACTCTTTCCGATCTGACCACCTTCCATCGAGAAATGTCTGAATTGACTGGTGTCGATTACGGTGGAATTCGGCCAATTTCCCGGTGACAGAAGTAGCTTCATTCCAGTTTCGTCCTTGGGTTCGCCGCTCCTGCCGTAGGGCGGGTTGGTGGACCGCGGCGACGGTGACACTGCTGGGTTCTGTGGTGGTGTGGCAGGGAGGGCTCAGTGGCGCCCCTTTGGCTCGGGCGATCGGAGTCTTGGCGGCCTACGGGCTGTTGTTCCTCGCCTCCTTGATCAAAATTTGGTGGACCGCTGGAGGTCCTAGCGCTGGCTGGAATGAGCAAGGCCTGTGGTTTCAAGCGCTGCACAAGTTCCGCCCCACGCGAGTGTCCTGGGAATCAATCCTGGCGGGTGGCAAGAAGCAGGACACCAATTCTTATCGTTTGGTCGAGCAGCGCCGGGGTGAAGCACGCGAACGATTTCTAAACTTGGCGGTGATTCAGAGCCATCATCGATTCGTCGACGGCCTGGAATCTCGATTTGCCGATCTCGAGTTTGAATCCAGTTCTGTTGGATGGGCGCGCCCCGGATGGGACCTTGAAGAGGACCATATCCCCACCTGAGCTTGCCGAGCTAGGCTCGACTGGGACTACCGAATCACCCTTCGACTTGATTCGACCCGAAGCGGTCGCGCATTGCTCTGGGGTCGCCGGTTAAGACGCTTTGGGCTAATCTGAGCGATCGAGGTTTAGAATCACTGGGCAACGGATTTCAACTTGATCAACGTGCCTGACTCATCGTCTACCTTGCTACCGATCCACGATCGTTTGCAGATCCCGGGGTTTTCGATCGGCCACGAACAGGACACGGTTGGCAAGACAGGGGTTTCGGTGATTTTGTGTCCGCAAGGTGCAGTGAGTGCAGCTGAAGTGCAAGGAACCGCAACTGGTACCCGGCAGTTCGATTCGTTGGTCGACCCTGGACATATCGCCAGTCGGGTCCACGGCCTGGTGTTTGCCGGGGGTAGCGGCTTCGGATTGGGCGCTGCAGACGGCGTGGTTTCTTTCTTGGAATCGCGCTCGGTGGGATTTGATACCGGAGTCCGGCGGGTCCCTTTGGTACCGACAGCTATTTTGTTTGACTTGGCTTTTGGCGACCCTCAGGGTGCGCCCACCGCTGCGATGGCTCAGCAAGCTGCGGAAAATGCCGGTGACGGAATGCAAGCGATGGGGTCGATCGGGGCGGGTACCGGAGCCACGGTGGGCAAAGCCAACGGACCGGCTTGTGCGATGAAGGGCGGAGTCGGTTTCGCGGCTTGCGAAATTCCCGGAGGTGCGCAGGTCGCGGTTCTAGTTGCCGTCAATTCGTTGGGAGATGTTGTGGATCCATCCAACGGAGAGCCGGTTGCTGGCTGCCGCGTCTCGCCGGAGAGCCGACATCGAGATAGTGCCCGTCGGCTATTGCTCAATCCACCTCCAGAACACGCCTGGGATGGCAATACCACGCTGGTGGCGGTGCTCACCGATGCGGCGCTGTCGCGGGTGGCTTTGAAGAAGGTCTGCACCATGGCCTTTGGCGGCGTGTCGCGGGCAATTGACCCAGCCTTGACCCAGTACGATGGTGACTTGGTGGTGGCGCTGTCGAAGGGAGAACGCTCCGCTCACCCGCATCAAGTCGGCGTCGCGGCGCAGATTTTGGTCGCAGCGGCAATCGTCAGAGCAGTGGTTGAGGCCGACGGCTTCGGCCTGCTGCCCAGCATCAAGTCGCCTGCCATCGCTGGTACGACGACCAGCAAAGACCGACCATGAATTGGCAATGGACAAAACCCCAGATATTGGCGGCTTTGACCGCGAGTGCGCTGGTCCTGTTGGTCGGGGTTTGTTTGTGGAACTGGCGCGCGAGTTTCGCTTGGTGGACAATCATCTGGTGGTTATTCGCGTTGATCATGGTTCGCGTATCTCGTGTGGAGCTGGGAGCGGTAGCAATCAGTCCCGCGATCTTGCTGCAGCCGACGGTCGGTTTGCCCCTGGTGGTTTTGGCCAGTGCGACCTCGATGGCTCTGGCTCGCCGACCCTCTTGGGTGGCTCCCCCTGAGACCACAGATACGGAGAATCCGAACCGGCTCGCAATGGTGATCCCCAAATTACTAGCCGCTTTGCCGGTGATGCTGGCAATGCTGGTCGGCGGATTGGCCTGGGCTCGGCTGGCGAGAGAGGGCAAATGGTTGCTTGCGATTGGGGTTGCTATGGTGCTCTCGTGGGCGGTGGCCCGAGGCGCCGAGATTCTTGTCGGGCGAAGCCACGTGCTTCACTCCGGAGAGTGGGTGCGCCTCCTTTGGTGGCTGGCCGCTTGGGCTGCGGGTTCTGTATTGGTGCAGGTGGCCACCGCAAACCGGCTCTGGGTTGTGGTTGGGTTAGCGGCAATCGTAGCCATCCATCGTGAGGCTACCTGGACCGAGAATCTTTCGCCCGACACCATCCGGCGAACTGCCGACGTTCCTGTCTGGGTGGAAAAGGTCTACGGGCTGGCCTTGGAAACCACCGGTTGCTCCTGGTTCGAATTGCGCATGGTGGTCAACGGAGCGGCCGAGAGATGGTCAGCGGGGCCCAAGAAAGAACTGATCCCCGGCCCAGCCCAACCCCCCGCCAGACCGCCGGTTCGGTTTGGCATTCACCGGCGTCCGCGTTGGCTGACCGAGCGTAAAGGATTCGAAAGTGGAGCTAGTGAAACGGAAGTCTTGCTCTGGCTCGACCCTCGACAGTTTCGTCCAGGTTCCCTCGACAGCGGAGTGATTGACGAGATCGAGCGGACAGTGGCGGCCGGTCGATTCCGCAGCGCAGCCGACCGTTTGCCGGGGGGGCGATTGGTCGATCGCCAACAAGTCTTGGAGTTATTGAGCGGAGCCTTTGCCAGCGCTCGTGATCAAGGCAGCTCGGTGGCGGTGGCGCTGGTCGGTCTAGATCACGCCAAGGAGATCCAAGAGATTCACGGCACCGAAGCGGGGGAGCAAGCGGTGGCGAGGATCGGCGACGTGTTCGCTGAACTACTCGGCAACCAAGATGCGGTTTGTCGTTACGGTGGTGAAGAATTCTTGCTGTTATTGCTAGGAAGAGACGGAACATCAGCCCTGACCTTGAGCGAACGGGTGCGGGCGGGAGTTCAAGAGGCGCCGATGCAACTCGACGGCGAGTCGATTCCTCTGACCGCCAGCGTTGGTATCGCCGCTTACCCCGCGGTGTATGTCGCCAAAGCCTCCGAGCTCATTCCCTTGGCGGACTCCGCGCTCTATGAAGCTCGCAGAGGTGGCCGAAGCGGGTTGTTGCTTGCGACCGGGCGTGGCCAGTTCCAAAATCTCGAAGGCGAAATCGTCGAAGGCAGTGCAGAGAGCGACGAAGTTGCCGCGCCACGACTGTTTGTCTGAATGACTGACTTGGTCGGTGCGCCGCCAAGATCCGGCTACGCCGCTTCACCTTTGCGATATCGCTGCAGGAGGTGATACCCCTCCACGGGAACTGCTAAGTATCGCCACCCCACCAGCAACATTGAGCGCCGGGACCTGGTGCGACAGGTCTTAGACCAAGGGTGAGACAGCGCTGGGCAACGCGACCGTCTGTGGTCGTCGCAAGCGCAATCCCACGGTGCTGTTCTCCAGCACTTCCGCCGGAGCTTCGGAGTCGGCCAGTCCCAGCCATTCGGCTCGATTCTTTGCCGTTGCTTCGCCGATCCAGGACACGGTCTGATCGGCGACCAACAGATCCAGGTGATCGAAGGGCAAAAACCAGATTGCCGCGGGATCGTCCAAGTGGCCTCGATCGCTGGCCTGCTGACCCAACTTAGTGACCTGCTGGTGGAGAGTTGGTATCACCGACAGCCAGGCGTCACGGAAAGCGCCGCGCGGAGGGTCGGTTTTGACGTGCGCATCCATGGTCGAAGACCAACAGCAGGGCTCGACGCCAATGTCGGGAGACGGTAGAAGCGAAGCATCGTGCCACTGCTGGATACCTGGGCTGGAACAAGCCTCGACGGGCTGCCCATCGGCCCTTGTCATGCGGCGTGGATGAACCGCGCCCAGATCTTGGATTAAAGCGTCGCCGAGAACTGGAACCCAAGCGGTCAGGGTTGCGCGCAGTTGTTGCCACAGATCCGACGACTCGTTAGCAGCGATCAAAGCTGGCGGCTGGGAGATTCGAAAACGCATCCGTTGGCGATGGAACCACAGCGCTGAAACGGCTCTGCGATTCAAGGAGGTTCGATCGTCGGATCCAGGACGCAAGACCAAGTCGTCCAGTGGGTCGTAGAGATCGCCCTGAAAATAGGGCCGCAGGTGGACAAAACGGATCGGAGCTGAGTCCGGAACAGGGCATCCCAGGTGATAGCGCGCGTAGCGCCAGGCCGAATGAAAGCCGTGGCGAAATATGGTGCACCCGAGATGGGTGAAGGGTGGCAGCGCGCCGGGGAGGAAAAACGCGCGGCTGAGCAAGAAAGATCCGTATCCAGGTAACCCAGCGTCTAACGACGCCAGAACATCGGCGTAACCAGCGCCGCGAACGAGTAGAGTTCCAAGCGACCCATCCACATCAAGACCACCATCAACAATTTGTGAGCGTCACTAAAGAAAGCGAAATTATCGGTTGGTCCGACTTGCCCCAGCCCCGGGCCAATATTTCCTAAGGTTGCCGCCGCCGCAGTTGCCGCAGTGACGATGTCGGGACTGCCGATCGAAAGCAGAATCGAGCCGATGCCCCAACTGGACAAGTAGAGGATAAAGAAACCAACCACTGCCTTGGCCACCGAGTCCGGCACCGCCTTGCCACCGACAAAGACGCTAAAGATGGTGCTGGGAGAGAAGATCTGTTTGACCTCGCGAAACGCGGTCTTGACACCGATCACCATACGCATGATCTTCATCGACCCCGAGGTCGACCCAGCACAGCCGCCGACGAACATCAGGACTACCAATAGCAAGGTCGAGAAGGTCGGCCAAAGCTCGAAATCGGCAGTGCCGAATCCAGTGGTGGTGATGATCGAGACCAACTGAAACACCGAGTCAAGAATCGCTCGGAATGGCGAATCGTAGGTTCCATGAAACAGAAGATCAGCGGTCACCGCGATCACGCCGCCAGCCAGGATTCCCAAGTAGATGCGAAATTCAGTGTCGCGGAAAAAGACCTTCAGTCGCTCGCGGGGAACTGCTAGAAACAAGGAAAAGTTGGTTCCGGCGACGATCATAAAAAGGATGATAATCAACTCCACAGCCACCGAATCAAAGGCTGCCACCGACCCAGCCCGCGGCGAGAATCCCCCAGTGGAGAGAGTCGAGAAGGTGTGGGTCAGAGCGTCGTAGAGATTCATCCCTGCAAGCATTAGCAGCACCGTTTCGAGTGCGGTGAACCCTAGGTAGACCTTCCACAGCACGGCGGCGGTTTCGCTGACCCGAGGGCCGACCGTTTCTGCTTTAGGTCCGGGTACTTCTAGGCGATACAAGAAACGCGCGCCGGGCCCCAGCTGCGGTAGCAATGCCACGAAAAGAACCACAATCCCCATACCGCCCAGCCACTGGGTGAAACTGCGCCAAAAAAGGATCGCCCGATCGGCGGCTTCAACGTCGATCAAGATGGTGGCTCCGGTGGTAGAAAATCCAGAGGCCGATTCAAACAACGCGTCGGCGACCGACTGGACGGTCCCACCGATCAGAAAGGGAATGGCGCCAAACAAGGAGGCGAGCACCCAGCCACCGACGACGATGAGGATTCCTTCACGCCGGAAGAGCTCGGCTTCGCGCTCGGGTCGAATCGCGAACGCGAGCAAGGTACCGACCACTCCGGTGACGATCGCGGAGATGGAAAAGGCGTTGATCGATTGAGGCTCACCGTAAATTGCGGCGACCGCCAACGGCGCCAACTGCGCTACTGCTAGTAGCAGCACCATGCGACCCAGAATGCGAAGTGCTGAGCGATAACTCACGAAGCCAGTTCCGGCTCCTTGCCGGGAAACAGCAGGCGGGCCGTGTCTACTTCACTCTTGTGGACGAACAAGATCACCGTGTCGTCGACCTCAAGACGATCCTTGCCACGCGGGACAAACACCCGTTCGCCGCGCACCACGGCGCCGACGATCAAGCCACGCGGGGGGCTAATTTCGGCCAAGCTACAGCCAGCGACCGGAGAGGCGGCGGCCAACTTTCGCTCGGTGACAAAAGCGTCGCCTTGTTTGAGAGAAACGATCTCTGCTGAATACCCGCTATCGATGTATCTGTGGATGTGTTGGTAGGCGAGGGCGCGAGGCGAGATCACCTGGGCCAAGCCGACTCGCTTCCACAGCCTAGAGGTGTCGGACCTTTGCACCAGCGCCATCACCTGGGGAACGCCAAGGTCTTGGGCTTGCAAGCTCGCCATCAAGTTCCCTTCGTCGTTGCCCGAGAGAGCGACGAAGGTGCGGGCATCAGCCACCCCCTCTGCTTTCAACAGCGGCATATCGGTGGCGTCACCATTGAGAACTTCGACACCCGGGAACATTTGTGACAACTGCGTTGCCCGTTCTCGTTTGATTTCAATCACTTTAACCTGGGCGCCAATGCCAACCAGAGAACGAATGATGGTTTCTCCGGTGTTTCCAGCACCGGCAATGACCACCGTGCCGAGATCAGCCGGCGCCGAAGTGGCGGTGCGTTCGGCGGTGCGAATTACTTCGGTCGTTCCCAGGATCAGCGCGTCATCCCCAGGCTCAGCTCGGTCTTCTCCGGAGGGAACGATCAATTTGTTGCCGCGAAACAACCCGACCACCAAACTGTCCTGGGGCAGGTTGACCTTGGACAGTGGTTGGCGCGTCAGTGGCGAGTTGGAGTCTAGGTGGATCTTGCGTAGCTGTACTTTGCCTTCGGCTAAGTACTCAACCGCCATGGTGTTGTGGCCGCGAATGTAGTTTAAGACCCGCGTAGTGGTAAGTAGCTGAGTGCTAAGCAACAAATCGACCCGAAACAGATCCTCGAGTACCGCGCGGTCGCGCACCACTTCTTCCGCTACTCCCATCCGCACAACGGTTCTTTTGGCTCCCATTTCTTTGGCCAGCAGGGCTGCGGCCAAGTTGGCTTCATCCGAAGAGGAAACCGCCATGAACAGATCTGCCGAAGCGACACCTGCGGCTAGCAGAGTCGGTGGATGAGCCCCATTGCCGTGGACTACCGGGACATCCAAGAGATCTTCAGTGCGTGCTTTCTTGGCCGAAGAAAGCTCGATGACCACAACATCGTGACCCTCTTCACTGAGTGATCGAGCAAGATGGAAACCGACCTCGCCGGCACCCATGACCACAAATCGCTGCCTTTCCATAGTTCCTTCCTAGCGTGCCGATCTCGCGATTATCGATTTTCCAGGGTTGTCTTGGGCTCGCATCGAGTTGATTCTGCGAGGTATCAAGAGCGGTGTCCAGGGCCAGATTGGGAGATATCTCAATTTCTGTCGCAAAAACGTTTGACAGTCAACGGCGCTAAGCGTCAAAGTCGAAGCGTTACGGTTCTCTCAAGGAGGTTTCCGATGCCCTCAATCAAGAAATGGACTCTGATCTCGATGGTCGCTTTTTCGATCATGACCACCGGCCTGGTTGCCCAAGGAGCGGGGGATGTCGAAGGTGCCGTCACCGGCGCTGACGGAGTTGGAATTCCCGGAGTGACGGTGGTCGTCAATGAAGCGGGAATGGCCGGAATCACCAGCAGCAATGGTGCCTATAGCGTCAAACGAGTCCCCGAAGGAACCTACTCCATGACCTTCTCCCTCGGTACTCGGGTCTTGCTCAGCGAAGGGGTTGAGGTTAGCGCCGGGCAGATCACCGTTGCCAACATGGAGACCGACTGGGAAGTCTCTTTCGCTGACACCATCACGGTGTTCTCAGCGTCGAGACGCCCTGAGAGAATCGTCGAAGCCCCGGCAGCGGTCACGGTGATTCCTGCCGAGGAGATTGAGCGGGAGGCTTCGCACGGACAACTACCGAAACTGTTGGAGTTCACTCCCGGGGCTGAGGTCACCCAGAGCGGCCTGTACGACTACAACTTCAATACTCGCGGATTCAACAGCTCGCTTAACCGTCGGGTCGCCACGCTGGTGGATGGCAGGGATCCTTCGGTACCATTTCTCGGCGCTCAAGAATGGTCTTCGGTTTCATTTCCACTGGATGACCTTGAAAATTTGGAGTTTGTTAGGGGTCCTGCCGCGGCGTTGTACGGAGCTAATGCTTCCAGTGGCGTGCTCAACATGACCACCAAGCGGCCCAAGAACAGCCAGGGCGGAACGCTGCGTATCACGGCTGGGGAACTCGAGACCTTGAACGCTGACCTTCGTTGGGCCACCGACTTAGGTCGCGAGTGGTACGTCAAATTCAACGGCGGCTTGAGACAGAGCGGAGACTTTTCGGTCTCTCGCAACGGCACTGTCGAATACGCAGTCCCTTGTCCGGCGGCGGTTGACTGTCTGCCTCTGGAGACACCCTTGACGCGCGAAAACGAAGTCGATATTTCGTTTTTCAACCTGCGTTTTGACAAACACTTTGGCGACACGCGGCTGTTGTCGCTTGAAGGCGGCAACGCGGCAGTGGAGGGCCCGTTGTTTCAGACTGGAATTGGCCGGGTGCAGTTGATTGACGTTGAGCGGCCGTGGCTGCGCGCCAATTTTTCGACGCCGCGTTGGAATGTCCTGGCTTTTCGTTCTGAGCGCGACGCACCCAAGCAAACCGCTCTGTCCAGTGGCAACAACATTTCTTTGATCACCGACAACACCCAGATTGAAGCCCAAGGAAACTGGGAGTTCGCAGATGGTGACGTGCGGTTGGTGCTGGGAGGCGCTGTGGGTAGCACGGACGTCAGCACCGAGGATCCGGCGACCGGGCGACAAACGCTGACCTTTGCTCCGGTTTCGGCAGATCGATCCGCATTGTTCGGTCAACTCGATTGGTCGATCAACGACAAGGTCAAGCTGGTGCTCGCCAGCCGGTATGACGACAGTGATTTGCACGATGGGCAGTTTTCGCCCAAAGCCTCTTTGGTCTATTCGGTCAACGACAATCATTCACTGCGCTTTACTTTCAACCAGGCCTTCCAGGTGCCCAACTATTCCGAGTTCTTCCTCTATACCGATGTCGCGGCGCCAATCACCGCTCTTGGTGGCTTGGATGCCGCGTTTTGCGCCCCGTTTGGCGTCGACTGTGGCCTTGGCTTGATTCGGGTGCTGGCGGTGGGTAACGAGACCTTGGAGTTGGAGGAGATCGAAACTCTGGAGCTCGGCTATACCGGTATCTTAGGCAACAATGCGTTCTTGACGGTCGATTACTACACCAGCGACAACACCAACTTCATTACCGACCTGCTGCCGCAATTGGGTACATCGTTGGGTCGGATTAACCCCAACTTTGGGCCCTATCAACCACCCTCCGGACTTCCAGCGCCGATTCAAGGAATCTTACTGGCACAGCTACGGAATCTTCTCGGTGGAAGTTTCTTCGTGATGTCCAATGGCCTGGATGGAGCGCCGATTCTCGCCGCCGTTTCCTACACCACCTTTGGTCAGGTGGACACGCAAGGAATCGACCTCGGGCTGACTATGCACCCCTCCCTAGGTTGGAGAGTTGACTTCAACTACTCGTGGTTTGATTTCGACATCGCCAGTGGCGCTGCGGACGTCTCTGACATCCTGACCCCCAACTCCCCGGAGACCAAATTCTCGGCGGGCGTGGCCTGGGTAGGCGACAAGGTTGATGTTGGGGTGAGCGCCCGTTGGGTGGATGATTTTGAATGGTTTGTCGGTCCGTTCCAGGGCACAGTGGAGTCCTACACCACTGCAGATATCAACGCCAACTACCGAATCGACGAGAGTTGGTCGGTAGGTCTAAATGTCGCCAATGTTCTAGACGATGAACATTGGGAGTCGTTTGGCGGAGATATCCTGGCCCGTCGAGCGTTGGCTCATATCGCGTTGACTTGGTAACGCAGTAATCACCAGTTCGACTGGATAGCAAAAGGCGCCTCGGATCCGGGGGCGCCTTTTTCTTGTTTCCTTAACGGCGCGATTGACCTCACCCGCCGTGGAAAAACTAATCCTCTTCGGCTGTGCCCAACGCAAATGCGACGCTCACCTGCGCCTGAACGTTGACTTTGCCTTGGGAGACCGGCGTCGAGGCGTCGGCAACCGCGCTGCGCATCATCATCGCTTCTTGATACACCGGCTGTTCGGTCCTTGCTCCACCCTCGTTGACCATCAATACCTGTCCCAAAGGCAAACCCAGGGCGCTGGCCATCGCTTCGGCTTTACTGCGAGCTTCTTGAACCGCGAGCTGTAGTGCTTCCAAGCGGGCGTCTTGATCGTCGTCGAGCTGGAAGTTCACCCCTTGGATTTCGTTGCCCCCGGAAGAGATAGCAGTGTCCACTACCGGACCGACCAAATCCAGGTCCAAGACCCGGATGGTTACCGTGTTGGACGCGCGAAATCCGATCACTAGGGGCTTTCGCCGATTCTCGCCGCGGTCGTAGACCGGATGCAGATTGAGACGCGAGGTCTGGACATCAGACGGCTCAATTCCGAGCTCGGTCACCGCCGACAAGATAGATCCAGCAACCCGATTCACCGCCGCTTGGGCCAGCCCAGCTTCTTTGTCTTCCTCAACCACGCCCAAGGTCACCACCGCCAGGTCTGGATCGGTGCGCACTTCACCGTGACCAGAAACGTGCAGTTCAGAAACTTTTTTTGAACGAGAGTGGTCCGCTTTGGTGGGTGTGGTCATCATCATGAGCCCCAAAACTGCGATCGAGGTGATCGCAAGCCAACTGGGGGTCTGGGTCAATGTTCTCATGGGTTCTCCTCTTCCTGGTACCGATAGCGAATTCAACGCTAGCCAATGCGGCCATCCTTTCATGACTGCTGTAAGCGCAGCCAAGAGCGCCATCACCTTGCAACTAAGCAATGTTTGTACTCGGATCGAGATCCTGTCGGCTCCCCAGAATTGGACCTCTAGATTGACACCTTACGAGGGGCGCCCGTAGACTCCCAATCCGCGTTTCGGCGCCTGCCAGGGGGCGCACGTTTGGTGGCGGGGCGTAGCGCAGCCTGGTAGCGCACCTGCTTTGGGAGCAGGGGGTCCCCAGTTCGAATCTGGGCGCCCCGACCAGCGCGGAACGAGCTTCACGGCTGCCTGTAGCTCAGCTGGATAGAGCGGCGGCCTTCTAAGCCGCGGGTCGGGGGTTCGAGTCCCTCCAGGCAGGCCACCCGCTCGAGGCGTTCTTTTATTATGTGGTGAGCGTAGCTCAATCGGTAGAGCCCCTGGTTGTGGTCCAGGTGGTTGCGGGTTCAAGTCCCGTCGCTCACCCCACGCACCCGTAGCTCAGCTGGATAGAGCGACGGCCTCCGGAGCCGTAGGTCAGGGGTTCGAATCCCTTCGGGTGCACCACTTCGCTTCGCTCAGTTTGTACATCCGAAGAGATTCTGTTCGTCACAAGTGTGAACAGGTTCACACTTGCATTCGAGCGAATCCCAGTGCGCCGCATCCGGCTTGGCTCTTGATCCACGATATTCGGCTGGTACTTATGCATCTGATTTGCACGTTGGTGCTCCGTGGTCTTGACGACATTGAGTCGTAACCGGGAACCGGTGGGATAGGTGTTTTCCGTTGATCAGGTCCGACCGTGGGGGACAGCTGGGAGGAGCCTGTACAAGTATCGATCTCTGCAAGGTGATCAACGCGAGTACACCGAGCGTTTGATCGTGCGCCACGAGGCCTACTTCGCATTGGCAGCTAGGTTTAATGATCCCTTTGATTGTTGTGTCACCATGAGGATGACGACTGACGAACAAAAAGCCCAGCGAGAACTATTGCGGATTATGTGGGAGCGTTCGCCAGACATGCGCCAAGAACAGCGCGCAGAACTTGTGCAAGAAAAGCTGGCAAAGGGGTTTCTGGAGGACCCAACAGTGTTAGCGAAGGCTACCGCGGACATGCAAAATCACGCCTACGGCCTCGGATATTCTGCGCGAGTGAGCGCCCAGATGACCTCCTAATGTGGGCGCACTACGCGGATGGCCACACTGGAATCTGCGTTGAACTGCGGCACGCTGAGGGAGACCTTCTCGGCGGAGCCCAACCTGTTACATACTCTAAGGAGCGGCCGCAGAATGTTGGTTTCGAAACGTCAAGCGAAGAAAGTGTTGAAAATACGCTACTCACGAAAGCGGCAGGCTGGGACTATGAGCGCGAGTGGCGTCGATTCGAACTAGACCGAGGACCGAGCCCCTATGAGTTCCCCTCGAGGGAATTGACTGGGATCATCTTTGGCGTAGAAGCCTCCGACTACACGCGTGAGGTTGTGCTTTCCTGGGTGGACAGAAACCCGACACCGGTTGCTATCTACCAGGCACAACTTAATAAGCACGCCTTCCACATCGATCTCGTTCAATATGACTAGCCGATGCCCCCAGCGGATCACGAGCTACCGCTAGCCGACCCTTGTCGTTTCAATCGTTTTGTTGGTGCAGACCGTTGGGGTAAATATTCGGCTGGCACCTATTTCTGAGCACGGTCCATGATTGGATAGCTAGGTGCCGGAAGCATAGTTCTCCAAGCTTGTGTCTTGTTTGTTCGACATACGTCTTCAATAACGGCGATTAGGTTCTTGCATCGATAAGGTTTTACTTTGTCCGCTTGTTGCCTTTTGCTACTTTTCGGTGCAAACGGTGCAAACGGTGCAAACGGTGCAAACGGTGCAAACGGTGCAAACGGTGCAAACGGTGCAAACGGTGCCACCAATTATCCAGGCCGTATCAATGACTATTTCCATTCGTCCCAAGCCCTACTTCGACCCCTGATAAGAGTACTGTCTGGACGATACTCGCAGCTTCTTCGCGGCCAGCTTGTTCAAGTGTCGTCGCTCGATTCGTGCCCGGTCCTCACTTGCGGTGTTGAAGTCCGCGGTGTTGGAAAAGAGCGCGAAGGCTCCATTGGCCGTGTTGTTGTAGCCATCGGTCGACTGCATGGCATTTCTCCCCAAAGCGGTGTTGTTCGCGGAGTCGGTCCACAACAGTAACTCGCCATTCTTAAAGATGTTTGATGCCACTCCCAGCTCGATGTTGCTGTCCACCGTCAGCGAGCGGCCTTCGCTGGTTGGGTTGGGGGCCATGCTGGTCCTCGGGCGCAGATTGTGAGTACTTTGGGTCGTGCTGGAGAGCGCACGCAAGCCCAGAAGCGCGTCAGTCGCTTCTGGTGAGGCTGCCTCCAGTTCATTTGCTGAGCGAGAGGTCTCTGCATGCTCTAGTTTTTCTCGGTAGCGGTACAGAATGTCCAACGCCCGTCGCACCTCGTCATCACTTGGTACGTCTGCGGTCTCAAACAGCAGTGCCTCGGACCAAGGGCCGGCGCTTGAAGGAGTCAGGGCTCGCACCGCCCAGGCGTAGGCGCCTCCAGAGTGTGGGCACTGAGCCATTGCAGGCGTCCATGAGCTACTGCCTTTCGGCATCTTCACTTGCAGGAGTGGCGTCAACTCTCCTAACTTGCCCACTTGGTAGAGCGCCAACTCGTAGCCCGTAGAACCCTCCACATTGCTCCAAGAGAATGTGGGGCATGAGTTGGCCAGAGTTACTGCCTGGGAAACAGATCCCGGGCTCACTCCCTGAGGTGTTTGGGCCGCTACGAATGTCGGTATGAATGACGCGGCCAGAGCCAAGGCTAACCACCGGGACCTACTAGGTAGATAGAACATCGAACCCTCCTTTGCTCATCCGCAAGTGCTAGCGCACCCTGCTGAGGTAGTTGAGAATACTGCCGGGCGGGAGCCTCCGCAAACTAGGAGCCGACACCAGGCTGCTCGCTCATGAGACTTCGTTTATTTGGGTGGCACCTTTCTAGAAAGCGGCCCAGCTGGATAGAGTGACGCCCAGAGCCGTAGGTCAGGGATTCGAATCTCTTCGGGTGCACCACGCTCCATTTCATTTCGCTCGTGTTTCCGAAGATCTTCGGTCAGTGCGACGTTTCCAGACGACGGAGCAGCGTTTTCGTTTTGTTGGGTCGAACTAATGCGACGTGCGCTTCGCGTGTTAGTGTTGCCTTGATTGTGAAACGTTGGTTCGATCACCAAGGGGGACTGAGGGCTGCCTGCGCGGGCGGACTTGCTGTGCTGGCTTTGGGGCTGTGTCCCGCGTCGGCGATGCCGGAAGACAAGCTACAACTCCAACTTGATGAGCAGGTACGTGAACTAACGAGGGCTCTGGTCGTGTTTCGCGATGAGTTTATGTTGACCGCCGCGGAAGGGAGTGCGGATGTACACCGGAAACTATGGTCCGAGATACGGCGCGAACACGCTGAGATTGGGTTTCGAATTCACAACGAGAGTTTGTCGGCGGAGAAAGTACGTGACCTGACCCGTCGAGCAGTTGATTTGCGAGAACAACTTCAAGACGCCATGGTCGAAGAAGGAGTTCCTGTGAAGCGAGTCGAAGGAGATACAGGGGCTCCGATGAACGACAACTGCGTCTCGGCTACGCTTGTCATCCCTGGGTTCCTGGATACAAACTCCAACGGCGCGACCAACGATGGGGAGTCCAGTTGCGGTAATCAGGCGACCCGCGATGTCTGGTTTGAATTCACAGCCCCCTATTCAGGTGACTTTCTCTTCGAAATCTACGGAGCTTCCTTTTCGGAAGTCCTTTCGTTGCACTCGGAGTGTCCGGGCACGATTGCAAACGAAATAGTGTGTGATCAGTACAACCTTCCACAGGTCAGTCTGTCGATGATCCAGGGAGAGGTAGTACTTGTCCGAGTTGCTGGCGAGGACGAGGCAGTGGGGCCGTTTAGTCTTGGCGTAGGAGAGGGTGGATCTATTGAGGGGAACGTTGGTGATCAAGTTACTGGGACTTCAGTCTTGTTGAACATCGATATGTTTCTCTCTCGGAAGGGAGGGGGGGTTGTGCAGTCGGCCATTACGGATGGTGCTGGAAACTACCAATTCTCAATGCTTGCACCCGGGCCCTACATGATCAGGACCGGCGGTTGGGTACCTTTCCTCAACGAGCAATACGACGATATCGAGTGTTCGGGCTACACCTGTGATGAGAGTGCAGCCACCGATGTGTTGGTGACTTCGGGATCGACGGCTTCGGGAATCGATTTCTTACTTGATCGAGGAGGTGTGATTGCAGGGACTGTGACCTCGCAAGCTAGCGGCTTGCCGGTATCGGCAGAGGTGGACATCTTTGATAGCACGGGACGTTGGAAAACGAGCACGCACACCGACGAGCTCGGCGAGTACTCCACTACCGAAGCAATGGAATCAGGTGTCTACACGGCGAAAGCCATGGGCTTTGGTCGGTCTTGGAACGAACTGTTCGACGAATTGCCCTGTCCAACTTATTGTGACGAAACGCTTGGAACGCCAATTCTCGTGACAGAGAACCAAACGACCCACGATGTTGACTTCACCTTGCTTGAGTCGGGGGCGATTGCCGGAACCGTTGTTGCCGACGATACATCGTTGCCGCTCCAGGCTAGTATTGGCATCTTTGATCTCGTCCAAGAGCGCAACATACTCGGTACCCGAGCTTCAGTGGCCGGTGACTATATTACCAATCGACCATTACCCCCCGGGACATATTCTGTTGCGGCGGGCGGCATCGAAGGCTATTTGTGGGAGGTGTTTTCTGGTACTCACTGTTGGAGTTGCGACTTTCGTCTAGGAACACCGATCGAGGTATTTGACGGCATCGTTACTTCCAACGTTGATTTGAGGCTGAGAAGAAGTGCGTCGCTGTTTGGCAACGTCATCGATCAGGCTTCTGGATCGGCACTTCCCAATATTACGATCCAAGTCTTCAAACCGGACGGTCAACTGCAATCCAGCACGTACACTGACGCATCTGGCAATTTTGTTGCGAACGAGCGCCTCGAGCCGGGGACCTATTTCGCTCGCACTCAGGGTTATGTCGAGTATTTTTCGGAGACATTCGAGGACGCCCCTTGTGGCACTTTAGACTGTGCGGTGACGAAAGGGATCCCGATTGAGCTTGGGTTGAGCCAAGTCAAACAAGGGATCAATTTCACGCTGGAAAGCAAAGATACCCCATGCGGCGTCCAGGCGAATCTGTGGCTTACGGGCCTTTTGTTTGGGGAGTTCAAAGCTTACGAGGAGGTCAAGATCGAGGAGGCCCAACTTGGGACGCTTTCCAGAATAATTGCGGGTGAGCAAGTGACTCTTAGTAACAACACTAAAGTTCGGGGCGATCTGGAAATCCGGATCGAATCTTTTGCAGGCTGCCTAAACGCCGCCGGAATAAGGTGGTGATACACGTGGAGGCTCTGACACACTGACCAGCCTCCGTAGGCTAGTTGTCTGTAATCATTGCCAACGGCAATACGACGCCAGTGGTCATGACCCTGGCGGGCGGTTTCGTTGTGTTTGTGGCGAGGTGGTTACGATTCCAACGACGACCGCGGATGTGGTGCGGTGTTCTTCGTGTGGTGCGGCGCGGCAGGTTGGGAGTGCGGCGTGTTCGTTTTGCCAGGCGGATTTCATTTTTCATGAGCAAGATCTGCATACGCTGTGTCCTCACTGTGTAACTCGCGTCAGCGACCGAGCAAAGTTCTGCCACTCGTGTGGCAAGGGCATCAGCCCAGGACAGCGGGCCGGGGAGGTGGCCCCAGAAGTGTGTCCGGTATGCGCCGAGGACCATCAACTCTTTGTGCGCTCTCTCGATCCCAAGGCGGTGACGGTTCTGGAATGCGACCGCTGCGGGGGAGTCTGGGTGGGTCATCAAATTTTTGAGATTTTGGAGGAGGAAGCCCAATCTCAGATGGCGAGCCTCGGACGGCCCAATATGACTGTACTTAGACCACAGCAAGAGGGATCTTTTTATCGCCCGTGTGTTGCCTGCGGCAAGTTGATGAACCGGCGCAATTACGGACGACGAAGCGGAATCGTGGTTGACGTTTGTCGCGAACACGGTCTGTGGTTTGACCAAGGGGAGTTGGAGGAAATCTTGGACTGGGTCCGTTCTGGTGGTCCGCGTGAAGTCGAAGAGAAGGACTCTCTGGAGCCCAAACCTTTGCAACGGCTACCGACGGCCATCAGTCCCATTCCTAGCCACTCGCCAACTTCTGTGGCGTCAATGCTGGTGCGGGCGTTGATTGCTTTTCTTTCTCGGCGTTGACGGAGTAGTCGCTCAACTGATCGCCCCAATTCAAGTCGACGCGTGTAGCAACCTGCTAAGGTTGGATGGCATCTAAACCGGTTGGTAACAGGAGGTTGTCCATGACTATTAGCGCCCCAAAACAAATCACTTGGATCATTTCAGTGGTGTTGGGTGTCCTTGCCTTTTTGGGTAAGTACGGCATCATCGTTGCCCTGGCTCCGTATGCGTTTACTCTGGCGCTTGTCGGGTTGGTGCTGCTGGCGCTTGGCTGTTTGTTGGCCGGTCTGTAGTCCGGAGGGTTTTGGCTCAGCGCGACGCTCGGCGGAACAAGGCCGGGGAGTTGGAGTGGTTTGTGAGATTCGGTGCCTCTCCACGGCGTTGTTGCGTTCTCCCTAGGCGAGATCCGTCTGGACGGTGTCGGTCGTAGGTGAGTAGGGGAATGGAACAACATGAGAACTTGTTCCGTAGGCTAGAGGTATGGGCGTCCGTCCAAATAACAGCAACATGGTAGTCAGCCGCCGCATTTTTTCGTTGGTGGGTTGGCTGGCGCTGGCGTTGGCGCTGGTTTCGATTGTTGATCTCTTGCGCCCACGGCCGTTTGACGGGGTTGTGTTGGACGAGAGGTTGGCTGCCATCTTGTTAGTGCGCGAGGTCTTGCCTGGATCGGGGGCTTACGAAGCAGGGATCCGTCCCGGAGACACAATTGTTGGTATTGACCGATCGATTTTGAAATCAACGTCACACGCTGCGCAGATTTTGGGTCAAAGAGCGGTTGGGGATGTGGTGCCGTATCTGGTTGAGGATGCGGTCGGGGTGCGTGAGGTCGAGGTGGAGCTAGGACCTCGTCGTCTGATCACTGCGCCCTATTTCTACGCCTGTCTGCTCGGTTTCGCGTTCTTCTTTGTCGGTTGGTTTGTTTTCCGCAAGCAACCGCGCCAACGGGCTGCGCAATTGTTTTTCCTGCTCGGCGGGCTGTTCATGCTGTTTTTGGTGTTTCGCCTGCGCCCGCTGTCGTATTCGGCGTTTGACGCGGCCGTGTTGCGGGTAGGCACGCTGGCGTTGCTGTGGCTACCGGCTTGTTTTCTCCACTTCTTTTTGGTTTTTCCGCGTCGGATTTTTCCGGCTAGCGCGATCAGAGAGTCTGACCTTCCAGGTTACGACAAGCGTCTGCGCCGTCGATGGACTGCTTTGTTGGTCACGATCTACCTGATTCCTTTTCTGACGATGGCGGCGGTCCTGACGCGGGCTCAAACGGAGGGTCGAGCGGTGGAGCTGGTGAGTGGCGCTCCACTGGCTAACTGGTGGGTGCTCGCGATCTACATGGTGCTCGGTTTGGGTGCCCTGCTGTGGAATATCGCGCGCCTACGCAGTGCCCGGGAAAAACGTGGTGGCTATCTAGTGCTATTTGGTTCATTGTTTGGCTTGCTGCCGTTTTTGATTACGGCGGTTGCCTTCCCGGCGATCTTGCACACCGACAAGTTTCTCTACTTGGGTGTGTTTCCGTTGACCCTGGTGCCACTGACGTTTGCCTACGCGATCGTAGTTTTTCGCATGCTAGATGTGCAGGTGATTTTGAGAAAGAGTGTTCTTTACACCGTAACGACGGTAGCGATCACCGCGATTTACGCGCTGGTCATCGCAGGGTTTGGCGTCTTGTCAACGGCGACCGACTTGGCGGGATCGGTTTGGTTTCCGGTCTTGTTGGCGCTGGCCATCGTGCTTCTGTTTGAGCCGTTGCGTCGGCGGGTGCAGGGATTTGTCAATCGATTCATCTATGCTGAACGCAGTCATCTAGAGCGGGCACTGCAGGAGATCGAAGTTGCTTTTTCGCAGCAGGACGACCTTCGGGAAGTGGTACGGGGATTGGTTGAAACTCTTCCCGAGCGGCTGGAGCTGGAATTCGCTGGCCTCTATCTGTCGGAAGCAGACCTAACTTCACCGGAGGTGATGGTCCTGAATCGGGTGGCTGGACCAGGGTTCTTGCCCGAGGTTTTGCCGTCCATCCCTGGAATCGAGCGTAGCTTGGCTGCGAAGCGTGGAGTTGTTGCGCTTGGGGAACTCGAGAGTTTGGTGAATCGGCACCGCGACTTGTCTACTTGGGTCGAGGGACTCACCTCAAGCGGAGTCAAGGTGGTGTGCGTCCTGTCTTCCCCTCGCCGCACGGCTGGGTTGATGGTGTTGTCCGACAAGACGTCACAGATGGTGTTTGAGGAAGATGAGCTGGGGTTATTGCGGCGCTTGAGTTCCCAGGCAGCGTTGGCTCTAGAGACCAACACCCTTCTCCTTGAGCGAACGGCACAGGCGGAGATCGAGAAAGAGTTGGCGATTGCTGCTTCGGTCCAAGAAGATTTGTTGCCGGCGACCATTAACTTCGGCCAGGGCTGGGAAGTCGAAGCACACTGCACTCCAGCGAAGAAAATTGGCGGTGATTTTTTCACTGAACTACCCGGTCCTATCGAAGGATCGAGTGCATTGGTTTACGGAGATGTCGCTGGCAAGTCGATCTCGGGCGCCTTGATGATGATGGCCGCTCACGAAGCTCTGCATTCTTTGGCGCTTACTGAACGTTCGCCGCAGAGGCTGTTTTGGTTGGCCAATCAGCGGCTGTATGTATTGGGAAAGCGGCGAAGTTTTGTTGCGCTGGCGTATCTGGCCTCTCCGGATGGTACGAACTTGGACTATGTTCTCGCAGGACAGCCCGAGCCGTTGATTCGAGGTGCCGGTGGTCAGGTTTCTGAGTTGACTCCACCGGCTCACCGAATCCCCTTGGGAGGTCTCCTCAATGGTGACGAGTACCAAGTGCAACGAACAACAATCGAGGCGGGCGATCTCTTGCTGTGCTATTCGGATGGAGTAACCGAAGCAATGAATCCTGAGGGAGATCTGTTCGGTCTGGAGCGCCTCAAGAGTGTGGTGGCGTCGACCGATGGAAGCCCACGCGAGCTGGTGGCAAAACTTGTCGAGGAAATAGCCGTATTTGTAGGGGACGCTGAGCAGTACGATGACATTACGGTCATTGCTCTGCGGCGTCCGCAAGAGAGGGTGGCCGAAGGATCGGCACTCTAGAGGTCGTGTGATGAAGAAACCAATTTTGTTGTTGCTGGTTGTCGTGGCTGCTGCCGCGGTGATTTTTTCCTATTTTCGCGAAGACCAGGGAACCCAGTGGACTACTGAGTCCCCGGAGGCTCTTGAGGAATTTCTCCTGGGCCAGGAAGCTCGTATGCGGCTTTACGGTGACCAAGCCGAGGCACACTTTGTTCGAGCGGCTGAACTGGACGAGAACTTTGCCGTTGCTAAGCTGATGGCACTTCAGTTTGCTCCGCACGGTGAACATGAAGCGTTGCTTGAAGAGATGCGTCCGTTTGACGTGAGTCAGCTTCGAGATCACGAGAGGTTTCTGATTGAGTACGCTACGTCCCGGCTGGAAGGAGAGCAAGCGCAGGCGATCGAGATCCTTGACGAGTATTTACTGGCCCATCCCACCAGCCCCTGGGGACTTGAAACCAAGGCCGGACTCGCCTGGGGTCGGGTGGAGCTCGACGAAGCAGAGAAACTGTACAAAGAGTTATTGGAAGCAGATCCCAACTGGGTCACGGCACAAAACAATCTCGGCTACATCGCGATGGGTAGGGGAGATTTTGCCGAGGCCGAAGATCACTTCATGACCTATCAGTACATCGCCCCAGATCAAGCCAACCCCCACGACTCAAGGGGAGAGCTACTGACCTTGGTGGGTCGCTACGACGAAGCCTGGGACGAGTTTCAAGCAGCGCTGGACATTCATCCCGGGTTTTGCACTTCCTACACGCATCAGATAACGCTGGGAACTCTTGCCAACTACGAAGACCGTTTTCCCGCGGTGCAAGAGGCTGCTCGAGCAAACTGTGAAGAGGGAGTCAGCAACAAGATCGACTGTGCGATTGAGCTCTGGAGTGACTATCGAGCGGCTCGTTATGACGACTGGTTCGTCGAGCGAGACGACGACTGCGTCCAAGAAATGGGCTCCGATCTAATCCTCCATCGAATGGCTCTGCTCTCCGGTCATGGAGAAACGGCACAGAAGATGGAATCTGGGTTCAAGAAGGAAGTTGCCGGGCTGGATGAATTGGTATTGCTCACTGAGCGCCACCCGACCCACGGGATGAAGCTCCACTATCAAGGTTCACGCCTGTTGACCGCCGGTGACCCGACCCAAGCAGCGGAGAAATTTCGCGCTGCGGGAAAGTACTTTCCCTATCTTGGCCATGAGCTGGGAATCTTGAAGCTGATCAACAGCCTCGATTTGGCTTTGGCTTTGGAATTGGCTGGCGATGACAGCGCTTCGCAAAAGGAACTGCAGAAAGTGCGCGAGGTGAACAACCAGCTTGACCGGATCTACGAATTCCGCAAGCAAGAGTTGATAACAGCCCAAGCGGCAACCTAGCGACTCACCGATCCGGTTCCTCTTGCCAAAAACCCGAGTGGCAACGCACCCTGTCTACGAGTTGAAGTTCATGGTTACCGTGTAGAGGGTTTCTACCGGTCTCCCCCCTATCGTCCCAGGTTGGTATTTCCATCTTCGTATGGCCTCAAGTGTTGCGTAAACTATCGTCAGTTCACCTTCGGCGCTGATGATCACAGGCTCTCGTACCGCACAGTCGATACCAATCTTGACCTTGACGGTTACTCGCCCATCTTTACCTCTCTGACCCGGTGGAAATACCGGCAGCGGAGCACTGAGTTTCCTGGGTGCAGAGAATGCTGCCCCTTGGCGAATAGGCGAGGGCACTTCCACCGTCTTTTTTGGTCCGTTGGAATTGCCGATTCTCTGCGGGTTGGGTTCTCTGACCGGATGTTGCTCGAGAAAGGCGCCCGCCTCGCCGTAGGCAGTAAGAGACACTGTCCCCAACGCTGGAAAGAGCTGGAGGGCAACCTGCCAATGTCATACGGCCTCTCTCTCCTTCCCTAGCTTGTAGGCAGCGAGTGGAGTTGACCCGCTTTAGTGGGCACGAAGAATAGGATCTATTGATCCAAGGAGGTGTTCATGTCAGTAAGACGAAGACGATTCAGCAAAGAGAGAATCGGCCATCTCTATTCCCACGAGGGTGCTCCCATCGACCGCTAGAATGTAGCATGCCGAATCAGCCGCATCCCCCGCGAAGTAGCCTGTTGTTGGAGGCAACGCCGTCAGCCAGGTAGTTTTGAGGCGAGTGCGTAGTAGCTCGCAGCGCCCGCCAGAGCGGCAGCCAAAACAACCACCGCGACGCCTTCACCAGCGCCAATCAGTGCATAGATCGGCCCTGGGCAGGCACCTGCCAAACCCCAGCCGAGTCCAAAGACGATTCCACCCATCCAATACTTTTTTCCGGATCCGGTGAACTCTTTTGCTTCGAGTTCGGGTGTGCTGCCGTCTAGGTTGCGCATGCCGAGTTTCTTGAGTAACCGCACCGAGATTGCGGCGGTGAGCACGGCGGTGATTAAGATGCCGTACATGTGAAAGTCGGCGAAGCGAAACATCTCCTGGATTCGATACCAGGAATTCATTTCAGCGACTGTCAAAATAACCCCGAAGTAGGTCCCGGCGGCCAGGTAAAGCAGGAACGCGCGGACTGGATGGCGGGTGGAAGTCATAGCGCCATCACCCCCGGTAGTAGCACCCAATGGGCGAACACACCACCAATAAAAAAACAGATCGCTGCCAGAATCGACGCTCTATCGAGGTTGGATACCCCTGTGATGCCGTGTCCCGAGGTGCAGCCACCCGCCCAGCGTGCCCCGAAGCCGACCAGGAATCCTCCCAGGACGATGGTGATAAATCCGGGCGCCGTGCCCAAGCTGCTCCAAGAAAAGAGTTCTGCTGGCAAGAGTCCCTGCGAGGGCGCCAATCCCCATTGGCTGAAGGTGTTCGCCGCTTCGGGGGCGACGTCCACTGGGCCACCCGCGCCCAAGAATCGCACTGCGCCCCAGCCACCCAGGATCAAGCCAGCGGCAAAGACCAAATTCCATAATCCCTCACCTTTCCAGTCGTAGGCGAGATAGGGATTCTTCCCCCGGTAGACGGTAGCGCAGGTGTGGCGCAGGCTGGAGGAGATGCCGAAAGACTTGTTGCCAATCCAAAGTAGTAACGGCACGGTAAGGCCGACCAAAGGGCCAGCGATGTACCACGGGAGGACGGTATGGGTTTCCATAGCGAGCGAGACTATCCCCAGTTTGGTGATTTTTCTATGTCGCGTGCTTCGGCAACCCGACAGACACGACTCAAGTGCTCGTTCGGAGCCGTGATCTTGGTTGTGGCAATGCTACCGAGTTCGATCTAGCGAGTTATTGAATTCCGCCTGGCTCAACTGCGTCCACGCCACCACCACCGGTGGGAAAGCTGGTGGCACCGGAGCCCACAGCTTGGCCAGGGGGTGCGCCCAATCCACTGACGGGAAGACCGCCACGACCGGCATCGGCTGGCTCAGCGAATTGGTCGACGCTGTAATCGGGTCGATTGTTGTCTTGATCGACGATGTAGTTGAGCAGACGAGTCGCTGGATCGGTCGCCACCTCGTCGCCCTCGGAAGCGTCGTAGTTGGCGACATAGCCCAGACGGATACTGCCGTCGGCCATCAATTCTGCACCACGTCCGCCAGGAACCTTGGTGTCGAGGGATACCACTTGGTCTCGGTCCAGCTCTACCCAGTTGCCGGCAACCGTCAACAGTTTGACTTTGGTTTCGTCGCTGGCAGAAATCACCGGGCGGTAATAGGAAACCAATTCGGTGCCGTTGGCGAGAGTGGTGGTAAAGGTCTGCGCGGCTACCGGCGGGGTCAGCACGCTTGATACCATTACGGTTACAAACAAGAAAAGCACAGACAAGATTGAACGACGCATAGGCGATCTCCTAATAGCTGTGTGTTTTGTACCGGGTTAACCGGTAGCTGTCAACCGAAAGGCCCACATGTCGCGCTGGCACACGTCAAGACGTGGAACCTTTCCAGGTTGCTGGCATCATCGGTGGTGTTGCGAGCATGGCGACGATGACCCTGGTGAAGGCGGGGTCGTCGATCTCCCAATTCCTGGCAGCAGAGACTGCGCAATAATAGCCAGATGCCTGATTTTGACGCGGGCCTACACGCACTCTCCACAGCTTTCGGTTCCTTGGGTCGGGTAGCTTTTTGTCTCGGCCGCGACTTTTCGGTGGTGCATGTCACCGGAGCGGGTGAGGAGGTCTTTGGATCTCGGTTCGAAGATTGGATTGGCAAGAAGGCTGAGGAGGTTCTAGGGCAAGAACTATTTGGCCAAACCGGGGAGTTGCGAGTTGCGCTCGAGGGCGGTGCCAAGAGAGAAGGGTGGCGTGCCTATTTGGTCGACCCAGATGGCGAGGCGCACTTGGTCTCGATTTCGGCTGCCCCGTTGCGCGATCGCGACGGCCAGCACTGCGATCCGCGGATCGCTTATTTGGTGGTGGCGCGCCCGGCGGTGGAGGAGGCCTCGGCTGGCGCCAGTGGTCCGGCGTCTTTGTCGGGGATCATTGCCCGCTCACCGGCGATGGAGCGCATTTTCGATTTGGTAGTGAGCTTGCGCCACAGTGACGCCACGGTGCTGTTAACCGGAGAAAGCGGCACTGGAAAAGAGGTCGTTGCGCGGGCGATTCATAAGAACTCGCCGCGCACCGAAGGGGCATTTGTCGCTGTCAACTGCGGCGCTTTGCCCGGCGAATTGCTAGAGAGCGAACTGTTCGGCCACGCTCGCGGGTCGTTTACCGGCGCCATACGCGACCGGGCGGGTCGTTTCGAACTGGCTCAGGACGGAACCTTATTCTTGGATGAGGTCGGCGACATCGCTTTGCCCCTACAAGTGAAATTACTGCGAGTTCTTCAGGAGAGGACCTTTGAGCGGGTGGGAGAAAATCGCACCCGCACTACAACCGCACGAATTTTGGCCGCCACCAACCGCAACTTGAAAAGAGCGGTGTTGGACGGGGGTTTTCGAGAGGATCTTTACTACCGTCTGAGAGTTGTGCCAATTGAGATTCCTCCGTTGCGGGCTCGGCCGGAAGACATCGAACCTCTCGCGCAGGCGTTGCTGGCGCGCATTTGTCGGCGTCGGGGTCGCTCTTTGCAGTTGTCTCCCTCAACCGTGCGCCAATTCTTACTCTACGATTGGCCCGGTAACGTCCGGGAACTGGAAAATGCCCTCGAGTATGCGGTCGCGGTCTGTCCGGGGCAGACCGTGCTTCCTGAACACCTTCCCGCTGGCTTGGTCGACGAGCCGACTACCGCCCTGCAACACGCGCCGAGCGGGCTGTCCAGCGGCTCCATCTCCGACGAAGCTCTCAAGCTACGTCGAGTGCTGGAAGCCCATCAGTGGAACCGAAACGCAGCGGCAGCGGCACTGGGAATCAGCCGAACCACGCTGTGGCGACGCATGCGCGAACATCGTTTGGTGGCAGACATCTCGGCTTGAATGTTTCAATGGTGCAACAATATGTTGCACCATTGCGTTGCATTGCGGTTTTCGTCAGACTTCTAAATAGCTCAAAATAAATGCCTTAAGATTCCCCGGGTCCTGGCCTCAATGTCGCAGTAGCTTCCGCAAGGAGGTCGTGGCATGAAACAAATTCTCATCCTTGGAGCTGGCACAGCGGGCACGATGGTCGCCAATCATCTACGCAATCGTCTTCCTCACGGATGGCGGTTGGCGGTTGTCGACCCCAGTGATCAGCATCTCTATCAGCCCGGCCTCCTTTTCCTGCCGTTTGGTGCAAAAGACGAAGCGGCGATGACCCGCCCACGCAAGCGGACCCTCAAGTCCGGCGTCGAGTGGGTTCAGGCAGCGGTCAAGACAACAGACACCGAAAGCAAAGAAGTGGTGTTTGAGTCTGGAGATCGGCGTGGCTACGACATTTTGGTCCTGGCGTCTGGATCGCAGATTCGGCCCGAAGAAACAGAAGGATTGCTCGGCGAGCACTGGCAGCAAAGCATCTTCGATTTCTACACCTTGGAAGGTGCCCGCGCTCTGCGCGAAGCGCTGGCCCAATTCGAGCGGGGAAGGCTCGTGGTCAATGTGGTGGAAATGCCCATCAAGTGCCCAGTCGCCCCGCTCGAATTTCTCTTCTTGGCAGACGCTTTCTTCACTGATCGAGGGATTCGCGACCAGGTTGAGTTGATCTATGCGACTCCGCTCGACGGGGCTTTCACCAAACCCACTGCGTCTAAGCACCTTGGACAACTACTGCAGGACAAAGGAATCCAAGTCGAGACCGAGTTCAATACCGGGTCGGTGGATGGTGAGGCCAAGATCTTGAGTTCCTGGGACGAACGGGAAATCTCATACGACCTGTTGGTGTCCATCCCAACCCATGGCGGAGCGCCCTTCGTTGACGCTTCCGGGTTGGGCAACGAACTGGGCTTCGTGCCGACCGATACTCATACCTTGCAGTCCAAAAAGCATCCGTCAATCTTTGTGCTCGGTGACGCCACAGATCTACCGGCTTCCAAAGCGGGTTCGGTGGCGCACTTCCAAAGTGAAGTAGTGGCTGAGAACGTACTGCGTCTGATCAACGGCAAAGAACTGGAACCGGGATTTGACGGACACGCCAATTGCTTCATCGAGTCCGGCCATGGCAAGGGTCTGTTGATCGATTTCAACTACGACACCGAGCCGTTGCCTGGAACCTACCCCCTGCCCGCTGTGGGCCCCTTCACCTTGCTGAAGGAAAGCCGTCGCAATCATCTCGGCAAGCTGGCTTTTCGTTGGTTGTACTGGAACTTCCTACTTCCAGCGCGCCCGATGCCAGTGCCGAATCAGATGTCCATGAGTGGAAAAAAGAAGGCGGCTTAGCCGCGGAATGACAATAAGGAGTTAACTATGCCCGTTAAGGAATACGCTGGAACCCCGATAGAGACTACCGACGATGGCTTCTTGGTCGACGCCGATCAGTGGTCACCGGAAGTCGCCAACGCGATCGCCGAGGAAGCGGGATTGGGGACCCTGACCGATCAGCACTGGACCGTTATCAGTTTCTGCCGCGAGGACGCTGCCAAAGAAGGCCAGCCCCCCGGATTACGGCGGATCTCCAAGATGTCTGGCGTCAACATGAAGCAACTGTACGGATTGTTTCCCAAGGGTCCGGGCAAATTGGCCGCCTTGGTGGCCGGTCTCCCTAAGCCGCAGGGATGTATTTGACGGCAACGCCGACCTCAAATTGGCCCAAGTAGTGGCCTAAACATTGACCAAACCGAGGAACTAACAATGATCGATACTCTGACCCAAAGCAAAACCGTCACCATTACCGAGACCGATGCCTCGGCGAAACCGGAGCCGATTCGCCACCTGGCAATCATCATCTCCAAGGGCAATCTGGATATGGCCTATCCGGGGTTGATTCTGGCCAACGCCGCTCGCATGAGTGGCATCGATGCGACGCTTTTTTTCACCTTCTGGGGGCTAGATGTGATTACCGAGAAGAAGGTTGATCACCTGCATGTGGCTACCGTCGGCAACCCGTCGATGCACATCCCCACCATGGTGGGTGGACTACCAGGCATGGAAGGTTTGGCGAGCTCGATGATGAAGAAACAGATGGACAAGCTGGACATTCCGGAGGTCCGAGAGATGCTCGAGATCTTGAGCGACTCGGGGGCCAAGATTTACGCCTGCCGCATGGCGATGGACATGTTCAAGCTGGAAGAGGAGGACTTGGTGCCGCAAGTTGACGGCGTTCTCACCGCGATGGATTTCTTCGACGAGGCCGCCGGATCACAGGTTCTTTTTACCTAGGGAGGGGCTAATAAAAAAGCTCAATAAGGGAGACAAGAAAATGAAGACTCGCATAGGACTTGGGATGACAGTTGTGGGGCTGCTGACCGCAGTACTGGTGATGGGGATCCTTGTCCCACCGGTGCAGGCGACCAACGGCATGTTCTTGACCGCCTACGGTGCTGAGTCTGCGGGTCGCGGGGGAGCCAACCTCGCGATCTCCGACCGCAGCTTGGCGATCAACTTCAACCCGGCAGGAATTTCACAATTACAGGGTAAGCACTACTCGGTGAATGTATCGTTACTGGCTCCTTCTTTGACCACCAAGAACTTGGTCAATCCGTCCACCGAGGGCGAGGATGCAGTGTTTCCACTGCCCGCCTTCGCTTACGTACGCGGCGGAAAGGATTCGCCGTGGAGTTGGGGGTTCGGCGTCATCGCCCAAGGGGGAATGGGAGCCGAGTTTGAGAACCTCAACACTTTCTTCGGTACCCAGGACCGGATCTTTTCCGAAGTTCGGTTCATGACCTTGGCGCCGACGGTGGCCTACGCCATCAACGAGGATATGTCGGTGGGTGCGACGCTCAACGTCGGCTACGGCGATGTGGCGTTCGAGTTCTACCCTGGTACTTCGTTTTTCAATCCTCAGAACCCACCGATGAGTTTCTTTGGCTTGGAAATGGATGACCCAGCTTCGGGACTGCAAACCAACCTGCGTCTGGGGTATCTGTGGCAGTTTCATCCGCGCGCCAGCGCTGGCGTGATCTACCAGACCGAAACCGAGTCCAATTTTGAAGACGGTTCGATGACCGTCAATTTCGAAAACCACCCGATGCTCGGACGCAAGGTGCACTACGACGTTGATATTGATGGTTTCACCTTTGCCGGACAGGTCGGCGTTGGTTTTGCGTTTCGCACCACCGACAAGCTGATTCTGGCGGTCGACGTCAAGCGTTATGACTGGGATGCAGCGATCGACACCATCACGGTTAGCGCCACCAACCCCGATGTTCAGGGTGCACCTCCGGTTACCGTTCCTTTCGTGTTCAACTGGCAAGACCAGTGGATCTACGCGCTGGGAATCGACTACCGAGCCAATGACCGGCTGACCTTGCGTGCCGGCTACAACTTCGGTGAGAACCCGGTCCCCGACGGCACTTTGAACCCCTTGTTCCCGGCCAATGTTGAAGACCACTTCACCCTAGGGCTGGGTTACCTGCGGGGCAACAAGACCTACAACGTCGGACTTGAGTACGTACCTGAGTTTGAACAGACCAACTCCAATCCCAACCCGATGGTGAATCCCTTCGGTCCGGGGTCGATGGTTGGACACGAGCAGATGACGCTGAGCTTTGGTGTCTCCTGGGCGAAGGCCCGGCACTAAGCGTCGAAGACAACCGGCCGCTGAACAAGCTGGAAGGAGAAGAGATGCGCAAAGCAACAATGATGATCGTCGCGGTGCTGGCTCTATGGGCGATGGCAACCGCGGTCAATGCCACGGAAGAACTAGCCAAAACTGAGAACTTGGTCTGCACCTCGTGCCATGACAAGCCTGGCAGCAAGCGGTTGACCAGCGAAGGCAAGTATTACGAAGTGATGCGAACCTTGGATGGCTACGAGGAGGTGACCCGAGTATTCGGTTCCTGCACCAGTTGCCACAAGAAAAAGCCCGGCTCAACAAAACTCACCACCGGTGGACGTCGCTTCGCCGAAATCATCGGTGACATGCAGGGCTTGAAAGAACTACTGATGATGGAGCATCCAAAGCCGATAGCTGAACAACCCGAAGCTGGGATGAAGCCAGAGTCAGAGACCCCCGACGAGATCGACGTGAAGCAACCCAGTGCTAATGATGGCAACGATGCGGAAGAGGAAATGGACAGTGAGTGAGTGTCATCCCTATTCGGTTGCGGTTCGATGGACGGGAGAAAAAGAAGGAATCCTGTTTAGCGTCGACGGGCTGGCTGAAGTCAAAGTGTCGGCACCACCACAGTTTGGTGGACCGCCCGGCGTTTGGAGTCCGGAGCACTTGTTCGTCGCGTCGGTGGTGTCCTGCTATCTAACCACCTTCTTGGCGATCGCTCGCAACTCCAAACTTGACTTCACTGACTTTGATTGCGGCGCTGAAGGAATACTGCAACAGGGAGAGGATCGTCGCTACCGGGTATCTGAGGTGATCCTGCGCCCGCGCGTGACGGTTCCGGAGGGAGTCGACCTGGCTCGCGTCGAGCGTATCTTGCACAAGGCGGAAAGCGCTTGTTTAATTTCTCGCTCGATCGTCAGTGAGGTGAAGCTGGAACCGCAATTGGCAGTCGATTCGGCCGTCGAGTCCGCTGTCGCCTAGAACGAGACCACGGGCTTTGGTCAGAGTCAGTCTGCCGAGAGGTGGGCTGGCTCTTTTTCTTGGGTCCTCTTTCGATTCGGCTGCGCGATCCGCAGCGCAGGTTAGACTCAAATGGCGCTGCGGCGGAGCAAGATCAAGGCAAAGGAGGATTTGCAGGTGAAGATCAAACAATGTGTGTGTTGTTTCTTGTTGTCAGGGTGGTTCTTGGTAGCGGTCCCCAACTTTGCCACCGAGGTTGCCGATCTCGGACAACTCGACTTTCCCAACTCCGGTTCTACAGAAGCACAGCAAGCTTTTGTCACCGGAGTCTTGCTGCTCCACAGCTTTGAGTTCGAAGACTCTGCGGAGGCTTTTCGACAAGCTCAGGAGATCGACCCCGATTTTGCTTTGGCTTACTGGGGTGAAGCGATGTCCTACAACCATCCGCTATGGCGCCAACAGGACAAGGACGCAGCTTTGGAAGTCTTGGGCCGCTTTGCCCCTAGCGCGGAGGAGCGATTCGCCAAAGCCCAGACCCAACGAGAACGAGACTTCTTGGCGACCCTGGAAGTGCTCTATGGAGAAGGCTCCAAACAGCAACGAGATGTGGCCTATTCCGCGGCGATGGGAGAGCTATCCCGGACCTATCCCGACGACCTGGAGGCGAAAGCCTTCTACGCACTGTCGATTTTGGGAACCACCGGCGGCGAGCGGGACTTCGCCACGTTCATGCATGCCGCTTCAATTGCGGAAGAGGTCTTTGCTGCCAACCCACGCCACCCGGGAGCTGCGCACTACCTAATTCACTCGTATGACGATCCAGTCCACGCTCCTTTGGGGCTGCGGGCAGCGAGGGTCTACGCTGGTATTGCCCCTGCAGCTTCGCATGCTCAGCACATGATTTCCCATATCTACGTTGCGCTCGGTCGATGGGCCGACTCGATCGCCGCCAATGAACAGTCTTTTGCGGTTTCTGTAGATCGAGCCCGAGCTAAGAATCTGGGGGTCGATGCGCGGAATTTCCACGCCTTGCACTGGCTTCAGTACTCCCACTTGCAGCTCGGCCAGTTCGAGCAGGCCTGGGAACTGACCCGCGAGATGGATGAATACGCGCTCGAATCCGGCAAAGAACGCGCGCTTTGGTATCAAGCGGCATTTCGCGCCGGCTGGGTGGTGGCAACTGGCGCCGAGCATCTGGAGCCGATGGATGCGCCTACCGAATTGGATTTCGGGGCTGCTGTGCACGATCAATTTGGCCGGGGTTACGCAGCGCTGAATCGGGGAGACTGGGAGGGCGCAACCGGTGCTTCCGCAGCGATTTCCCAGCTGCGAAAAGAAGCAGATCCAAACGACATCGTTGAGAGTGACCTCAACGAGGCGCAAGTGTTGGAGTTGGAATTGGCGGCGATGGACGCCCTGGCCCAGGAGGACGAAGCCCGAGCTCTGGAGCTCTTAGGTCAGGCGACGGCAATCGAGAACCAGTTGCCCTTGGAGTATGGTCCACCGGACATCGTCAAGCCGTCTTTTGAACTGCTGGGCGACGTGTTGCTCAAACTTGGTCGAGCTTCGGAAGCCCAAGCCGCTTACAGCAATGCTCTAAAACGCGCACCCCGAAGACGCCAGTCTTTGCTGGGGTTGTCGCAAGCGGCGTTGGATCTTGGCGACCGAGCGGGGGTCAGCGCAGCTTGCTACGAGCTCAGCGCGATCTATACCCACGCCGATCCCGATCTCAAGCGACCTCAAGCCTGTGAAAGCGAATAGCGCATAGAATCACTGGGGGCGAGCTGTTCGCCCAGGTTCTTTCTCATCCGTTGCGGTTGCCCCTAAAGTCCACGCGGACGGGCAACAAGAGGGAAGCCGGTGCAATACCGGCGCGGCCCCCGCCACTGTAATCGGTGACGACGGCAGCATCTGCCACTGCACCAGGAGATCAGGATCTCCGGTGTGGGAAGGCGCTGCCCGAGGGAGACCCGAGAGCCAGGAGACCTGCCGCGACGACTCAACGAAACAGCGACTCATTGACCCAAAGGAGGTCCTATGTTGCATTCGTATCGAGTTTGGAGCACTGCCGGGGTGGCGTTGCTTTGGACCACCGCCCAGGTTGCGGCGGCGCCTGTTGAACCAGTGCGCTACGACGAAGAGATCGTCGTCACCGCAACCACCCAAGCCACCCCCAGAAATGAGATTCTCGCGCGATCCGAAGTGATCGTTGCCGACGAAATCGCCGCGCGCCAAGCGGTCGAGGTTTCGACCATCCTGGCGTCGATCCCGGGGGTTGTTGTGGCGCAGTCGGGTTCTTCAGGCAAAACAACCTCGGTGTTTTTGCGTGGCGCCGAGTCCGACCAGGTGTTGGTGATGTGGAACGGGGTGCGCCTCAACGATCCGTTCTTCGGCGGTTTTGATTGGGCTCACTTGACCACCGACGGATTGGCTCGAGCCGAAGTGGTCTACGGGCCCTCGGGAGTGGCCTATGGCAGTGACGGAATCGGCGGTGTGGTCAACCTAGTGACCCAAAGAAACCGCGCGAGGTCAGCGGTCTTGGAAGTGGGCACTGACGGCTACGGTCGTGCCAGCGCTAGCAGTGCTTGGCAGCAGGGCGACTCTTCGTTCGAAGGAACGCTTTTCTGGCGTACCGACGATGGCGCTGGAAATAGTGGCAGCCAAGCCAACGACGACTATCGTGTCGCCGGTGCCAACCTGAGTGCCAGCTGGCGCTTGAATCCAGGGTCGGAACTGGCGGCGATGGTCCGTATCTCGGATCATGATCTGGGTATTCCCACCGCGTCGGGTTTCCCGAGCCCCAACCGCCGACAAGCTGGAACCACTTGGCAGCTAGCGCTTCCTTGGGACTGGACCAAATCGTCTTGGAATGGACGGGTGATGGTGACAGCGCATCGCTCGGAACTCGAGTTTCGAGATCCCGATGCGTTCTTCTCTGCGTCTGACACCGAAGTCGAGAGGCTGCAACTGCGCAGCACCGTGCGGCGTAGCGGGCCGTCTGGCCACTTGGCGTTGGGCTTTGAATCGTTTAATGACACCGCCGACAATCGCTCCAACTTTGGCGTTGCTTTAGACAGCGTGGAGCGTCGCCAATCGGCGGCGTTTGCCGAAGGGGCGTATCTGTTGGGCGACCGGACGCGGCTAGAACTCGGTGCGCGCTACGACGATGATGAATTCTTTGGCGCACAGTCAACCGTACGGGCCGGTTTGCAGGTGCAATGGAATCCGCAGTGGGCGAGTTATGCACGTTTCGCCGAGGGGTTTCGTGCCCCGTCGTTGGGTGAGTTGTTTTTCCCCTTCTTCGGTAATCTCGATCTGGAGCCGGAATCAGGGGAGACCGTGGAGTTTGGAGTGCGGCGGGCAGGAGATCACTGGACCTTGGAAGTTGCCCGTTTTGATTCGGACTTTGAGAAGTTGATCGACTCCGATCCGATTACCTTCTTGGCGGTGAATCGCAGCGATGCTCGCAGTGAAGGTTGGGAGGCATCTTGGGTGCTGCGTTCCGAGAGCTACGGCGCACGGGTTGCGTGGACCGATCTTGACGCCCAAGACGCCAATGGAAATCCGTTGCTCCGGCGCCCTAATGGCTCCAGCTCTGCTGGCATCACCCGATACGGTGAGCGTTGGACCGTAGACGGTTCGCTGCGCCATGTAGGTTCTCGACCGGACCTCGATCCAGCGACTTTCACTACGGTCACCAACCCTGCCTACACCACCGCTAACTTGGCGGCGGCACGGGACTTCGGTTGGGGTTCGATTCGGGCTCGCGTGGAGAACGCGTTCGATCGTCAGTATCAGCAGGTGCTGGGGTTTGATTCTCTCGGAAGACGATGGGTGTTGGGTCTTGCCTGGAAGTAGAGGGGCAGGCTGGTTGATGCATTGGTGTCTTTTGAAGCACAGGGCTCCTTTAAAGCACTCGGCTCGGCCAACGCCGGAGGGGGTGCGAGCGGGCATCGCGGTGGCTGCAGCTGTCGTGGTGATGGTGGCATTGCTGGGGGTCGCCGGCGGTTGTCGCCAGGAGACTGACAGCGGGGAAGCCGTATCGGATCCGGCTGACGTTGACTTGGCTGTTGTTGATCAGACTGTCCCGCAACGGGTCATTGCTCTGGCCCCGTCGGCGGTCGAGATGGTGTGCGCGCTGGGGTGGTGCGATCAGTTGGTGGGAGTTGGCAGCTACGCGACCTATCCGCCACAAATTGCCGAGTTGCCCAAGCTCGGGGGTTTGGTCGACGCCGATCTTGAGCAACTTCTTGCATTACAACCGGATTTAGTCGTCTTGCTCAAGAGCGAAGATGAGTTGGCTGCCAAGCTCGCCAAGCTGGGGGTAGAAGTTCTGACCATTCCCTCCGACTCTCTAGAGGATATTCAAATTGCCGCCCAGTCGATTACCCGGCGTTTCGGCGTTCCTGAGCAAGGGGTCGCATGGAGTCGTGACCTAGAGCAGAGTCTCAATCCGATCACCCGAACCGACTTGCCGGTGGTGCTACTGGCCGTGGGCCGCGGACCAGGGAAAATCGCCAGTTTCTTGGTCCCTGGAGAAGATACTTACCTGGGGGTTCTGGTTCAGCGAGCGGGAGGCGTGGTGGCGGTTCAGGGGTTTGGCCACCATTATCGAGATGTCGGGTTGGACACCGCCTTGGCGACCAGCCCGGACGTCATTCTAGAATTCGGCTTTGACGATCAAGTTGACCAAGAGCTATTGCTGGCCGACTGGCGGGGGATCTATCCGTCCGCGTCGCCCATGCCTTGCCACCAAGTCATTGCTGGCAGCCACGTTCCGGTACCTGGTCCCCGGGTTGTTGAGCTGTTTGCAGATATCGTTGCCGCTCTGGCGGCGTGCGCCGTATGACCAACTTGGTGGTGGCAGACCAGGTGGCTTGGTCCAACCGCAATGGTTTTCAACTTGGACCACTCGACTTTCTCGCTGCCCCCGGTGAAGTTGTTGTTCTAGTTGGTGAAAACGGAGCGGGCAAATCGACCTTGTTGCGGGTCTTGGCTGGGATCTGGTCACCGCATCAAGGCCAGGTCCAATGGCCTGTGCGGGACCAAGACTCATCGAAGTCGTTGGCCGAAGTGGTCGGTTATCTACAGCAAAACATTCCAGGTGGCGTTGGTTCTGGAGGCTTGGGCTCTAGTGCATCGAGTTCTGGGGGCCCAGGCTCAGACAATCTAGAGATGAGCGTTACCGAACTGGTCAGTCTGGGGCGCTACGTCCATCGCAGAACAGACACACCGACCACCGTGGCCGTTGCGGTCGACGCAGCGCTGGCCGCAGTTGGCCTCAACGGATTCCGTCAACGCTCGGTCGACAGTCTTTCGGGTGGCGAGAGAAAACGCGCCTTGGTGGCGTCGGTACTGGCGCAACAGGCACCTTTATTGGTCTTGGATGAGCCGACTGCGCATCTCGACCCCGCTTCCCATCGACTGATGGCAACCGCGATTCGGCGTTACGTGCAAATAGAGGCTCAACAACGAGGAGCGGTAATCGCCACCCATGATCTGCACTTTGCTGGTGCCATCGCCACCCGAGTGGTGGGCTTAAGACAGGGGGCCCTGATTGACCTCGGTCCTCCACAAACTGGATTCAGTATCGCCTCTTTGAGCGGGTTGTTCAGCACCGGCTTTGTCCACGCGAGCCACGGCCCGCCAGTGGTCGAGTTGGACGCCTCAAGCCAACAGGACCCGGGCTCATGACGCCGAAGTCTCGGGTCGTACTGTGGGTTTTGTTGGCGTTGATTGCCCTTGCTGGGCTGACCGCCTGGGAGTTCGCCGGCGCACCGGGTGAACTCTCCTGGAGGACGCCGTTGGGGCAGACGGTGTTCTGGAGGTTGCGGCTGCCACGATTGCTATTGGCGATGGCCGCTGGGGGGCTTCTCTCGGTGTCCGGCGCTGGATTCCAAACCATTTTCCGCAACCCGCTCGCCGAGCCTTACACCCTCGGTGTCGCCAGCGGGGCAGCGTTGGGCGCGGTGCTGGCGATTCAACTCGGCGCCGCGGTGGTAGGAGGAATTCCGGCGATCGGCTTGGCCGCCTTTCTCGGCGCTCTTGGGGTCACTTCGCTGTTGTTGTCTTTTGCCGGGCGCAGGTCACAGATCGGCAGTTCCAGTTCCGCCACCATCCTGCTCGCCGGAGTGGTGATTTCGTTGACCTGTTCCGCGCTGATTCTGTTGCTACAAGCTCTCGCCGACTACACCCAAACCTTCCGCATGGTGCGTTGGATGATGGGCGGCTTGGCAACCGTCGACTACCAGTCAGCCTTGTGGCTAGGTTTGTGGAGCTTATTGACCCTGGCCGTGGCCACTCGATTCCACCTTCAGTTCGATCTACTGCTAACCGGTGAGGAGTTTGCCCAAGGTCGAGGCCTCGACGTGGCCCGCTTTCGACGCTGGGCACTGGTGACCGCGTCGCTCGCCATCGGTGCCGCCGTCGCCGTGGTCGGCCCCGTCGGTTTCGTTGGTTTGGTGGTGCCGCACATCGGCCGCAGCTTGGTCGGGACACGCCATCGACAACTGCTGCCGGTGGTGTGGATTCTCGGCGCAGCCCTGCTCGCCTTCGCCGACTTCGGCGCCCGCGAAATCCTCTCTCCTGCCGAACTCCCGGTTGGCGTCATGACTTCCTTGCTCGGTGCTCCTGTGTTCTTGTGGATTCTGCTGCGCCGAGGTCCTTGGTCCAGCTAGTGGATTCCGAAGGCCGCTCTGGTGCTTGAAGGTCGGGGCTCGCGTACATTGAGGCAAGAGCCTCCCCCTACTGTCATCTTCGTACGGGAGGGGTCCCCTCCCGCTTAAGAGAAAAGCCCAGTCCCCACCCTCGCCAACCTTCCAACCACTGGGCAAACGACACCCGAAAAAACAGAGCACCTCAAACCTCCCGGCGAACGTAGAATCACTTCAATGAGGTTGTATCGACTCGGCCCGGACGGGGTCTACGCTGTGGAGGACAATGAAGGATTCCGCTTCCTCCACTCGGACCCCTGGCAGACCCAACCCGGTGGCTGGGAGTATGGCCGGACGATCGGCGCTCCGCCGAGTCTCCTCCCCCCGGTCAAGCCGGGAAAAATCGTTGGTATTGGCCGCAACTATCGCGCCCACGCTGAGGAGCTAGGCAACGAGGTTCCTGGCGAGCCATTGATCTTTCTCAAGGCACCTTCTTCGGTGGTTGGATCCAAGGCGCCGATCTTGACGCCCAGCATGAGCGAACGGGTCGACTATGAGGGTGAGATCGCGGTGGTCGTCGGTCGGCGACTTGTGCACGCCAACGAGGACGAAGCGCGCGCGGCAATTTTTGGCATCACCGCAGCCAACGACGTCACCGCCCGCGATCTGCAGCGCAGAGACAAGACCTTTGCCCGGGGCAAATCGTTTGACAGCTTCTGTCCGCTGGGTCCAGCGATTCAAGTTAACCCCGACTGGGGTGCGTTGGAAGTGCGCACCCGGGTGAATGGCGAGTTGCGCCAGCGCGGCCAGATCGGCCAAATGATCTGGTCTCCGGTGGAACTACTGATCTACATTTCGCGTCATATGACGCTAATGCCAGGCGACTTAGTCCTCACTGGCACCCCTGAGGGAGTTGGCGAGCTGGCAGATGGCGACCTGGTTGAGGTTGAAGTGACTGGGGTCGGAATCCTGGAAAACAAAGTAGAACCAGATCGTCGAGGCCAGGTTGTGGAAGCCTGTAAGTCGAAGCCAGCAAGTTCAAGGCAATGAAAAACTACCAACCCGGCGCCAGCGAATTCTCCCTGGCTCATCTATTGCTGCCGACCTTGGCTGGTCTCGCCGGTGCGCTGTACTCTCGATATCTGCGCCATCATCCTTGGGCCGCAGCCTTGATTATTGGCCTAGCGGTGGCAACTCTGGCCTACGGAGGCATCAAATCTCGGCAACGGTTGCAGTGGATCTATCGGGTTGCCCGCAGTCCGTGGCGCCGGGAGTAGCCGACCTCGAACGCGCCAGCAGCGGACAAACGTGGCAAGATTCTCTCAGCGATGAAGATCATTGAAACAATTGCAGTGCCTGTAGCCCTCGGCCTGGTTCTGACTCTGGCTGCCTGTGGCATCCCCGAGCCGGTGTCGGTAGACCCTGGTGAGGCCGTGGACGTCACTGCCAGTCCGGTTGAGAACCTGACTACCGAATACGATGAGGTTGCCCCCGAGCGCGACGAAGAGCAACTGTCCGGAGTCTTACCGACCGGATTCCCCGCCGATGTACCGGTCTACACCCCTTCCAGCTTGATCGAATTTGGCGAGGGCGGTGGTGGACGATTCGTCCTTCTGGCGAGCCCTGATTCCGCGGATACGGTTCGCACTAGCTTTCGCTCTAGCTTGCAGTCAGCTGGTTGGGTGCGCTCCGGCGGCGGCCGTGAAGAGCGCTTCGCCAAGGACGATCGAATTCTCAAAGTTGAAGTGCGGGTCAAAGGCAGCGGCAGTGAGATCCGTATCGCCTATTGATCTCACCGCTACTGACTTCGTGCCCGACAACCCCATGTCTGTTGAATTGCAGGATAAGAATCCGAAATCGTTGCCTGATCACGATGCGGTTGACTCGGTAGACACTGCCGGTAACCAGGCAAACGCAGTTCCTGCCAAACAACGATCCCAGAACTTGAGCTTGGGTTTGGACTTCGCCGCCGCCGTTGCTGGTCTAGCATTGCTTGGTTACTGGATCGATCGCAGTCAAGGATCCAGTCCTTGGGGTGTTTTGATCGGTTCCTTACTGGGCATTGTTGGCGGTCTCTACAACGCGATCCGGGCTGCGGGAATCATCAGCCGATCTTCCAATTCATGACCTCACGAGTATTTTGGCCGACCGTGGTCGGCGCGTTCCTGGTACTTGCCCTGGTCAGTCGATGGATGGTGTCGAGTGAGAACTATCCAGTTGTCCTGGCAACTCTGACCGCCACCTTTGCTGGTGCCTGCGTCGGCGCACTCATCCTGTTGGCTTTGCGCAAATCTCCCAACGCCTTGATGGCTGCGACCTTGGGTCGCTCCGTGGTCTCGATCGCTGGTGTGGTCATGATTTGGTTGCTGATGGAGCCACCGGTCAAACCGCTGCTCGGTGCCCTAGCCCTCGGCTATTGCGTCTTTCTCACTATCGAAACCGCCCTCGCGTATTCGGTTAGCCAAGCCAAGATCGGTTGACCGGGTCGGCTGCGGAAGACTTGAACCCGAGGTCTCAAGTACTGCGAAGTGTTGACGGGAGGGGGTAAACCCTTCCCCTACATGAAACCGAAGAAGACCCGCCGCTCTTCTCTCAGCCAGCTACTCCTGTCATCCTGAGCGACCGAAGGGAGTCGAAGGATCTCAACCCCCCGCACCGAGAAGAGCGCTACCAACCACCTCTGATTCTGTCTCCTCGTAGGGGAGGGGTTTATCCCCTCTCCTACGGCCTCCCGAACGGGCCTCCGAAACACAATCCAATTCCTATCCCAGAGCTTGTGAGAAAGTTCACAAGCTCGTATAATCCGCCAGCGTCCCCGGCCTCCCGCTGAGGGCAGACACTTGCTCAGAACTAACTCTTAACTTGACGCGCAACTAGTCGAACCTATGAGTACGAGTCCGCTCGAACACATCGTTCAGCACCCGATCAAGACGGTCGAAGCGGAACCAGGTCTACTGACCCCGGAAGGCCAGATTACGGTGTTTTCGGACCACATCAGTATGGTTCTTCTGGCCGGGATTTTGTTGATCGCTGTGGTGCCGATGTCGGTACGCAAACGTGGTGGCATTGGCAACTTGGTTCCCAAGGGTCTTGGCAACGCCATCGAGTTCATCTGCAATTTTCTGCGCGAGCAAGTCGGTCGGCCTTATCTCGGCGAGCACACAGATCGGTTCATTCCTTACATCTGGAGTGTGTTCTTCTTCATCTTGACCATGAACCTGTTGGGCTTGCTGCCATTGAGTTCGATCTTCCCGGTATTTCATATGCACATCGGTGGCACAGCTACCGCCAATATTTGGGTTACCGCGACCCTGGCGATCATGACTTTGATCATGATGGTGGTGAACGGGCTGCGTATTGGCGGCAAGAGCTTTATCGCCCATCTCTGTCCAGGACCTCTGTGGCTAGCACCGTTGTTGGTGCCCTTGGAATTGGTGGGATTCTTGGCCAAGACATTCGCCCTGGCAGTTCGTCTATTCGCCAACATGGTTGCTGGGCACACGCTCCTCGCAGTCCTGGTGGGTTTCATCTTGGCCGCCGGCACGACCTTAGGTACCGGCGCAGGCGTGGCGCTTTCAATTCCGATTGTGCTTGGCGCCGTGGCGATCAACATGTTGGAGTTGATGGTTGCCGGGATTCAAGCTTTCGTCTTCACCTACTTGACCGCTGCGTTCATCGGTAGTTCGATTGCGGTGCATCACGAGGAGGCGGCAGCGCATTAATTTTGGAACATTCGCCATGCCCGAAGATGCGAGGGCTAGAACGGGTCATGAGGCGTGACTGCGATGGCGATAACCCCCGGGCGACCTCGCCCCCGGACTGTTTGAGAAGAGGTATAAAAAATGTCGACAAGAACTAGAAAGACGTTGATGACGTTGATGTTCGTTGCTGCGGTGCTGGTTTTCGCCCCCGCGGTTTTTGCGCAAGACGGTGGCGCCCTGCTAACTACCGACGGCGCTCGCAAGCTCGGTGGCGCGATTGGCGCTGGCCTGGCAGTGATGGGTGGAGCGGCCGGGATCGGACGCATCGGCGGTAGTGCTGTTGAGTCAATGGCTCGTCAGCCTGAAGTTGCCGGGCAGATCAACGGTGCGATGATTTTGACGGCAGCGTTTGTCGAAGGCGCAACCCTGTTCGCCGTCGTCGTCGGCCTGTTGGCTGCTCTGTAGTCGTCGATTGAACGAATCCGGGCGGGATCAATCCTGATCTCGTCCGGTTGTTCACTGTTTGAGTTTTGTAGGTAGTTGAGGTCCGTTATGCGCAAGATCACCATATTCGCCTCCCGGTACGTATCCCTGGGTGTAGCCACCCTTTTGGCGGTTCCGGTGTTTGCATCTGGCGAAGTCGCCAGTGAGGCTGGCCACGAAGTCGCTCAGCCCAACCTATTTGCCGGCGACATCGGCAACATGATTTGGACCTTGGTGGTGTTTGCCATCGTGGTCTTCATTCTCGGCAAGTTCGCCTGGAAACCGATTCTGGGTGGTCTGCAAGCCCGCGAAGACTTCATCAGCACTTCGCTGGAAGAAGCCAAGGCTGACCGCGATAGTGCAGCGCAGGCTTTGCACGGGGTAGACGCGAAACTTCAAGAAGCTCGCGCTGAGGCGACCAGTATTGTTGAAGAAGGTCGCCGTGACGGTGAAGTCGTGCGCCAACGAATCGAAGCCGACGCTCGAGAAGAAGCCGACAAGATGGTCGCCCGCGCCAAACGTGAGATCGACCTAGCGACCCAGAGCGCTGTTAAAGAGATCTACACCAAAGCCGAAACCTTGGCGGTCGAAGCAGCGTCGGCCGTAGTGCGGCGTGAAATCAACGCCGAGGATCACCAGCGCCTGATTCAAGACGCTATTGCCGCGATTGAATCCCGGACTGACGCCTAAGAGACCAACCGGAGTATCTGCGTGGCCACTATCGACGATCGCCAACTTGCGCTGAGCCGGGTTTACGCTCGTGCTATGTACGCCGTTGCCGCTGAGCACGGTGAAGAACAGCAGTTGGGAGAAGAACTGAGCGCGCTCGGTCAGGCGATCGCTTCGGTTCCGGAGTTCGACGCGTTTGCGGGCAGTCCGTTGGTGGGCGCGTCGGATCGCGACACGACCGTTGAAAAAATCTTCCGGGGTCGGGTCTCCGATGTCCTGGCCGATTCGCTGGCGGTGATTGCCTCCAAGGGCCGTTTGGCCTTCATGCCGGCAATCGTTGAGGCCTACCGACAAGAGTTGCGCGAGCGTGGCGGAGTGATCGACGCCGAAGTTATCAGCGCGGTTGAGCTGACGGACGAATTGCGCAACGCCTTGCGCCAAGCGATACGCACACATACTGGCAAGAATGCTGAAATCACCGAACAGGTCGACCCTGACATTCTCGGTGGCCTGATCGTACGCACCGCGGGTGAAAAAATTGATACCAGTGTCGCGGCGCAGTTGGGCAAGCTGTCCGAGAGTCTGTCGAGGCGGGCCAGTGAAGAACTGATCCGCGGATCATCGTTTATAGAGGAGTCCGGCGAAGCGTCCGAGTGACGAATTGTGGCCCTGAGACTAGAGCTGGAAATAGGTAAAGAGAGCAAAAAGGTTTAGCCCATGAAATTTAGAATCGACGAAATATCCTCCGTTCTCAGCGAAGAAATTCGCCAACATCGCAGTGATATCGATCTTGCCGAAGTCGGGAAGGTGATCGAGGTTGGTGACGGTATCGCCAGAATCTACGGCCTGGAGAACGCCCAAGCGGGTGAAAGCCTGCAGTTTGAAAACGGCGCTTCAGGACAGGTGTTCAACTTGGAAGAAAACTCAGTCGGCGCGGTGATCCTCGGCGACTATCTGGAAATCAAAGAAGGCGACGAAGTGCGACGCACCGGCGAGCTGCTTTCGGTTCCGGTGGGCCAAGAAGTGGTTGGTCGAGTGGTGGATCCGTTGGGGCGTCCTTTGGACGGCCTGGGCACGGTAGAAACCAGCCAGCGCCGCCCTTTGGAATTCAAAGCCCCGGGCATCTCCGCCCGTCAGCCGGTAACCGAGCCGATGCAGACCGGCATCAAGGCGGTCGATTCGATGATTCCGGTCGGTCGCGGTCAGCGTGAGCTGATCATTGGCGACCGTAAGACAGGAAAGACCGCGGTCGCCATCGACGCCATCCTTAACCAGAAAGATAGCGGCGTGATTTGCGTCTACGTCGCCGTTGGCCAGAAGGAGTCGACGGTTGCAGCCCTGGTCGAAAAGCTACGCGAACACGGGGCGATGGATTACACCGTGGTGGTGTCGGCGTCGGCTTCCAACCCGGCACCGTTGCAGTACATCGCTCCCTACGCCGGAGCCGCGATCGCCGAGCACTTCATGTATGGCGAAGGCCGCGCGACTCTGGTGATCTACGACGATCTCACCAAGCAAGCACAGGCCTATCGTCAGTTGTCCTTGTTGTTGCGCCGCCCGCCGGGTCGTGAGGCCTATCCGGGTGACGTTTTCTACTTGCACTCCCGCTTGCTGGAGCGTGCGGTCAAGCTGCGCGACGAATATGGCGTGGTGCCCAAGGACACCGCTGAAGACTCAACCGATCGCTCGATCGTTTTGCGCCATCCTGACGGTTTAACCGCTGATTCCGCACAGCGACCCGACGACACTGATGGTCTCTACCATCGCCCGGAAGGCTTGCACAAAGCCACTGCTTGGTTGGAGAGCCTTGAGAATAAAGACGACTATCGCGTCCACCGCTTCCCCAACAGTGGCGGATCGATGACCGCGCTGCCGATTATTGAAACTCTGGAAGGTGAAGTCTCGGCCTACATTCCGACCAACGTGATTTCGATTACCGACGGCCAGATCTACTTGGAGCCGGACCTTTTCTTTGCCGGTGTGCGACCCGCGGTCAACGTCGGCATCAGCGTCTCCCGCGTGGGTGGTAACGCCCAGATCAAGGCAATGAAGAAAATCGCAGGTTCGTTGCGCTTGGATCTCGCGTCCTTTCGTGAGCTTGAGGCCTTCGCTCAACTGGGCACCGACCTCGACGCCACCTCGCAACGCCAGTTGGACCGTGGTCAACGCATGGTCGAGTTGCTCAAGCAGCCGCAGTACCGACCGTACTCAGTGCAAGAGCAAGTGGCCTCGATTTTTGCCGCGTCCAAGGGATATCTCGATGACCTGCCAACCGATCAAGTGACTGAGTTTGAGGAAGGTTTCCTCGGTCATTTACGCGATGAGTTCCCCGAGATCATGGACGAGATCCGCGATCAGAAATCAATTTCCGATGAACTGAGCGAGCAACTCGGCTCGGTGATCACCGCTTTCAAGACCGGTTTCACCGCTGCTAAGGAAGCCGCCTAGACAGGCAGATGGCCAATCGTCGCGAAATCGTTCAGCGCCGCAAGGCGGTACGCAACATCCGCAAAATCACGCGGACGATGCAGTTGGTGGCGACCGCTCGCTACCAAACCGCGTATACCCGCGCGGTGGCGACCAAGCCCTACGCGGAGAAACTGGCGGAAATGGCCGCCAACCTGTCGCGTGCCGCAGGCACCATCGACCATCCGCTGATGCGCCAGCCTGAGAATCCCGGCAAAGGCGTGGTGATTGTGATTTCGAGTTCCCGTGGACTCGCTGGGAGTTACAACACCAACCTTTTGCGCCACGCCACCGAACATTTGGATGAGCTGGCAGATTCTGGTCGAGAAATTGAAACCCAGATGATGCGCAAAAAGGGCGCGGCCTACTTTCGCTTCAACCAGCGTTCAATGGATGTCGTCAACAACGACATGCCTGACATGCCGGGCTTTGCCGACGTTGAACCGATGGTCAACGAATTAATTGCCCGGTTTACCTCTGGCGAGATCGACTCTGTGGACGTGATTTACACCAACTTCATTTCCGCCAGCAAACAGCGACCGGAAGTGCTGTCGCTGCTGCCGTTGAGCTCCGAAGACGAAGACGCGCAAGCCGCGGTCGAGTACGAATTCTCTCCCGAGCCGCAAGAGCTCTTGGCTGAACTACTGCCGGCAACCGTGCGGCTGAACCTCTACCAGGGGTTCACCGACGCCGCCATTTCTGAACAGTTGGCGCGCATGGTGGCAATGAAAGCCGCGACCACAGCAGCAGAAGACAAGATCAAGCTGCTCACCCGCGAATACAACCGAGCGCGTCAAACCGCGATCACCACCGAACTATTGGACATTGTTGGGGGCGCCAACGCGCTCGCGTAACCGTTAGGAACACGCATCATGAGTGAAAATTACGGAATCATCACCCAAGTCATCGGCTCCACCTTGGATGCTCAGTTTGACGAAGCCCAATTGCCAGCGATCTACAACGCGCTCAAGGTCGACATGGGCGACGGCGAAACCCTTTGGTGCGAAGTCGCTCAGCATTTGGGTGGCGGCCGCGTGCGCGCAGTCTCGCTCGGCTCGACCGATGGACTGAGCCGCGGGGTCAAGATCATGGATACCGGATCACCGGTGACCGTACCGGTTGGCGAAGAGACCTTGGGTCGCGTCTTCAACATGGTCGGGGAGCCGATTGACGATCGTGGCCCAGTCGAGGTCAACGAGCGCCGACCGATTCATCGCGAGCCTCCTAAGTTTGCCAGCCTCTCGGCCAAGACCGAGATCTTTGAAACCGGCATTAAGGTCATGGACCTGCTGTGTCCCTTGGTTCGCGGTGGTAAGGCCGGCCTGTTTGGTGGAGCCGGCGTCGGCAAGACCGTCATCATCCAAGAGCTGATCGCCCGTTTGGCCCGTTTTCACTCTGGCTACTCCTGCTTTGCCGGGGTTGGCGAGCGGACCCGCGAGGGCAACGATTTGTGGTTGGAAATGCAGGAAGCGGAAATCGGCGACACCGGCAAGAGCGTTATTGACCAAACCGTGATGGTCTTCGGTCAAATGAACGAGCCGCCAGGTGCCCGTCTGCGTGTGGCTCTCTCGGCACTCACCATGGCCGAGCACTTCCGCGATCAAACCGGCGCTGACACCCTGTTGTTCGTCGACAATATTTTCCGTTTCTCCCAAGCCGGTTCTGAGGTCTCCGCACTGCTAGGCCGTATGCCTTCCGCAGTTGGCTATCAGCCAACCTTGAGCACCGAAATGGGCGAGTTGCAGGAGCGAATCACCTCCACCGACCAAGGTGCGGTGACCTCGATTCAAGCGATCTACGTTCCCGCCGATGACTACACTGACCCTGCTCCGGCAACCGCGTTTGCTCACTTGGACTCCACCGTGAATCTTGAGCGTGGAATCGCTGAAAAAGGCATCTACCCTGCGGTCGATCCTTTGGCGTCTTCCAGTCGCATTCTTTCTGCGGAGTACGTCGGCGACGAGCACTACCGCGTCGCTCGTGAAGTGCAGCAAATCCTACAGCGCTACAAAGACCTACAAGACATCATCGCCATCCTGGGTACCGACGAACTCTCCGAAGACGACAAAATCGTCGTCCGCCGGGCGCGCAAAATCGAGCGCTTCCTGTCGCAGCCGTTCTACGTCGCCGAGCAGTTCACCGGCTTCCAAGGCATCTACTGCTCCCGTGAAGACACCATCCGCTCCTTCAGTGAACTCTGCGCCGGCAAATGGGACCACCTCCCCGACCAAGCTTTTATGTATGTTGGCTCCATCGAAGAAGCGGCGAAACGCGCCGAGGAAATGGAGGCTGCCTAGCCTTGCGAAACACGCAGATCGCCCGCCATCTCGGCACGTCCTCGCTCCTCGCGTCCTCAACGTACTCGAATGTACGCCTGCGGCGCTCGTCGCTGTGGGTGCGCCGATCTAACAGACGCTTTGCGATTTCGCTGACGGCCAGGGTTGAATCCTTGACATTTCCACTCTCGTCATCCCGGTGGGGGCTTGGGGTGGGGGGCCGGGACCTTCATCAACTACCACTTCTTTCCCACTCACCACTGCCCACTAACCACTAAATGGCCAACGAAACCTTCACCTGCTCCATCATCACCCCCGAAGCCGCGGTCTACTCCGGCGATGTCACCTTCGTTGTCGTTCCAGCCCACGACGGTGAAGTCGGTTTCCTCAAACACCGCGCTCCCTTCCTGGTGCGCCTGGGAATTGGTTCCTTACGACTAGAGAGTTCCGACGGCAACCAGCAGTTCTTCGTCGACGGCGGCTTTGCCGAAATGGTCGACAACCAACTCACCGTGCTCACCGAACAAGCCATCGCCTCCACCGACCTCGACAGCACTGTGATTCAGACCGAACTCACCTCTGCCCAAGACCTCCCCGCCCATACCCCAGCCGAAGTCGCCCAACGCGAGCGCGAGCTTGAGCGAGCCAAGGCGAAGGTCAAGTTGGCTGGCTAGATTCCCGCTATAGGATCGCTAGGGTCCCAATGGTCGAGTGCCGTAGGCGCTCGCGCCCGCCCTCGACAACTAGGCGCCTGTATTTCTTTTTTTCTTGTTTTAGTAAAACAAGGGACGAGAAAAGAACCATGTCTTGTCAGGAACTGAAACAAGGCAGGTTGACGAACCTTCCTAGAAGTAAGGGTCCGCTCTGTCTCACTGCCTCCGCAGAATTTCCGTAACCGGCAATGATTACCGGTAGATGCTACTCCGGTGCCCGATACGGGTCACCAGGATGGTGTCCTTTTCATAGACGACAAAGATCACCCTCCAGTCCTTGGCAACCTTGAGGTGGTAAGACCCCGAAGGATGACTTTTGAGCGTTCGGACATTGCTCCGATCCCCAGCCGCCAACAGCTGAAGTGCTTGCCGGATCCTCCGGCGAACGGGTGGATCGAGGCGTAGCTCCTCTTTCAGTGCTCGAGGGTGATACTGGATGCGCAATGGCTACGACTATGGGATTGGCGGCAAGTCTTCGAAATCAATTGGCACCGCAGAACCATCCTTTAGCTCACCGAGTGCCCGCATCGCATCCTCGTGATCGAGGCGGTCCTGGAGTTTTTGCGTATCTCGGACGTGTTCAATCGGCACCACGGCTGCAACCTCTCGGCCATGAACTGTAATGACTTGAGTGTCCCCGGCGTGCTCCGCACTGCGCACAATCGCACCGAGATGACGACGGGCTTCGGTCAGGGTGGTGGGTTTGCTCATGTGCTCCTTCCTCCGAACATATATTCGACATGTCGTCGGTTCCATAAGTTTACACTTTGCTCACTTCAGTAACAAATGGGGTGGCACCTAGTGTCGGCCCTGGCCTTGCGAAACGCGAATCACTCGCCTTCTCGGCACGTCCTCGCTCCTCGCGCTTCAACGAACTCGAATGTACGCCTTCGGTGCTGGTCGCTGTAGGTGTGCCGATCTAGCAGACGCTTTGCGATTTCGCTGACGGCTAGGTTTGAACCCGTGACATTTTCACTCTCGTCATCCCGGCGGGGGCTAGGGAGGGGGGCCGGGACCTTCATCAACTACCACTTCTTTCCCACTGACCACTGCCCACTAACCACTGCCTCATGCCCAACGTAACCTTCACCTGCTCCATCATCACCCCCAAAGCTACGGCCTACTCCGGCGACGTCACCTTCGTTGTCGTCCCCGCTCACGACGGTGAAGTGGGTTTCTTGAAACACCGCGCCCCATTCCTGGTGCGCCTGGGCATCGGTTCCTTGCGTTTGGAAAGCGCCGACGGCAACCAACAGTTCTTCGTCGATGGTGGTTTCGCCGAAATGGTCGACAACCAACTCACCGTCCTCACAGAGCAAGCCATCCCCTCCACCGACCTCGATAGCGCAGCAATTCAGGCCGAACTCACCACCGCCCAAGACCTCCCTGCCCACACCCCAGCCGAAGTCACCCAACGCGACCGCGAACTGGAGCGAGCCAAGGCGAAGGTGAAGCTGGCTGGCTAGCGCACGACCTATCGTCCGAGAGCTCTTGAAAGCCGCCAGTGGGTGCGAAATCTCAGCGATCGAGGAGTAAGAATCTCTTTAACTGGAGATGATTATCGGTAGACGCTACTCCGGCCCCCTCCGGGCAGTACCCTTTAAGCCTCGTGCAGAGGGGGACAAGTTGGTGGGATACACCATTCCGTCCGCAGTTACGTGCCCTGGAGGAGGTAGCGTGTCGCCAGCTGTTTGTAGGAGACGGGCACGGAATCTGTCCGCTACTGCACTTCAGTCCCAATACACAATTTGATCGCTATCCAAGTCGCAAGCGGTTAGGTGCTGTGTCACTGACGGAGTACAATCCAAAGCAGGAGACGCATACTAGCCTGGAGACCCGAGAAGTTATTGTGATGCTGGGGCGGAGTCCGAAATACATAATTGGGGCGCTTCGACTCGGAGGGTTGGGCGTCGCAATAGCAGATCCTGAGGGCAGAGAATAAGAGCTTAATATGTCGAGGCTCCTCAGAAACGAAATGAATCGAGCGATAGCTAGTCAGAGGTTCGGGGTAACCGGAACGGCGAACGAATCGCCGCTGAGCTAAAGCTTGTCATTTGCAGCCATGTCACAAGTGTTGCTGAACGGACTGATATTAAGCTCGAATTATGCGATTCTCGCTCTCGGGTTCGGCCTAATTTACTACACTACATGGAATTTTCATCTTGCCCACGGCGCAGTCTTTGCCTTCGGTGCATATCTGGGCTGGTGGGCCACGGTCAGCGCTGGATTGCCAGTGCCAGCTGTGTTGTTTACGGCTGCGGTGGGTGCAGCTGTTCTCGGCCTCGCGATCCACTGGGCGATCTATCGGCCCCTTGAGCGGAAAAAGGCGTCATCGGAGGTTGTTTTGATTGCCTCCCTGGCGAGCTATATCGTCATTGTCAATCTGATCGCCCTGATTGCCGGCAATGAGGTGCGCCTGTTGCGGACGGGCGCTGCACAGGTTTGGGAGTTTGCGGATGCGCGGGTTACCTCTGTTCAAGTTCTCCAGATTGGGGTTGGAGTCGCCGCAAGCCTGGGGTTGGCAGCTATCCTCCGCTGGACCCGAGCGGGCAACATGTGGCGGGCGGTTGGAGACTCACCGGACCTCGTGCGCTTGATGGCAGGGAATGTTCGTCTCCATCGGCTTGGCGTCTTTGCTGCGGGCTCCGCCCTTGCTGGGCTGGGGGGAGCTCTTGTTGCCCTGGATGTGGGCGCTGAGCCACACATGGGGTTTGGCGCGGTGCTGGTCGCAATCACGGCTTGTATTGTGGGTGGTCTGGGAAGGTACATGGCGCCGCTCCTAGGAGCTATTGTGCTCGGGATGCTGGAATCGGCTGCCGTCACCGTCATGGCCGCGCGCTGGCAAGCTTCCTTATCGCTTGGGGTACTCGTCCTCTTCCTCGTTTTTCGCCCACGCGGCCTACTAGGCCGTCCAGTAAGGGGAGAGGAGAGATGATCTATGTCCTTCATTTGTTGATAGTGCTCCCCATCTACCTCATCGTAACCAGCTCCCTGAACCTATTGGTTGGTTTTGCAGGCAAGCTCAGTCTCGCACAAGGGGCTTTGTACGGACTGGGAGGGTATACGGCGGCACTCTTGAGCTTGCGTTTAGGGTGGCCCTTCGCAGGGTTGTTAGCTGCTGCCTTGGCGGTCGGAATGTTAGGTTCGATTGTTCTCGGGCGAGTCGTGATGAGGTTCCGCGGCGAGTTCTTCGTGCTCACAACTTTGGCAATACAAGTGGTGCTGCAGGCCGTCTATCTCAACTGGGAAAAGGTGACGGGAGGAGCCAACGGGTTGGCTGGTATCGCTCGACCCTCAATTGGCTCATGGCAGGTCGACTCGCTGGCCGGTATGGCCTCGCTGTATTGGGTGATCGCGATCGTGTGTCTCCTCCTCGTGCGGCGCTGGGTCAGAAGCCCATTTGGTCTGGCCATTCAGGCAGTACGAGATGATGAACGACTGTTTGAGAGTCTGGGCAAGAACCCAACGAAAAAACTGACTGTGGTCTTCATTATTGCAGGTACGTCAGCCTCGCTCGGAGGTGCTCTCCTGGCCACCTACGTCACTTACATAGACTCCACTAACTTCGGCTTCATGGAGTCTGTGTTCTTCCTTTCAATCGTGATTCTGGGGGGATCAGGGACTTGGCAAGGTCCCTTGCTCGGCTCTGCTCTGCTGGTCCTGGTACCCGAATTCCTTCGCGTCATACCTCTCCCTCAGGGAAGTGCCCCCCACCTGCGCGAGATCTTCTTCGCCGGTCTCCTGCTTCTCGCTCTCAGATTTCGCCCTCAGGGTCTCTTGGGCCGCTATGCTGTCGAATAATCCTGCCCTCGGCGGCTGGGTGCGATCCGATGGCGGGAAGCCCGTGCCAAGGTCCATTCGCCGATGACGGAGCTAGTGGGGCTGGAGGTAGTGGACCTCTCGTATCGTCTCGACGGAATGACAATCCTTGACGGGGTCACACTTGTGGTTCGCTGTGGCGAGATCGTAGCTGTGGTGGGACCGAATGGAGCTGGCAAGACCACTCTCTTCGAGATCATCTCCGGATATGCTCTACCGTCATCGGGGGTGGTCCGGCTTGGGGGCGATCTGATGACCGGGCTGCCTCCGCACGAGGTGGCTGCTTGGGGAGTACGCAGGGTATTTCAGGAGGTTCGGGTCTTCTCACATTTGACCGCACTTGAGAATGTGCTCGTTGGGCTTCGAGTGCCGCTTGGTGAAGGAGCACTGACCTCCCTAGTTCGCAGGAGATGGCGAACTCGACGGGCCGAAGCCATCGAAAAAGCGCACTCTAAACTCAAGACTGTGGGCCTTGAGAACGAGGCGAACCGCGATGCCGGGCAGCTTTCTTTTGGTCAGCAGAAACTTCTCGGTTTCGCGACTTTGCTCGCTTCCGACGCCCGACTTCTTCTACTCGATGAGCCCACTTCGGGATTGGCGCCGGGCGCGATCCAAAGGGTTCTCAAGCTGATTAAGCGACTCGCTGAGGACGAGCGGCGGTCGATCGTGTTGATTGAGCACGATCTTGAGGTTGTCGAACAGATCTGTGATCGTGCTTACTTGCTTCAGCAAGGTCGGATTTTCGCTGAAGGCACTGCTCGATCTGTGGTCACGCATCTCGAAAAACAGAAGGCTCGCTTGACAGGTTTACACGATCTGCCCTTTCGGCACGCAATCGAGGAAGACGAATGCTCTCTGTGAAGAACCTCTTTGTCGCCTACGGGAAACGGGTTGTCCTGCGCGATGCCGCTCTAGATGTTGGTGTGGGTGAAGTCGTTGTACTTCTGGGTCGGAACGGATCTGGAAAGAGTACTCTGCTCAAGGCAGTAGCCGGCTTGGTGACGCCTAGAACCGGTAGTATCAAGATAGATGGTCGGGATGTAGTGTCTTGGCCGGTTTACCGGCGAGCCTCTATCGGTATGAGCATGCTTCTGCAAACGGACGCGATTTTCCCAAGCCTCACGATCCGGCAGAATCTCTTGCTGTCCTCTCCCAAGAAAGCGCCAGAAGATAGCCTCAGCCACCCATTGTTCTCAGTTCTTGAAGAGCGACTCAGCGTTCGTGCCGGACTTCTCTCCGGCGGGCAACAGCGGCTCTTGGCCATAGCCATGATCCTTAGCCAGCGACCCCGTCTCCTTCTTTTCGACGAGCCGGCTGCGGGCCTTGCGCCTGATCTGGCTCCGCAATTATTCTCCTTGCTGGCCACCCTGGCACGCCAGCTGCACTCAAGTATTCTTATGGCTGAGCAACATGAAGAACTGTCTACTACCGTGGCAGACCGAGTCTTCCATATGAAGAGCGGTGTACCGGTTCTCTGGCGACCTGGTGCCGGCCCTGAGCAGGACTGTACGCCTTGCGTTACAGTAAACGATCAGTCCCTTCCGGGAACTCCCATAAGCTAATGGTCCACAAATTTCAACGCGGAATGGGTGAGACGGCTAGGTCGGCAGTCCAACGAGCTCGCGAGAGCCACGGTGCCATAGAAGGTGGAGATGCCCTGGCATACCTAGCTATGACTCGAAGGCACCCGTACGGAGAAGGGTTCTTGCCCTATCCGGGTCTTATTCTGAAGCTGGTTGAGGTGTTGGGAGAAGAGAATCCGCTTGTAGCCGATCTGGGGTGTGGCCCAGGAAACCTCGCCCGTTTATTGCTAGATGCGCATCCTCAACTGCACGTCGCTTGTGTCGACTCGTCAGCAAACATGCTCGACGTAGCCCGAGGGGAAATCGCACACCATGCTGAGGATTCGCGGATTCAGTTCCACAATGAAGATCTAAGGGGTCCACTAACTCTCCAGGAGGTCTCGGTCGCCGTGTTCAAGGGAACCGCGCACCATATCCCCGATCTTGCAGTGACCATCAATAGCATTCAAAGAACTCTCGCCCAGCGTAGCGTCTTTCTGCTTCACGATTTTCGCCGCGATGGTGATCTCCGAACACTCTTGCCTTTTGTGGAGGATTTATTTGCGCTTCTGGAGGACGACTTTGCAATCTGCTCCCGGGTGCTCGGGTACGTCGACTCTCGGCGTGTAAGCTATTCCGGGCAGGAACTCGTCACAGCAATGCGGGAATCCGGTGTCTCGTTGGTGACGACACTTGTATCGCCTGACGAAATAGTGATCGCTGGCACATCCGCCCTTGACCGACTTGAGCAGGAGGCGGTTGCAAATGCGGTGGCAGCGGCTTTTGCAGATCTCGGTTTCAAACCGATGGAGGAAAACCACCATGACAAAGAAAACATTGATGCTGTCTGTAATAGCCGCGGTGGCAATCGTTGCCGCGACTCTGCTCTGGCGTCAGCAAAACGAACATAGAGCGACCACCGAGGCATCGGCCAGCAAGAAGGTCACAGTTGGGGCCAACCTCCCGCTCTCAGGGCCGATGGCCTACTACGGCGAGGAAGTTCAGCGGGGCATCACGCTGGCCTTTGATGGAGAGGACGTTCAAGTCAACTTCGAGGACAACCACAGTGTTGCCCGGGATGCGGTGACTGTATTCCAAATGTTTGCAAGTCGCAGAACTCCCATTGTCCTTTCTTCCAATAGTCCCTTGGGCGCGCCACTTCGAGCTCTTGCAGAGGAAAACAAAGTGGTCCTTCTCGCCCTTGTGACCGGTGCCGAAGACTTTGCCAACGGATATGATTGGGTTTTCCGCGACGCTATTACCCAGGGCGCGGAAGCCCCACCCCTGGCGGACTACGCTTACGATGATCTGAGTATTAGGAGCGTCGCGACGCTAGTAGTCAACGACCCCTACGGACTTGGTGGTGCGAAGGCATTCGGACGCCAGTTTGAAGCGCTCGGTGGGTCTGTGGTCGCGGAAGAAACCTTCGAGACCGCCGACACGGACCTGCGCGCTCAGCTCACGAAGCTCAAGGCTTCGAATCCTGATGCACTCTACGTAGTCGGGCGGCAGCAAAACCTCATAGGCGCGATCGTACAAGCTCGAGAGTTGGCTGTTTCTCCAAACATCCTGACGGCCGACTCCTTTGACTCTCCCTCTGTAATTGAGGGCGTCGGCTCGGCCGGGGAAGGGGTTGTTTTTAGTTCATACGACATTGACCTCACAGCCACATCTGAATCGCGCAGTTTCGAAAAGAAGTTTCTCCTCCGCTTTGGTTCTTCGCCGGGTGTCTACGCAGTTGACGCCTACGTTGCTGGCCGCTATCTCGTCGACATCTTCCACAGGACCGGGGCAGACGCCGATCGCATTCGCGAAGAACTTTCGATGCTCCAGACAAACTCCATTAAGGGCCCTATCAAGGCGACCGAGGATCACGATGTACTCCCGCCAATCGGTATCTTCACAATTGACGACGGCGAGAAAGTCCGCCTGGAAAGCGCGTCGGATCAGGCGAAGAAAGTAGCCTGACGCTTCGCCCCTAGGGGGATCATTGGCATGTCCACCATAGTTCCGCCTAAGGCGCGCATTGAATCAGCAGCCAGGGCGGCACGGTTGCGCGAATGGTCTGGCCAAATCATCCAGCCTTTGGAACAAAGGTATCTGAGTCCCTATCGGGAGAGGGGCCATGGCGATCCTTTTCTCGCAACCAACGCCACGGACCAGATCAAACAAGGACTGCTAGACACGTACAGATTTGCCAGTCTTGCAACGGTATGCCTTGCCGAAGAACTCGGAATGAGAGCAAACGAGATATTGGTCGTCCCCTCACTGCTCCTGCATTACCCTAACCGGGATCCTGGCTCAACCCACCAGACCAAGGTCCGTGTCCATAACAACGTTGGTGGCGCCCTTCGGGAAGGGGCGTACTCGACCGATTGCTACACACGAGGTGGTAACGATTGCAATGAAATCTTGACGCAGTTCAAGCACAAGTTTTCTCCGGCAACATTACGAGAGTTCTTTGTTGACAAGCCAAGCACCCGCACCCAGTGGCTCACAGATCGACATTTTCTCCCTTTCTTGTCGATGGAAAGCTCGACTTGGTCGACCGGACAATATTTTACTGACAGGCAAATGCAGTCTGGCGAGGCCATCGTCTTTTCCGCCGACGACAAAAAGCATCCAAGCGGGGGATTCTCTCGTTGCATCACCGTCTCTGACGGATTTGAGGGGGTTGTCAAGGAAGCGGAAGAAAAGCTCGAGGGAGACGGCCACGTCGGACTTGAGAAATATCTTATGTGGGTCCGATGGGCTCTTGGTGTGGATAGTGCCCTCCTAGACCAAGAAGTGGCGCAACGTCAGAATTGGACTGAACAGATCAATGCAGACCCAAACGGGTCAAACAACAAGTTGATGAACTCCGTTCAACATCGTCACCTTGTTGCTATCTCTTGCTTTGATCCCGTTATCGGCCGATCCGATGGCACTCTGGTTCTCTATCTACGAGAGTTTCCCAGCGAAGATTTTCTCCGCGTCATAGGCGAGTTGGTGGTACCGATCCTCACCCGGTTTGGACGTTTCGACGAGGCATTGGCGGACTACCGCCGTATTCGATCTCAAGCGATGCGCGCTGCAGTCTCCGGCATCCTGGCTCGCTCCATGGCTCACGATGTCGGTTCGCATATGCTCGCCGATTTTCGGTTGTTGCCGATTGATGCCCAAGACACTACCGAATTGGCAGACGCTACCGACAGATTCGCTTACCTTAAGAATTACCTCAGGGAGCGAATGGTTTGGCTTGCCGAAGCTACAAGCGGCGACCCATTTTGGTCGGAGCCTTTGATGCTCTGGGAGGAAGTACTCAAGCCTTTCAAAGAGTCGCCTGTTGCCGAGAGTCTACTTGCCGACCAGTCGGTCACGGAGATTGAAATCAAGGCCACTTACAACAATCGGGAACTCGACGAAGAAGATCTCGCGGTCGATATTCCGACGGGAATCGTTGGCAAGCATGCACTTTACGCTATCTTGGAGAACATTCTTCGCAACGCTGTTCGCCACAACCCGAAGCGCTCGGACCGTATTACGTTGACGATTGAGCTTGCAGATAGCGCCGCTCACCCCGAATTACTGACCATGAAGGTTTTTGAAGACTTCACTTCGCCCACCAAAGAGTTGCTTCAGGAAATCAAGCAGCTATGCGACCCGAAAGAGAACAATGGCGACCAAGGACCTTTGGTCGACGCGAGCGGGCACCGAATCAACAACGGACTTGGAATCAAGGAAATGAGAGTTGGCGCTGCATGGCTGCGGGGCGGTGTACTGCAGAATCGTCTTCACGGTGAAGAGAGTCAGCAGCACGGCAACGATCCGCCTCTTCTACGTCCGATATTGGACGGGGGTAGATTTGGCTATGAGATTCACGTCAATAGACCGGCTGAGCTTCTCCTTGTGAGTCGCGAAGTGACAAACTTATGCACCGATCAAAGAGTCGAGGGCCTCAGGAAGCAAGGTTTCGGACTACAAGCCAGCCTCAGTGCGGACGATCTGGCACAGCTGGGCCGGTACAGAGTTCTTCTGGTGGATCTGAGCGGCAGTGGGGATAAAGGGCAATCTCGTTGGTTCTTGGACGAAAAGTCCCCTCATTTGCCAATGCGTACTTTGGTTTATGACGGTAACTCGCCAGAGAACGGAGGGGTTGACAAGAAATATTTCAAAGCGATCGTCGACGAACTCAAGAAAGGCAAGCCTCCGTATGCTGAGCTAGCAACCGCTCTTTGGCGTAGGGAGGAAAGCGAAAGCTGCTTGTGGGTGCAACTCGAGGACGCCATTATCGCTGGTCAATGGCAGGGGGCGGCAGATAGGCTCAAGCAAAGTAAAGGACCCGATGCTGTCGTGAGCAACGAGCCCCCAAGCGATTGCGATGACGGTAAGATTCTGTTCTACAAACAGCACGAAGACAGGACGAGCGCGAGCTCTGAGTGTTACCCATTCAAAAACTACTTTCCAAGTACTTCCCCTCTGTACAGCGCTCTTAAAGCAGGGCCTCGATCAATCGAGCAAGGTGCCTACTTTCTCTGGGAGCTTATGGAAGCGGCTCTTCTCGATGTAGTCATAGCCGATGAGCGTCTGGAGAAATACCGAAGTGGTGACGGCCTGGACTTGGCGGGAATCACAATTGAGAATTTCAAGGTGCCGGCCAAGCCCACCAAGGACGAACTCAAGGCGATGATCGAAGAAGCTTGCGAGCCATGTACGATTTTGGTTCATTTGGGTCTCTTGGAGAGTGCTTTTGCAGGTGATCGTCAGAAAATAACTGAGTGGTGCAGCTGTGTTAGTCGAGGCCGCAAGCGCCTGGTGGTCATGACGGATCGCGGCGGGGACAGTAGCAATCTCCCTGGCTCTTTACGTTACCTGCCGTATTCGGTGATCGCGGGTTCAATCACGGGCACAACGCTGGGCAAGCACACGCTGGCGAGAACGATCTTCAGCTCGGTCGCGCCGATTGACGACAGTGGATCTTGACAGTGAATGGAATCAAGAGCTGGCCGAATCCGAGCGATATTCTGTGGTGGTGTAGATGACTATTGTCCTGTTCGAGCACCCTGAAGACGTTCAGCAAAAGAAAGTTCTGTGGGGCGGAACCCTCGTCATCTGTTCCCAGACGGATTGGCAAAGTGCTCTTGATTCTCTTAATAACGGAGAGCAGGTGGTCATCGGTTGGCACGGTGCTGGAGGCACTGTTGATAGCGGACTAGTAAGGCAGGTTGCGCTAGTGGAGAAGTGGCTTGTTGCCCCATATGGCAGTGCCGATATAGACATCAAAACATGGGACGATGGCGCGATTAATAATCCGTCGTTGCTGAAGATCTTGAAGCAAAACAACCGTCGATGGAGTGGCGGGATGATGTTTGAAGAATGTGTCTACCCGGCGCTTCAAGTGTGGATCGCTTATCAACTTGGCGCGGTGGACAACGAGCAACTAGCGAAGCAAACCAAGGGTCTGAAAAACCACAGAGCTAGCCGTGGGTCGCTGTGGTCGCTGGAAGTAAAGGAGAAGAGCAAGTACCTAACTGATTTGATTACTTCCACCCACATGCGTGAGGATCACTTTGCGACATCGATCCTTGAGGCCTATAAGGAATTTCGAGCTAGCCTGGGTTACGAAAACGATTCTGCAGATGGTGCCCCAGTGAAAACCGAGTAGCCTGGAGTTCTCAAACCCTAGCTTCAGCCTCAGAGGCGTTGTTCTATATTGCCGGGTATCACCTCTTAAGGCGCAGTGTTTTGCGCAGATCGGCGGTTAACTCTTTCCGGATATCTCCCCTTTGCCATTTGGTGGATAGCTTAAACAGCTGGACCTCAAACAGGTCGGATCGGGGTGTAATCAAGCTGCCGCCGCTCTCCTCTGATTGGCGAGCTACAAGCTCCAGAAACGACTCTCGGCGTATTGCCTCGTACAGGTGCCCCCGACCTTCACCCGGCGAGGTTTCTACCCGAAGGCTTACCGCCTCGAACAGCTTAGGTTGGGAGTCGTAGTCGATCTCACGGACAGCCAACCAAGCGGCCAGCGGGTCATGGAGAAAACACCATCTAGGCTGCCCTTTGAGTCCACCACTGCCCCCCAGTCGGGCTGTGCGATATTTTTGTGACAGAAGCTCTTGGTTTTCTTTTCGTTTATCTAGGTTCGCAACAGTGACGCCTCTGCCGGTTTTCGGCGCGAGCGGGTCAAAGGGGGGCGGGTAGGTAGTGGAGTGGAACAGGAAGTATTTGCCTAGCAGACAAGCAACTGCCTTGGCCAGAGAACTACATTTCTTGTACTCCCAATACCAGCGCAAATACATGTGCTCAGTGATATCAAGAGGCACGAGGATCAGTTGCAGGGGGGGATCCACTTTGCTGCTTTGCCTTGCCCGTTTTAGGGAGGAGAGCACAACCGCCATCGCATGCGGATCCGCGTGGGTGTTGAATTCTGCGGCGTAAGATACGTTACCTGACACCCCTACGGCACCACCCATGACGACGAAACGCTTCCACCGAAGGGGACTCCAAAAGTCTCTTTGTTCGTCTTCCGAAAGTGAAAGTAGGAACAGCGCCAAGTTTGTAAGTGGCCCAGTGCAAAGGAGATCTCGATGAGTGTTCTCGTTCGGCGTTTCGTTTAGGATACTCCTGTAGAGTTCGGACGCAGGCGGCGGCTTACCGTTACGGAGAAAAGCGAGCTGAGCTTTGCAAAAGGTTTCCGGATTGCTTTCTGCCAGGAGAGCCGCCATGGGCACGTCTCCCAAGCCATCTCGCCCGTGCACGCTTGCCGCCGACGGTCGTTTGCCGTCGAGTGAAGCGCTCGCTCCACGGTAAATGGTTATGTTCTTTGAGCGGGAGGCATCCAACAACCCATGCTCTTGCGCTAGCGCACAAACTTTGGCGCCGTTAGCGGTGGCTTGGTTTACTCCCACGTTCCCGGCGACAGTGGCGATATCGATCGACTCGTACACATTCGAGGCGATAGCGAGGAGGATTGCCAAAGCATCATCACACCCGGGATCACAGTCAATGAGTAAGTGGCGCGTTACCGGCCCAGAGTTTTTGGTCAGATCTTCCCCCACGGTGCTGAAATGACCGTAATCGCATGAAGATCGTCTGCCCCAACGACCTTCACACTGATCTGCAGACCTGGGGATGTCTCATCATCGAAGAGTTGGTTGGCTAGATAGGTGGTTGGCGAGTCACCGCTGGTCTGCTCACGGAAATGACGCTCCGATCCGTCATCCGAGAAGCACTGGCTGCGTAACTCGGATTTGAGGACATCGTCCAGTAAGTTGAGCAACCAGATGCGTGCTAGCTCGGGTCTCGCCGCGATCCAATCCTTCGCGCCAGGCAACAGAATCCCCTTGGAATCGAACTCTTCGATATGGCTGTCGCCGTAAGACTCCTTTAGAGCGTCGTAGACCGGTGTCGGAAGTTCAAAGCTTTCTTCGCTAATTTCGTACGTCACATCAATCAGGTCTCTTCCATCGGCCCTACTGAAACCGGCATGAAGATCGGTAACGACGGCCTGACGCCAGAGGTGAACTTCTTGGGCCCCGAGCAGGTCGTAGTAGTTCTCAAGGGAGAAACGTTCCTGCAGTGCAGCGAGGTAAGCCTGCGATCCGGCGGGAGTTTGCGACATCATATTTTCGAGCTCGTGGATTCGCCTGTGGACCCAATTCTGCCTTTGTTCTAGATGGGCTCGATGAGTTTTGATGCGGAACTTGCTCCCGGCCCTACAGCGATGGACATGCATCGCATCGAGCAACCTCAAAAGACAGCCACACTTCATGAGATTGACTTGGTTGCCTGCGTATGGGGCGAACTCCTCGAGGCTTCTGATGTCACTTGCCAGCCAATCTAAATCAACCGACTGATCGCGCCATTCGCTAAGTGAATCAACATCCTCCTCGGGGACTCCGCTGGAGTTGCGCCAAGCGGTCCTTGCATAGTCAGAGGCGAACTTGAGGTTGAAGTGGAGTTCGCCAACATCAGCCCGAATCAATGGAGCCGAGGACTGATGATGCCTGCACAGCAAACCCGCAAGACGGATAGCCGGGATGGTTTTATTGGAGTCCGGGATCTCGTTTCGCTGACCCCAGAGTTGGTTTGCTTCGTCGTTCGTAAGAGCGTCCACCTCTAGCAGCCAACCAAGTCCAAACGCCTGGTAGTACCGAAGCAGTAAGCGTTCCGAAATGCTCCCGTGGACATCTCGAATGCTTGCCGCGTCAACGCAGTACTCGTCGCCTCGATGGCCGACGTCATGTAGCCAGATGCCCAAAGCAAGGATGACTCGCTCAGAGGTAGTGAGCCCTTGGTCGGTACTCACTGCAGGACCTAGGTCTGAGTTCCGGGCACCGAGAATCTCGTTGGCAAAACGCCAAAGATCCGAGATATGCGGATGACCGTGATCCACCATCTCAGGGAGTGCCTGCCCGTGCCATAGAATTTCCGGCTCGTTCTGCCAGCGACGTATGGACCCCAGAAGCTTTTGGAGCGTGCCTTGCTTCGCAAGAGGACCCAACTCCCGATCATCCGGAGCGAGCCAAGCATCCCAGAACATTGACCCGAGAGTTTCCGTGAAGGCAAGGTGGTAATACCATGGCAAAGCGGCCAGGTCACTCTTTCTGATAACCCGGTCGACCCCTTGCAGCCCCCCTGTTGCGGTAATGGTTTCAATTGGCAGGCCAGTTGTGAGAAAGACTAGTGCCTGCGGCATGTAATCTAGGTACACTTTGGCGAGATCCAGGCCACTCGGCTGATCCGGACCCAGTGAATAGTCCTGGAGGATAATGTCTACTGTTGATAGCTCCAGGTCCTGTTCGCCATCTGGCTCTAGTAGGTTTTCAACCTTGATAGTGGCGTCTGGGTTACGAAGCTTATCGAAACCGTTTGACACAACATACCAACTCGCGTTTTTCCAGAATCGAATCCCCAACTCGACAGGCAGTAGTTCATTGTAGGCGAAGATTTCCTTGGGGCAGTTGTCAACGACGAGCACCTTGATCTCAAGGTCTCGATACGGGCTTGCTGCGCCGTCAACATCCCCGTCCAGGCAAAAACCTGCCAGGAACTCGAGACCGAGACGAGTGAACTCGTAGCGATGCAATGCTTCTTGATCTTCCTCAATCGAGAAGATACTTCGGTGGCGTTTTCGCACCGAGTGACTTAGACCCTGGATTGCCTTCCCGCGGGTCCGGAGAGTCTGAAGAAGTAGTGATGTCGCGGTTGTCTGGGTTCTTGGTGCGCTTGGGTCTGACCAACGGTAGTTGGGGTCCGGGTAGCGGCTCTTCGGAAATGGCCAAGCAACTCCCAGAATCTTCAGGAGCTTTCCTACACGGTCGTCTTCGGCGGAGAGGTTATTGGGGTCTTGTGGTTGGATCCCAGTCAGCCAGGTCTTGAGCTTTTCTTGAATTCCGTTCAGCTGCGCGTCGTAGACACCTGGTGGAACGCTGGGGAGTGTAATACTCTGGGATACCATCGCAAATCGACGCCTCGAAAAGATCTTTGTGGCTATGTTACTTCAGTGTCTTTGGTAGGTGACGGTAGAGAGCAGAATGGAAGGCATTTTGTGCAACCGGAGGAATAGCGAATGAGTATCCAAGTTGTTCACCCGACAGACCTTGAATGGAAGTCCAGCAAGCGAGTCAAGGGCTGGGAGTTCCGGCGGCTAAGCGGCATCGGTGGCCAGCCGATAGGTGGACCAACGGCTTTACACTGCCGGAGTAGGGAACCGGTGAGCTATCCAGCTTGGGTGTCCAGTCACGATGTTGACTATCTTGTAGTAGCTGGGGATCTGACCCTGAATGGACAACAACTCAGTAAGGGAGACTACGCTCAAGTTGGCCGCGGAGAGGATCATCTCCTCAGTTCGGATCGGAACGGTGAGATCTATTGCTTTGTCCCCGGTAGATACATAGTTGCTGACGAAGTTATGGATCTGATTAGAGCGGGGAAGATTCCCGAAGAAGCTGCAGAGACACTCGGTCGCCGTCCTTGGATTGACCATTTGCGTCGTCAAGCTACGCAAGAGATTGAGACAGTATTGGTGGAGGTAATTAGAGATTCTCCGTCGGCAGTGATACGAACGCTGTGCATTGGCGTAGCCAGGGGGTTCAGTTCAGAGGGCTTAGTCAATGCTGTGCAAGAAGCACTCAAGTCGGCGCCGACTCTCTATGACCGCACCGGGGCTGTGCTCTGGCTTGCGGCGCGCGAGAGGATGACCCCCGATGAGTGGAGGCAACACTTCCAGATCATGAGCGCTGACCCCGATGAGACGTTGGCGATGATGAGGATGTTTCACGGTGCAGCCAACAACAACGAACTCACTCGGTCGGTCAAAGACCGGATTGACTCGGGAGAATTTGACTATTCCCGTCCATTCTATGACTTCACTCTTCGGCTACTCGACCAAAGTTATTAGGGGGGTTCAGCTTCCACACGCGACTGGGGGACTGGACACCGGTTTGTTGTCGCCTTGGCTCGTGGTAGGGAACCAGAAACAAGAAACTGCGAGAACCACTGGTAGCACGCATACACTGGAGGCAACGTTATCCCATGCCAATCGTAGCGAGACGTGGGTTCTCGTTCCCAGGTCGTTGGGCGAGCCTTTACAGGCCGATTTGGAGCCGTCTTAGGTGGTTTCAGTGTGGGGCCAGTGGACCGCTTGCTCCGTCTGATAGAGAGCTATCCTGGGGGGTGCGGCCGAGGATCGCAGGGAGACGACGTAGGGGGCTGGCAAGTTGCAGAGTTGGCAACTGCGATCAGTTGGATCGAACGCCAAAATTATCGTGTAGCGCGAAGCGAACGTTTGACAAAAGTAAGAAGCTCCTTCCCATTCATCAACCCATAACGCATCTCTACCATCGACCCATCCCCCCGCAACACCAATGTCGCGGGAAACGCCTGGACGCCCAACGAAGCAATGACTTCAGGATGGCGTTCCCACTCCAGGTATACGGTTTCCGCATGTTCGCGTGCCCAGGTGTGGACTTGCTTATCGGCGAGGCCGCCGCGTTTGTAGGCCTGACAGGTGGGGCAGAAGTCAGCGGTGACGACGACCAGGACGAGGCGGTCGTTTTGTGTGGCTCGGTCTAGGGCTTGTTCTAGGGTGACGTTTTCATCAAACATCGTGGGGGTGTCGGCGACCACCCAGAAGTACCAGATTCCGTAAGCGCCAGCAGCAACGAGAAGAAGGATCTTGACCGTTTTTGTGAGATTATTAGGCATCAAGGGTTGTCCGGGCGAGACCAGGAATTGGTTCTCTGCAGCAAAATCAACCCATCGCTGCGGCATAGGCATCCTTCTTCTGATTGTGGGGGAACAAAAAAGCCCCAGCTCGGATTGAGCTAGGGTCTGGCATTCAAGCTAAGGATTTTTTGGTTGGTGTCAAGTGCTTACGGAATTTGTCAACAATCTTGAGACAGCCGTATCGTCGTCTAATGGCTCATGCACGATTTGACAGCAGCTCGGAGCGTGACAACATGGTTACTTCAAATGGTCGAGTTAGCCACTGAATTAGCACCAGCCATAATCATAGGCCTAGCGGTGGGCGGAGTTATGGCATATCTTGAACGGACCGCGTTTCGCCGCTTGTCGCGATGGCGTATTCTCGTTGCCATCGGATGGGGTGCTGCTGCTATGTGGGGCGTCACAGTTGTTTGGGTGACAAAGACACTCGACCAAACGTTCGTACAAGCAATGGCCGGAGTGATTGCTGCACTGTTGGCAAAATGGCTTGTGAGCCGCGCCTGGGGTCGCGGTACAAGCAGCGAAACGCGGCCCGCTCCTCAGGATTAGTAGACGAATTACGTTTTCAGGCACTCGTCCTTGAAACGCCGACTGAAGCTCTCTTACGGACAGCTTGTCGATACGGGCTCTCCAGGACGAGTGAGTCTCCTCCGGAACCCTGGCTGGCGAGAAAAAGTAGTTGTCGCTTGTTAGACCGCGCTGTATGTCATGGACGCATACAAGATATTGACACGACACAACCAAGGCAGTTACAGTTTCACTGTTCAAAAAAAGTGAAGGGGATGCTTCCTTCATTAGATTGAGGAGGGGACCTGGATGGATAATCACCTAAAGAGGCAACCATTTTTGTTGATCTTGAGCTTACTTTTGTTCTCAACGCAGGCCGTTGAGGCGCAGGACTGTTGGTCGAATTGCGGCGATGAGTACCTCGAAGCTCTTTATAGGTGTGATGACGTAAAGGACACCTGTTTTGGCAGGTGCAACCGTGACTGGGCTATTTGTGCGGGTGCCTGTTTGGCCACCGGGGGAGGGATAGCACTATGTGAGGGTGTGTGCTTAGGTGTACGCATCCGCTGCGCCAATGACTGCTGGGACGACCACGATCAATGCACCAGTTGGGCTACTCAAGACGTCCAAGGATGCTGGGATGACTGTCAATACTGGGACGGCGAAGACACCTCTCCTATTATCCTCGACCTGGACGGCATGAATGGAATTCTTCTGAGTTCTCTAGAAGGCGGAGTGCAATTCGATATCGATGCTGACGGACGAGCCGAGTCGGTTTCTTGGACGTTGAGCGGAGAGAAAGTTGATATAGGAACGAAGAACAGCAACCCAAATATGCAGGCCGGAGAAACCCCTCAGTTGCATGGGATTCTAAGCGGGAGACACCCCGCAGGTCTGCGACTGATTGATGGTTCACGCTTCTACGAGGTTGTCGCGCCGAGGCCCAAGAGCGACACCCCGCCGCAGGCTAACTCCACCCAGCCACTGGTTGTCGTCGGCCATTTCAATCTACTGGAAAGCAAATCATTGCCTTTGCAAGAATCCTTGAAAGGAAATGATTTGCAGGTCGAGCGTTTGTCGGCGACCGGAGAGTTAACTAGCACGAATGGTGAAATCTATTTCGTGAGGGGAGAACTAACGCGCCGTATAGAAAAACTACATCCTGACTCGCTGGAACTTCTTGAAATAAGCGGATACGCCGACGATCTGGAGAAAGCAAAGCAGGGGATACAGAGAGACACAGGGGTACAGCAAGGCTCCAACAGCGATGCTTTCCTGGCCCTCGACCGAAACGGAAATGGAGTAATCGACGACGGTTCGGAACTATTCGGGAACGCGACACCTCTCATCGCTGGCGGCCTAGCCAACCATGGCTTCGAAGCACTTGCCGAGCTGGATCAAGGTGTGAACGGTGGAAATGACAACAACCGAATTGACGCCGGAGACAACGGTTTTCGAGATCTGCTGTTATGGACGGATTTCAATCACAACGGAGTCTCAGAAGGGGCAGAACTTCAAACTGCTTCGGATGCTGGCCTGCAATGGATTGACCTGAATGTAGTGGAGAACAGAAAGAAGGATCGATATGGAAATGAATTCCGGTTCAACACGAATGCCAGAGTCAAGGTGAATGGGCACACACGAACCGTGCGTGTTAGCGATGTTTTTCTCTTGGGCGGGAACCCTTAGCGACCAACTTCGACACGAGACGGATTGTCGAGTTTGGGTCGCTGTCAGGATTGACGGGGACTAGTCGTCGGCGATTTCGACCAAGGTCACCGATTCGCCCAAGATGTCCGCCAAAGATTTGCCAGTAAACCAGGACACCACCATCGGGATCCCGGCCAACAGCACGGTACCCAAGGATCCAAGCCAACGTTTGGCAGCTTGTTGTGCGGTCAAGGGTAGGTCGGAGAGGTCGCGGGAGATCAGGCCGACGGAGGCCATGCCCGGGGTGCGTCCCCAAAAGAGCAGCGAGATGACGTGGTAGAGGAAGGAGAAGGTGAGGACGAAGAGCAAGACACCGGGGAGCAGGCGAACCCGCGGGGCGATGCCCAATAGATCGGCTCCGACCAGGGCGATCAAGGCGACAGCGAGCATGGCGGCGAAGTCGAGCAAGCCGGAGGTCAACCGCGCCAAGATCGGTACCTGTGTTGGGTCTAGCGGTTGGTTCGGCGTCTGGTCATGGGTAGCCGAGGTGGGGTCGACTTCTGGATCGGGCAGGTCTTCAGTGGATGGTTCTGCGCTTCGACCAAACAGTGCACCCAACCCTTTGCGCTTGGGTGCATCTTCTAGCGACTGCTCACCTTCCCTTTCCGCCACGACCTCTTCGTCGAGCGGTTCTTCAAACAAGACTTGCTGAGGGACTTCCTGCGGTGTGTCGTCGATATCGCGAATTTCGAGGTTTTCCAGAGTGATACGCGGTGGGTGAATGCGCATATCCTCTGAGGCAGAAGACTCCGGCTGTGTTTGTTGAAGGGCTCGATCGACGCCCAATTCCTCGACATGCTGTCGCTCGGGAGCAGACTCAGCGCTGTCAGCAGGATCACTGGACGGAAGCGGATCGAAAAGAGACGGTCCCTGTCGGTTGTCGCTCATTGGTGTGCTCTCGCCACGGCACGGCAACCGGAATTGGCCCGGCGTCTCAAACTGATCATTGGTTGAACCCTCACCCGGTTAATCCCTCGTTGGGGGACTTTATCGCTGAGGCAGGTACTTGACGAAAATTCGGTAGCGTAGGTCTTGACCACCACCGACGTATTGCTCAGAAAAACGCAAGGCTTGCAGGATTTGCTGATCCCGGGGAGCCAGCTTAGAAGCCTCGCTGAACGACTCGACCGCGGACTCGACGCTACCGCCGGCCAGCGATCTGCGCGCCATATTGAAGTGCGAAGCGACCAGGAGGTCGCGCACCGCCGGGTTGTTCGGCGATTCACGAAGAGTGCGCCATAGGGGGGCAATTGCAGTGGAGTAGTCACCGTCGCGATAGGAAAGGTAGGCGTCTGCGTAGGGCTCCATGCGCTGCTGGGCGGCGCTCAACAGGGCGGCTTGATCGCCGGCGAGAGGAGCTATCTCGGCCGCTTGATCCAGAGCTTCAACCGCTCGATGAAATACCCCGGTTTCGAGTGCGGATCTCCCTTGGGCGATCAAGGCATCCCGAGCAGCGATCTCTTCTGTTGATGGTTGACCTTCTTCTTCGGCGCTGGCGGCGGCGACCTCATCGGACTCAGCCTGCCACTTTTCGATCAGTGCTTGTGCCTCTCCGTGGCGGGCGTCGGTGGCCGGGATTCGTTCCAGCACAGCCAGGGCGGAATCTAGGCGTTCATGGGTGTACAAAGCTTGTGCTCGATCAATCGGATGGCGAGCGACCGTCTCGGACGAGTCACCTCCGGCGTTGGGAAAAAGATCTTTCCGTTGATTGAAAATGAACCAGCCACCGATGGTCACCAGAGCGAGAGCCAAGCCAGCGATCACCAAGAATTTGGGGCTGAGGCTGATCTTGCGTTTGCTCGAAGCCTGGCGTGAGGCTTCAGCAGTCGTGCCCGTAGAGTCGTCGCTCGAGGCAACGCTGGCCCGTGTCGCCTCCCGAGCGTCGGGCACTGGTATCGGAGGCGGAGGGGGAATCGCCTCGGTCGGTTCTGCACGAAGGTCTTGGCTTGAAAGTTGGTCCGTTTCAGGGCTCGCCTTGCCTGCTTTCAGTCTCTCAAGGTGCTCCTGGGCGCCAATGTGATTAGGCTGCAGCTCCAAGGCAGCCACCAAGTCGGCGCGTGCGCCCTCGGTGTCTCCAGACTCGATTTTCTCCAGTCCGGCGTGAAACAGCTCCTCTGCTTGCCGATCTCGCTCGGCCAAGCGGCGTCGGGCTTCTTCGATCTTTTCATTGGCTGTGGCGTGATCTAGGTCGATCAAGAACACTCTTGACCAGGCGTCGATCGCGGTCTGGAAGTCCCCGCCATCGAATGCTGTCTGTCCCTCGGCGAGCAGCGCTGCGACCCGGTCATCGGGCTGGTCATCGAGCTGGGGGTCGCTGGGCTCTTCGTCTGGGGCCGGTTCTGCGATAGTAGGCTCTTCGTTGGCAGGACCTTCAACAAGCGTTTCTTCAGCGGTTTTTTCGACTACGGGCGCGACGTCTGACTCTTCAACCGACTCCTCTGCAGAATCTGACGCCGTTGTCCCCGCGCTGGCCGCAGACTCGACATCCAATAGTTCGGTGTTGGACATCAATTCGATGGTGGAGTCACTTTCGCCGATGACTGCGGTTTCTACCGTCTCGATCGGCTCAATGATGGTCGAGTCGCTGGAGGCTTTGAGGACCCCAAGGCCAGCGAGAGTTGCCAGATCGGCAACTTCGACCCCATCTTCCGTCGCGTTGTTGATCCGAGAGCGCAGCTCTGTCACCGGACCAAAGCTCGGGTCCAGGCGTTCGATGAAGGTGCAGCCCATCAGGGCGTCGTCGTAGTTGCCATCGGCAACCTCGCGCAACATCGACTCGAAAGTCGATAGCACCCGACGTTGGACGTCTTCGGCGAGATCAAGATTCCCAGGATAGTTCAAACGTGTTGCCCCTTAGTTCGCAAGACTGCTGGGTTATGGTAGCAAAGGAGAGGCCAATAAGAGTGTGTTCAAAAAGGGGTACGGTCAAGAGGTGCAGGCCCACCGAGGGAGTGACCAAAATCGTAAGAGGGACCAGATGTCCGTGAGTTTCAAGCTTGTTATCGGAGTGGAGTCTTTGCAGGGTGAGTCCTCTCGGTGGATCGGTCGCAGGTCGGCTAGATTTCGATGATCCTGGAAGCGGTTCCCAATATCAGTGAAGGGCGTGACGTTGAACGGATTGCCTCTTGGGCCCAGTGGTGGGAATTCCAAGACAGTGTTGGCCTGCTCAACTACTCCTCGGATCCGGATCATCACCGATCGGTATTCACTTTGGTTGGCGAGCGCGACCCGTTGATCCACAGTTTGGTCGAATGGTTAGGCGAGGTCTTACCGTCGATCGATCTTCAACATCACTCTGGGGTTCATCCGCGCATCGGAGCGGCGGACGTGATGCCCTTGGTGCCGTTGGGTTCCACGACGATGGCAGAGGCGGTCGACGCGTCTCGCGAACTGGCAGCTGCCCTCGCTGATCGTCATCGTCTGCCGGTCTTTCTCTACGGTCGGGCGCTTGATGACGACTCGGTCAAGGCGGGAAAGCGTGCTCAACTGGCACAATTGCGGCGCGGTGGTTTGGAGGCCTTGGCTACCAGGATCGAGCAGTCTTCTGATTGGCGCCCGGACTATGGGGATCAACGACAGGAGGGTGGACCGTTGCACCCACAATGGGGTGCCAGTGCGGTCGGTGCTCGCGATTTTTTGGTGGCGTGCAATGTCTTGCTATCCGGCGGCGACGTTCTTGCGGCCGGGGCCGTTGCCCGATCGGTACGCCAATCTAATGGCGGTCTTCCCGGCGTCCAAGCCATCGGTTTCTACCTGGAGTCTCAAGACAAAGTCCAGGTATCAATGAACCTGGTGCAGATCGAGAAGACCTCGGTGCCAAGGGTCGTAGCGGAGGTTGAGAGGCTGGCGAAGTCGAGGTCCTTGGTGGTGGATCAAGTGGAGTTGATTGGCCTGGTGCCGCGGACCGCTTTGGACGGCGTCTCGCCTGCCCATTTCGGCTGGCGCCAAGAACAGGTGTTGGAGACCCGCTTGGAGGAGTGCGGTTGGGTCGGGGTTTTGTGAAGCGCGCCGCTTCTTGACCCGCGGTGATTTCCTACTGTGGGGTCATTGAGATCCTTCGACTCCTTTCGCTACGCTCCAGTCGCTCAGGATGACATTACTGGTAGGGATCTTGTCAGAACGGGAGGGGGTAACCCCTCCCCTGCAAAGAAGGGGAAATCCCCCGAAAGCGCGATACTGGTGGCGGGTCTTCGTAGGCGAGGCCTTTGCAGCCTCCCGCTCTTCAGAACCGGTGGAATATGTCTTCTCGGCTGTGGGCACCCGTTTCGCTAGCAAGACAACAAGGGCTCGATGCTGGCCGGTGGGTTCTCGTGGGTGAGGCCCTTCCGGCGCTTCAGAACAAGTCGAGGCGCTGAACGTAATCGCTTCTTGATTTCCGTGCGGGGATCCGTGCGTGAGAGATCAGATCCCCCTCTTGTCATCCTGAGCGAGCTTGCGAGTCGAAGGATCTCGATACCCCAGAAGGGCCTCACCACGTCATCCCGGCGGAGGTTGGGGCTGGGGAGCCGGGATCTGTTTGCGCTAGTGAGGGGATAGATTCCCGTCCCACTCCCTTCCACTTGTGGGGATGACAAAAGATGCGATCAGTCAGCCCGGGGGGGTAAGCCCTCCCCTACAAAAGAAGGCGGAATCCCATCTGACCGGATCGCAACAAGGCGCCGAAGGCGCGATTAGAAGACGCTCTTGCTGCCTTCCGAGATTCCTGGCTAGCGTCGAAGGGATGGAATTTTGAGCCCCGCTGCAGAACACTCGATCAATAGGTTCAGCCTACGTTTACGCGTCTCCTCCCGTTTGGCGCTCATCACCCAATGGGTGGTGGCCTTCTGGGTCGACGGAGGGAGCTGTTGCCAGAAATCCCAGGCTTCTTGGTTTCGTTGGATCTGTTGCTCGAATTCCTTGCTCAGCTCGACCGTTTCTCGCTCGTAAGAGTAAACCTTGGAACGCTCAACAGATTTCTTGTCGTAAGCGGCAAGTCCCGCCGCGGTGACCAGTCCTTCCTTCTGAAGCGCTTCCATTTTTTTGATGTTTACCGCACTCCAGATGCTTTTCGGCCGGCGAGGAGTGAAGCGAATCTTGTAGCTTTGGTCATCGATTCTCTTGCGAAGACCATCGATCCAACCGAAGCAAAGAGCTTGATCTACCGATTCTGACCAGGTCATGCTGGGCTTGCCAGTGGCAACTTTGTAGTAGCCGACCCATAGTTCAGTTTCAATCTGGTGGTTCTCTTGGAGCCAGGTCCGAAATACGTTCGCGGTAGGGAAGAAGCGAGGGTCGCTCATCGACAAAGCCTACATAACTTAGCGGTCTTACGGTTCAGGCACCGCGACGATCATCTCCTTGTTTGTCATCCTAAAGCGAGCTTGCGAGTCGAAGGATCTCGACACCCCAGAAGAACCTCTGCCGCGCATTTGTGGAATCACCACCACGTCATCCCGGCGGGGGTTGGGGCTGGGGAGCCGGGATCTGTCTGATGCGGGGATAGATTTCCGCACCACTCCCTCCCACCGGCGGGTATGACGAAAGAAGCCATCAGTCCGAGGGGAGGGGATAATCTCCTCCCCTACAAAGAAGGCAGAAATTCGATCTAACGGTTTCGCTATAGAGCAACGAGGAATCGATGCTGGGTGGTGTCGCTCTTCTTAGGGGAGGCCTTTACGGCCTCCCGCGCCCTTCAAGAGGAGGCTTGCAACCCAGCCAAGATTCTGCGCGGTAGGTTGTCAAACGACCCGGAGGACATAGTCAAGACCAGATCTCCAGGCCGGACGTTCTCCAAGGTGATCTCCAACAGTTGGTCGTTGGATTCTGCACAGGTGGCTTCGACCCCACGATCTCGCAGTTTCTCGGTCAGCCGATCGAGATCCAGCCTTTGATCGTCGCCCAGTCGTTCGGCGTGAAAAATCGGCGCAAGTAGCACGACTTCCGCTTCGGAGAAGGCACCTAGGTAAGCCTGAAAGAACATCTCTCGTCCGGCGGTGAGGCTGCGAGGCTCGAAAAGAGCCACCATCCGGCGTCCAGGGTAGGCGGCACGGGCGCCCTTAAGCGTGGTGGCGACAGCAGTCGGGTGATGGGCAAAATCATCGATCACCACCACGTCGTTGGCCTGACCGACCACTTCCATGCGGCGTTTCACCCCTTCAAATCGGCCTAGGGATGTCGAGATTTTGCTGGGCGGATGGTTGTCCATGCGTAGAGCACCGTAGACCGCAAGGGCGTTCTCCACATTGTGGCGACCGGCAATGCGTAACCGCACTGGAATCGGTTCCTCATCCACCATTCTCACTACGAAACGCTGACCTTCGGCGTCTGCTTCCAAGTTCTCTGCGCGCAAGTCCAGATCGTCGTTGGCGTCACCAATTCCGTAGGTCAAAACTGGCGCACGAGCGGCGTCCAATACTTCATCGATCCCAGGGGCAGTGCCGCAAGCGAGAATGAGTCCGTTCTCCGGCACAATCGAGACCAGTTGACGATAGGCGTCGAGTAGTGACTGGTGATCGGGATAGAGATCGGCGTGATCCCATTCAACGCTGGTCAAAATCAGGGTATGCGGTCGGTAGTGGAGAAACTTCGGTCCACGGTCGAAATATGCGGCGTTGTACTCGTCGCCCTCAATGATAAAGCGATCCCCGGTGCCAGCGTTGAAACTCCGACTCAGATTGGTGGGGATCCCACCGATCAGATAACCAGGGTCGTGGTGCAAATCGGAATATGCCCAGGCCGCGATCGAAGTGGTGGTGGTCTTGCCGTGGGTACCGGCAATCACCAGTGGTTTTCGATCCTCCAAGAAGAAACGCGCTAAGGCTTGCGGCATCGAAATGCGCTCAATCCCGCGGCGCTCGACTTCGACCGCCTCAATATGACTTCTCGGCACCGCGTTGCCGATCACCACCAAATCTGGATCGACTTGATCCAAGTTGGTGGGGTCATAGCCGGTGATGGTTTCGATTCCGGCGTCTTCGAGCAGAGTACTCATCGGCGGATAGATCGGTCCGTCCGATCCGGTCACTTGATGCCCAGCCTCCTTGAGCAAACAGGCCAAAGGAGCCATGCCAGTACCGCCGATCGCGACCAAATAGATCGAAGAGGGAGAAGTGTTCACGGCGTGGAGTTTGCCACACAGTGAAGCCACCGTTGCGTGGAATATCGGAGGCTATTCGGAGGCGAATTGATTTAGGTCGAGACGGGCCGAGGTTACCCCAGATGTTTCATTGAGGGTGTCAAAAAAAGCCCCAGTAAACAGGTATTCCCCTGGCACTAGATGGAAGGTACTACTGACCCTGAAAGCGTCGTTGGGGCGAATGCCTCTAGCTCTCTCGACTCGCACTTCAGACGCTTCGAGTTCGCGAAGCTCGATCAATTGACCGTTGACTTGGTAGGCCGCGATGAAGGGCTCGAGTTTGGCGATCAGTTGATCACCATCCAACATCATTCCTATCTTCTCGGCTGGCGTCGCAATCGTGACGCGAATCTTGATGTTCTCCCCATCTTGGAGGCCGCTTCCCGATAGATGGACGGGGAACGAACCATAACTACCGGGTAGCAGGGACATTCTCTCCACCTGATTGAGGAGCAGGGATCTCTTGTCGAGATCGACATAATTGCGTTGGTAGGACAAACGGGCCAGCGGGTGGCCTTCCACCTTGACCTTCATGCGGTGGTGCAGACCGTCTCTGCCGTGCGGGACAAGTACTGTGACCTCATACACTGGCTCCTCAAAGGCACGATGGAAAACATACGAAGGGTCGTTAAGAACCACTCGATGCCCACCGGTATGGATCGACATGTTCCTGGCCAAAGAGCCTAAAGAAAGAAAGTGTTCATACCCCGAGGCAACAGCGGCGGTTTCCATGTACTCGCCAATCAAGCCGATGTCGGTGGCCGAACTATCGGCAGACCCGTAGCGCAAGGTGAGACCGGACATGTCGGAGGCGTGAAGAACAACTCCAGCCGCAGCAGCCAAGGAGCCCAGTTCCCAAGACGCGCGAGTTGCTTGGAAGACGTCCTTAGCTGGGCAGTCTTGGGCCACGGAGCTAAAACTGGTTCCATGAACCCAAACGACCGTCTTGCGACCGGGGAGGGGAGCCAAACTTTCAATGAGTTGTCTTAGCTTGTTGGTCTGTCCAACCATCCACTCGGCCTGCATTCGGCAACCGGAGCCCCGAAACCTCTTGAGTTGCTCATCCTCACCAGTAGCGGTTGTTGGGCCTGCATTGGTTTGAGACGGATGCGAAGCTGCGTTGAATTCTCTTGCTTTTTGTACCCACGCTGATTCACTCGGGGAAGCGACGAATCGCCACACGCGCGTCTCTTCGTTTCTCTTTTTCTTGAGCTCTTCTAGCGTGGTTTTGAGTGTCTCTGGGTCTTGAGTGGGCGAATCGAGGAGACCGACCGCTCCGTCCAAGGTAGCAACAATCCACGTGCGTTCAGCCACCATCTCAGGATTTTGGTCGACCCACCGGGAGATCTCGTCGACCGCGTTGACAAAGCGAATTCGGTTGTCGATGAAGTCAAATAGCAAGACGACGGTTTCCTGCTGCTGAGGAGTGGCCACCACGGGCTGCGGGTTTCCTGTCGGTTGCTCAGTTTCCTCAACCGCCCGTATGGCAATTGGAGTTGTCACATCTTGCGGATTGAGGACTCGGAAATCGACAATTTCTAGTGGTTGTCCATCCTCGGTGACCGTAAAGGCGCCTTGGGTCAGGTCGTCTACCGGTAACCCAAGGCCGTTCTCAATCCGCACTTCCAGGCGGACTTCATGGACCGCAATGCTCTCTTGAAAGACTGGTTGAGATTCGCCTTGATCCTGACCGAGCATCACGCCGGAGGCCAAGAAAAGTGACAAAAGACCGCCAAGGATTGGTTGATAAGACCCCGAATGAGGACAACATAAGCTACGTTTCGCCATAAAAAGACGTGAAAAGCAATAACAATGCCGAATGTCGGCTGGTGGGGTGGACGCTAGCCCGCCAGATCGGCCAGCGCTTGGTTCACCAAGAAGCGAGATACTGAGAGGGCTAGGTCGCTGTCACCCCGACCGATACTCACCTCCACTGCCACCCTCGCTTGATCGGAACAAGCCTGCAAATATCCGACGCCGATGACCTCATCGTAGATCCACCAAGCCCGATCTCCGAGCCCTGAAATTGGCTGCACGACTTCTGGCTCTAGCTCAGAGCCTTGGCTCTCCGGTGGAAGTTTGGGTGCCGAACAGACGATCGAGCCACCGGGAAAGTGTTGGAGTTGGCTGACATGGAGGGTAACTTCGTTGGAGTCCTCGGCGAAGGTCAACCAACTGCACGATTCGGTTTGAAATCCGCCATCGTTCTCAACGATTTCCTCGACTGCGTAGGAAGCGGATTCCAACGGGTTCCCTAGCAGTTCCTCGACCTTGGATTGGGCGACGACGGTGCAAGGGAAGTGGTCCGCTCCTGGCGCTGGGCCGGGAGCGAGCGGTTCCTCGTCGGCCCAATTGGGGGCCTGTGAGTTATCCATCGAGCCTGCTGGCGTTGACGCATTTTCTTCCGACTCGTCCTGGCTACAAGAGACACCTAACGTTCCAACCATGGCTATGGCTAAAAAGACGGTGAGGCGAAGTTTGGAAGTCAATGGCAAGGGTAGCTCCGTGGGAATCGAATTTATCAGTCGCGGTTGGGCGGGGACGCAGGGTTGGGGCAATCCGTGTCTGGTTTATCCGGGGGACTTGCTAGCTGCAAGAGTCGATTCTTCGTCGGGACCGCATTACGGCCTCCCTATGGACAGCAGCAGCCGTGATCAGAACTGCGCTTCCGTCATCTCGGCGGGGAGACTGGGCTGGGGAGCCGGGATCTGTCCGACAACAATGCAGAGGTTCGAACAAGACAGAGATTCCCGTCCCTCCCTCCTTCCTCCCCTCCCGAGGGAACGACCAGGTGTGGGAGGACGACTTCGACACGCCGGTTCGTCCCCTACGTCATCCTGAGCGAGCTTGCGAGTCGAAGGATCTCAATGGTCCGTAGTTTGTAACTACTGATCTCAACCCTTCAGTTCCAAGGATCCAGATCCGCTATGCTTTGCGCCCATGAAATTAGACTGCACTAACTCCCGACATTTCGCCGTCGCGACGTTGTTCTTAATCGCGCTAGGGGTTGGCCTCGGTTCGTCACCTACGCTCGCAGTACCCAGGGCGGTGGCCACGACCACCATCGAAGACGTTGGGCGCATTGACGACGCGAACGACGTTGACGTGGTATTCAAGATCCAGAATCAAGGCGACAGTGATCTCGACTTGGTCGAGGTCGTCGCGGCTTGTGGCTGCACCGTGGTCGACTATGACCAGCGAATTGTCGCGGGTGCAACGGGGACAGTGCGGGTGACATTGAAGCCACAGGGTTATTCCGGAGCATTGGCGCGCTCAGTACGGGTTTACACCAACGATGCTGGCAACCCCTACATCGATTTCGTTATCAAGGCGGTGATTGCGCCGTCGATTTACATGACCCCGGGTTATGCGCGTTTGGTAGCAATCGCTGGAGACCAAGTTGAACCTGCGACGCAGGTGATCTGGGCTGCGGATTTCGAAGGTCTTGAAGTTCTAGAGGTAACCACCAAACTCGACTTTGTCGACCTAGAGGTGAGGCCAGCTGAAGAGACCGAACGATCCGACCAGGGGCCTGGCTCGCAGTGGGTGGTTACCGCGCGACTCACGGGTATTCCACCCGAGGACGAATTCAGCGACACCGTTATCATCCGTACTAACCACCCGCGTCGACCCGACTTGCGCCTGCCGTTATTTGGCCAAATTCAGGCGCCGCTACGATCTCTCCCGGGCACCTTGCAGCTGGGTTCCCATACCTTGGGCTCTGAAATCGAAGCTTCGGTGCGTTTGGTTTCCATGCACGAAGGGGACGAGGTCGAATGGGGTGAAGCGACCCTGGCCCAGGGGGATTCGCCACCGGGATCTACCGGAACTGTCGAAACCTCCTATGAAGAAATCGAAGACCGCTACTACCTAGTCATGTTTTTTCGCGATTGGCCTCTTGGCCCGATCAACAGCGAGATTCGCATTTCCACCGACAATCCGGAAATGCCGGTGTTGACTATTCCGGTGGTTGGGGAGATTGTCGAGTAGGGCGAGAGTACTACTTCGTTTACAACACCGATCTTCTCTCTTCGTAGGGGAGGGGTTTACCCCCTCCCGTGATTTCCGAGACCAAGACGCAAGATTAACTGCTCACCTGGCGTCACCCTGAGTGTGCATACCGTCGACCGCTTTGTGCAAAGAAGGCGGATCCGTCTACCCCGCGAAGCCTACGAAACACCTGGCGCCACATTCTCGATTACTGTTTGCAGCGCCCAACGACGCCCCGTTTTCCTTCACCGGAGATTCGCTACCCGGGCGGTCGCTTTTGCTTGCCCGCACAAGATGTGATTGCGTGCTTTTCGCATATTGCCTGATGCCAGACCATGCCCACATCTTGATTTCGAACGGCCACGAAGATTCGGTGATCGAGTTCGTCGGCCGATGAAAGTCGCTCACTTATCGAGAATGGCGCGGTCTTGGTGAGACCGGAAGAATGTGGCAAAGAAGTTTCTTTGACCACACTCTCAGAAATTCAGACCGTTTAGATACCGTCGCGCGGTACATTCTGAATAACCCGGTAAGAGCTGGATTGGTGGATGACTGGAGGGACTATCCGTTCTCTGGGCTGAGTTCAAACCCCGATCATTAGCGGGAGGGGGTAAACCCCTCCCCTACAAATGCAAGGAGGTTGACGGACGCTTATTAGCGAAGGGCGACCGGGTCCAGCTACTTCGACGGTTCCCACATCGAGGCTTCATCGCGCATCGCCGGTTTTTCGCGTCGTCCCGGACTCTTGGACTCAACCGCTTCCAGAACTTCAGCCAGAACCCGATCTTGCTCGGCGAACAATGGCTTAAGACCGAGGTCGGCGAGATCGAGCAGGCGATTGAGGGCTTGGCGAGAAAAGGTGGCGCGTTCTCCGGTGCCTTGGACTTCGACAAGTTCTGCCGTAGAAGTCGCAATAACGTTTAAGTCGACATCGGCAGCTTGATCTTCGATTGCTTCGAGATCGAGCAATTCGACCCCCTCAACGACGCCCACAGAGGTGGCCGCTACTTGGTGTTGAGCTGGCCAGCGTTTCAGATCTCCGGTCAGGAAGGCTTTAGAGAGTGCTGAGATCGCGGCGACGTAGGCTCCGGTAATCGAGGCGGTGCGGGTGCCACCATCGGCCTGCAGGACGTCACAGTCTAGGGTCAGGGTCCAGCCGGGCATTTTGCTCAGGTCAACCGCGGCCCGCAAACTGCGCCCAATCAGCCGTTGGATTTCCGAGGTGCGCCCGCGCGGGCGACCCCGCTGAACCTCACGCGGCGATCTGCGACTGGTCGCGCGCGGCAGCATCGAGTACTCGGCGGTCATCCAACCTGATTTCTCGGGGTCGAGAAACCTCGGCACGGTCTGCTCTAGGCTGGCGGCGATTACCACTTGGGTGTCGCCGCAGTGCACCATTGCTGAGCCGTCGGCAAACTTCATGGCATCAAGTTCGATGCGAAATGGGCGGGGTTGATCTAAAGCCCGTCCGGCGGGCCGTGTGAAGGCGTTATTCATCGCTTGATTATGACAGCGCCCAACATGCTGGTGTCACCCGAGATGCTCTTGCGTTCGGGCGCTGGGTGCGAATCGAGCTGGATTGGGTGGTCAAAATCCCAGCTCTAGTTGCGATCCGACTACGGATAGCGTCTACCGCCTACCCTACGACTTCGACTTGTTCCAGAATCACCTGTTGATCGCCCAGCACTCGCCGCGCGATCTCCTGAAACCGTCCAGCGGTGTCGGTGGCAAAAAAGCGATCCGGGAGAGTCCGCGTAGCTGCTAACGCGCCTTGACCTTCCAGGTCGCTGGCGACTTGGTCCGAAACGGACTCCGCAGAATCCACCAAGGTCACCTCATCGCCCATGATTTCGGCAATGGCCCCCTTGAGCATTGGGTAGTGGGTACAGCCGAGCACCAAAGTGTCGATCTCGAATTCTTTCGCTTTCAAGAGATAGCGCTGCAAGACCTCCTGAGTAACCGGATCGTTGTGCCACCCGGTTTCCACCAGTGGCACCAACAAGGGACAGGCTCCATTCCAAATGTCGAGGTCGCTGCGCAAATTTTCTAAAGCTCGCTCATAGGCTCCCGATTCGATGGTCGACTCGGTGGCAATAACCCCGACTCGACCCCGGGTTACCCGCGCCGCGGCTTGTGCCCCCGGCTCAATTACCCGCCACACCGGAACTGCCAATCTAACTTCCAAATCGACATCTAACTTCACCGCTGAAGCGGTGTTGCAGGCGATGACAATGCCTTTCACCTCTCGGTCCGCCAAGAACTGCAAGTTACGTTCGGCGTAGCGACGCACGGTCTCGGGCGACTTGGTGCCGTAGGGCAACCGAGCGGTATCACCCAGATAGAGAATAGATTCGTTGGGCAGGCGTTGGCGTAGCGCTGCCACCACCGTCAGGCCGCCGACCCCAGAGTCAAAAACGCCGATCGGTCGATCGATTGCTGAGGTCACGAGGTGGTTAGGGGCTTGGCGCCCAAGCTTGATCTAGGCCAAAAGGTCGGGTGGTGTCTAGATGTCCACCGAAGCTCTCGGGCTGACGACCGTTCCACAAGATCACCAACCGTTGCACCTCGGGGACGTTGGTGGAAAGCGAGCGCACCAAACTGGCAAACATCTCCGCCTCCTGGCGGCTGCCCATTTGCGGTGGGTTGGGGTAGGCGTCAGACAACAACTCAACGGTGCAAGTGCCATTGGGGTCAACGAAAACGCCATCGACCACGGTGCCGGCGGGCAATGGGGCGTAGAAACCCGGCCCAGTGGGTCCGCCAATCAAGGTTTCGACCACCCGCTGGGCTCGAGCGTCACCACCAGCTGGCAAGTCTGTGACTTGATGGCTTTCTTCCGCCACCCACCCCTGCTCGGCGGGAAAGTACAGACTGATGGTTTCGCTGACCCCTTCGGTGGCCGCTGAATCGGCGCGCTTGCCGGACCAGAACCACATCACGGCGGCCAGCATGATCGCGACGGCCGCCGCCAGAAAGATCAGCATACGCGTCTGACTCATGGCGTCGGCTCTTCCAGGGCCGTTGCTTCCGAGGTCACTGCTCCCGAGGTCACTGCTTCCGAAGACACCGTGGTGCCATCCTCGCCCGCATCAGAAATCGATTGCGATGGTTCGGAAGGTAGGTCCGCCCGGTAGGCTTGAATCGCCCGCACCAGAGTGTCGACCAGACGTCGTTGATAGGTGGAATCCTGGAGGTTGCGTTCCTCGTCCGGATTGCTGATGAAACCCAGTTCCACCAAGACCGCAGGCATGTTGGCCCCGCGCAGCACGCGAAACGGGGCTTGCTTGACCCCACGATCTCGCAAACCCAGACTGGAATTGAACTCCGCCTGTACCAACTTGGCCAAGCGCTGACTCTCCGCCAGATGATGGCTTTGCGCCAGATCCCAGAGGATGAACTCCAAGTCGTTGTTGAAGGTTTGAATGCCGCTATCCGACTCGTCCTCCCGGGCCGCTAACTCCGCAGCATCTTCGTCCGATGCCTCCAAAGACAGGAAAAAGGTCTCCGCACCGCGTGCCGTGCGGCCAAACGAAGAGTTGACATGTAGCGAGACAAACAAGTCGGCTTGCTCGTGGTTGGCGATTGCGGTGCGGTCAGTGAGTGCTAGGTCTCGATCATCGCTGCGGGTCAGCAAGATGCGAGCTCCGGTGCCGCGCAGACGATCAGACAGCGTTCTTGCCACTTGCAGGGTGATCGCCTTTTCTTCGACCCCTGACCGACCCCTTGCTCCGGTGCTTGCGCCACCGTGGCCTGGATCAATGACGATCGTGAAGGGGCCTCGACCTCGCTGGGGCGGTACAAAGGTCGAAGGTCTGTCGTCGTCCAGTTCGCCGGTCGCCTCGCCGGGCACCAAATCGATTACCAAGCGAAACGGTGCCTCCAGAGTGTAGTGACGGACTTCGGTCTGAGCGGCTAACTGCAGAATCAAAGCGCTTTCCGTGGTTCGTAATCCGTCCAAGCGGCCCCCAGAGGCATCGTTTGAAAGGCTCACGCCGTCGCCGTAAAAAGACACAGTTGCTTGCCGACCACTGGTCTCGATCCGGTAGCGGGGGGTATCAGCGAACTCAAGCACTACCGTGGTGACGTCACTGAACGATGTCACTGAAGGCCGTATTTCGAAGACCTTGCCTCCTCCCCGCGTGGCGACCAAGGTCGGTGGCTGCTCTTGCCACTCGAAATGGATACCGAGAGAAGAAAACGTCAAATCAAGAAAGTCCAGCGGTACGTGAATTCCGCCGACCCCAGATTGCGGCGGCTGGCTGAGACGTACCATTTCGCCGTCGATAGTGATTTGCGTACTCCCAGGGCCAAATAGATATCGTTGGTCGGCGATCTTCAGTTCGTGGCGTTCGCCCAGTGGGCCGACCTTGAGTTCGCCTCGCCAAGCTACGACCAAAGGCTCTAGAGCTACTAATGGCCCGCGCAGACCCCGCATGTAAGGAGCGGAAAACACCCGCTCACCGTCTGTCACTTGAATCGTTCGGGGTCCTAGAGTCTGTGCGGTCTGTGGCGTTGTCGTTTCCGGAGCCGGTGGGTCTGCTGTTTGTGCCGTCGTTGGAGTAGCGAGTGCGATCAACCCGATCAGAGCGATCCCAATCGCGGCGCGGCGATTGCCGAAGAGGGGTGTTTGTCGATTGGCGAGAGACGGTTTGTCGGGAGTCAATAGAAAAGAACGCAACATAAGTGAAATTCGTCGGTGGGGAAAATGAATATCGACAAAGTCGGTCGAACAAGAATGCAAGAAATAGCCCCGATTTGCGGGACGACCGGGTGAGAATATCATCGACGGAGCGGCCAATCGCCCGCCAAGACCCTTTGGCCCTTGCCGGTAAATCGCCCCTTTGCTATGGTTTGCGGTCCGGTCGCAGCCGGCTCACGGGAGCCGCTGCACCGGCCCACTTTCCTGGCCCGTTCGTCTAGTGGTTTAGGACGCCGGCCTCTCACGCCGGTAACACGGGTTCGAATCCCGTACGGGCTACCAATCACTAAGTATCTGCAAGGGAATAACTTGCAATGATGCTCGGCGGAATTTCTGCCGGGCTCGATCTGTCCTGTGGGTAATCCGTGGGTAAGTTTGGAACTCCGATGGGCCATTTGAAAGCTAGCTTTCACAAAGCATTTGCTGGCGCCAAGATGACGCGGAATGTCCCCACGATTCGCGTTCTTTGAGACTTCACCTACCTTCAGGGCGGCCCCCGAGTCTCGGCTTGCGTGCGAGGTTTCAGGGTAGGCGGTCGTGTTCGGCAAGATCCATCGCGCCGATTGAACGACTCTCTCGGTCAGCTTTACCGCAGCCATGCTTGTTGTACCGTTCCGATGGAAGATCGCCACTCCAAGGATCCGTGAACCGAGATTGTGGAGTGCTCAGAGCTGCCGAAACCTAACCTGGAAGTTCTCGACGGCGCTCCCACTTCTCTTCAATCATCTCGAAGACTGGGGATGTTTGAAGCCTGCGCCTCTCCTCTCAGACATATTTCGATTCCTCTCCACCCAACCGCAGCTTCCGACTCAGCGCGTCGGCCCTAGTGCTTGATCTCGGCGAGCAGACGGCTCCGGGGTTATCTGCCCATCACCGCTATATTTGTCGCCTTAAGGTGCGGCGAACGACACTCACGTCGCTCATCCACAGAGAAGCCTGAACTCGGCGGGTTTCTCGTATCCGAACGTGCAAGACCTAAGAATCACCTTGCAACTCTTCCCGACCGATTCGATTTCGACGAAACCACCAGCGTCAAGATAGTGCTCTGCGTTATTCACGAGGATGCGGCACTTCCTGTGCACGTCAGCTTCTGAGAAGCCAACCACGACTGAGCCGCCTCGAAACTCCCGAGACTTGCTCTGACCAAGCGTGAAGTCGAGAGTCTCAACCCCCAGTCTGGCCATCTTCTCGCTCAGGTCGTCGTTCTGTGAGCGCAGCCGTTCAAGCTCTTGGCCCACCTGTTCGCTCTCAGCAATTTGGTCTGCCAAGCGTCTCTCAAGCTCCTCGCTCGCTGTCAGCGCGCCTAGATGCGCATCCAAGTCCATAGCTGCCGTCGAGAGGCTCTTCACCAACTCAGGCCAGGCCAACTCATTGGCTTTTTCGCAGGCGCTCAGCCTGTTCTGAAGGTCAGAAATACGGTCGGTACGCAACCCCCATGTAGCACCGGCTGTGGCTGAGACCAACGCAAATCCCCCAACGAGGATCTGCCAAAGCCTAAGGTACTTCTGTGGTTCGGTGCTCATTCCATTTCCTCCGACCTTCCACCTAGTCCGGCAGGCCGAGAACACGAGCGCAGTGCTATCCGAAGCCTACCTGCCAACAGCTACCTATCCTTCCCGATATGAGCGCGCTTGCGCGTCCTGACGCGGACTTAGCAGGAGTCCAAGGCAGCTATGGCACCTGCTAACCTTACCCGAGATCAGCCTCCAGCGAGGGCAACGCAACCGACCGCAGAGCAGGCCCACCGGCTGGAGATCAAATTGGGGGCGCAGACCTTGACGAAGAAGACCACCGACCAGAACAGCAGCCTCGGCTTCGATGCCAATCTGTGGGAGCGTGACGACTCGAAACAACAGTGGATGTACCGAGTATCGCCAGGGCTGAGTGACTTCCTCCGAGTCGTGGCCGCCATCGAGGCAAGCTGATCGATGGTCAAGCAGACGCCAGCTCAAGCCATCGGGCGGGCAGGCGAGCGATGGTTCCAGGCCCTGCTTCCCGGCGAATGGCTGTTCCAAGCGCCCGCGGAGGACATCGGCCTCGACGGCAAGGTGACTCTCGGAACCCCTGAGAGAACTGGGCAGCTTGAATTCGGTGTGCAGGTAAAGTCCAGCAAACATTGGGATGCCAAGGACGGCATTGTGAGCGTTGCCGGAATCAAACGCGAGACGGTGCAGTACTGGGGAAGTCGCCTCTATCCCACAATGCTCGTCCTGTATGACGCAGGGGAATACTCCGGCTATTGGGGGTGGCTGTACGACATCCTTCTCAGCCCAATCGCTCTCTTGGAGTCGCCGCACGAGACCATCACTCTCAAGGTCCCCACCACTTCGCGGCTGACAGCCACGTCTTGGCCTCGGGTCCAGCGACACGTGGAGGTCTTCTACGAGAAGTTCGTCCACTCCCTCTCACAAGCCCGGCTCCAGGTCAATCTTCTCCCCACCATCCACTCACTGGCGATGGCTGTGGATATTCTTCTCATGGCTCAATTCGAGAAGCCCGAGTCCCAGGACGACGAGCACATCCTCGTGCTCGGTGAGGTGGCTGCCCACCGTGAAGTCATGGCGGCTCTACACAGACTGGTTGATAGGTTCGGTGTTGAAGGTGGCTCTCCGCATCCGTTAGCGCACTTCATCGCGCTATACCGCACGATCCTGAGCAAGTGCTACTACGATGTGGACCTCCTAGTTGCAGAGAAGACCGTCGCCATTCGAGCGGACCCCAGCGCAGTGAGACTGCATCGTCCAAAGCTCATCAGGATGGTCTGTGACCTCATCGTCCGACTCAGCGGTGATCTCCGCTCGAACTCGGTAGCAAGCGGATGAAGCTCTGGGCACAAATTGGCGTTCGCCCCTCCTTCTCGTGGCCGACCAAAGAACTCTCGATCTCGTTTGGGAGCCGGGAGGTTCGTATTCTCCCAGAAACGGAGTCCCTAGCGCCCAGGGTTGCGACTACCTGCGACGAGTCCTTCGCACTGGATGAAGCAATGCTGACTTTGCGTCGCTTCCTGAGCGCCTTGGCTTGGATCGAAGACGCCGCCGTCGAGGAGACCATGGCATTGGGCGGCCCGGTCCTCGCGGGGATGGGTCGTGGGATTGGTGGGCCACCGTACACGCCCCCGATCTCACCTCGCTACGACCTCGACCATGTCCCCTATTCCAATGACCAAACGGTGCAACTTGCTCTCGCTCTTTATAGGGAGGCGCTCGGAGTCAACAGCGATGCCTACCGCCTCCTCGGTTTCTTCAAAATTCTCAATGTCCTCCATCCAAGCGGAAAGGAACAGAAAGCCTGGATCAATGCGACTATCGACCAGCTTAAGAGTCACGAAGCGTGGGGGCGGGTAGCGGAACTACGAGGCGATGAAGACGACATCGGAAAGTACCTCTACGAGTCAGGGCGCTGCGCTGTAGCCCACGCGTTTCAGGAACCCCTAATTGATCCGGACATCGCCGCAGATCGTGTACGGATTGTCGATGACCTACCCGTGGTGAAAGCCCTGGCCCAGCATCTGATCGAGTTGGAGCTTGGCATCAAGACAATGAGGTCAATCTGCCGCGAGCACTTGTACGAACTTGATGGCTTCCGGGTCTTGCTGGGCGATGGGTTCCTGACCGAACTTAGATCCGGGCGCTTAATCGAGGCTGAGGGGATCCCCGAAGTCCCAGCGATCAGCTTGGGAGTTAGGCACGAGCGGAGTCTCGCCGCCTTCGAGCGGCTCGAAGTCAAATCTGTATCGGCATCAGACGGCGTCATGCTTATGCAATGCAGCTCCGAGGACGGCATTGTGAAGTTGTCCCTAGCTCTCAACTTTGGAGAGGAGCGGCTCCAATTCGACCCCTTCCGGCATGTGCAGGTCTACGACGACGGGTCCCCCGAAGCCCTTGCGTGGGGGATAGACCAAGCCGACATCATCAAGCAGCTCTTCGGTAACGGCCAGCTTGAGATCCGGAACTCGGAGACCGACGAACTTCTCGGCTGCTGCGACCCGTACATTCCAGTCAATTGCGACGTGACCGCGACATTTTCTGAACTCGATTCCATGGTTGAGCACCTTCGAGGAGAGATTGAACGCCGGTCGCAGGCCCAGCAGGGGGATGCAAGCCCCAGTGGATCGAAATGAGGCGAGATAGTTGTGGCCACCTCGCTAAGGACGCGAAACGATGAGCGTGTCGGGACATTCTATGAGATTCGTTCCTCTGCTTCAGCGATGAGTTCAAAAAGCCGGTGCTCAAGCCTCCGCCAGTTGCACGAAGCCAAGCATATTGAGGCTAGAACCTCTCCTCGGATCAGTGCGGCACCTCGTCCCACGACTTCCCGGACGCTTAGCCAGCAAGCTCGGTATTCGTTACTGGCACTGTCCGACAGTTGCTCTACCAGGACATTTGCCGACTCCGAGTAGTTGTCGGCAGCGTCGTTCAAAGAACCCATCGCCCCGAATTGCTCGGTAAGGTCGCTTCCCTTTGCAACAGTTGGCTGATGCGAGCGCCCCAGAACTGATCTTTCTCAATTTCGTCTAGGCTGTGGCCGAGATCGGCCAGTACTTGAAGCAGCTTGTTGAGTGTTGTCTGGTCCAACGAGGTCATGCTTTGTTGCTGCCACTACGCCTGGGTCGGTGGCGGATGTAGTTCAGTGACGGTTGCCGCCTGGGCCTGAAGCTCCAGCGCAAAGCGATCGCCAGGGGTCACTACTTCAATCAGCCCGCCAATGCTTCCGCGTCCTTGGTGAAGCCAGCGCCGATAACCGAGCTTTGCCAATTAGTAGGCTTCCATCCAATCGCCGTCCGCGAGCCTTCTCTCGCAAGCGTCGCATTTCATCTCTTGCTTTGAGTGAACGGGGCACAGATGGACAGCCAGCGCCGTCTCGGCCGCTTCTAGAAATATCCAGCCCGGAGTAGTGGAAGACGTTGCCGGCGACTAGCCATCCTTGGAGTAGCCGGGTTTGGGTTCTAGTTCTGGGAAACCTTCCAGCTCGAAAAGTACTTTCAGCGTCTCTGTTCGAGTGCGGCCGGAAACCATCTCACGACCGTCAATGTCTTGGGCGGAGTACTCAGCCGTCTCGCCATTTCACCGCAGCCAGCACATTCCGCCGCCAGGAATAGGCCACTGCATGGGCTCGTTGAGAGGATCAACCGGCGTGTCTATTCTCAAAGATCAGCAACTTGCGCTCGCTGTCAAATGTCAAGCGTCCATTAGGATACTGAATGACCTCTGACAGGTTGAGATGAAGCGTCCATCGAGGCGGTGCGCTTACGCGGCCTATCAAGCTTCGGAGCTGCTCGATGGCATAGTCGTCATCGATCTGAAGAGTGAGAAGTGAGTCTGACTCGCGCTCCAACTCTTGAGCATCGTCGCAAAGATTGCCCCTAGTTCGGCTGCGAAGATTACTTGAGAGATCTACTCCGAGGTGCCCTTGCTCGGGGTCGAACCTGACGCGAATGTTCCTACCAACGAGGGTGGTAGGCCCCCACGCGCCCCAGTCGACATCGAGCAAGATGTTGGTCCTACGGATGTCGTACCAATGACCAAAAAGCGTCATCTTGATCACTCCTGGAACATCGACCTATCTAGCTCCGAAACTCAGGCGGTCCGTGCATTTTCGGAACCAGCCCATCGCATCAAGGAGGTTTAGCGTGTCATCCGAAGTAGGGATGATGTCTTGGGCACCTCTGGGGTGGTACAGCTTGTTGCGAAGGTCGATCGCCTGTACGACGTTGCTCCACGACGGGTCGTCGAGCAGCTTCTCCAATGAATACGGGGAAACTCGGTCATAGAACTCAAGAGCCAGCTTAATCTGATTTTCAAGACCAAGCTTGGCTCGTACTGCACTGCTTGCATTTCGCACGTTCCTCTCGCCGCACACGCACTCTAACCACTCTTTTTCCTCGGCCGTCAAAGTGACCTCTCGTCTATTGTTTGCATATAGAACAGCCCGGCTGAAGATCGCGCAGACTCCCTCGATCTCAGAAAAGAAGGTCACCCCGAGGACTCGGCCACCAGGGCTAAACGGGTTCGGATCCTCTGAAGCCTTAGCCACTTCGTCGTAATCTCTGGCCCTTTCAAAAGCCCACAACGAGTCCCCACCTAACTGCTGTAACATCTTGTCAACCAACCGATCGGTCTTGTCGCGACTGCTCTCGACTTCGCGATAAAAGCCCTCATCGAAGACGGCTTCAAAGTCTCCTCTTTGACTGGGAATCTCACGCAAAGGTCGACTAGCTCTTACATCTTGGCTGATCGTTAGGTCTTCATTGGCTCCAATAGCACGGACCACGATGCGAACCTCTTGATCGAATACTTTGATCATCGCTCGGCGAAGCACTTCCGTTTCCCGCTCATCTGGTACTAAGTCAGTCAGAAACTTCGGGTGAGCAATCTGGCGCCGACTCTCTCTAAGTTTGCCCAGGAGATCTCCCAGTTCGCTCTTGTCTTCTCTTTTCCTTTTAAGTCCATAGACTTCGAGTGCCGCATCAATCGCGACGTTGAAACGCTGGTTCATCGCGAGCCTTCGCCATGCCCTATCGTCGTCTAGCTTGTGGGGCCAAGTCGCATTCGACGAGCCTTTGGCGATAGACAACTGGCTCAGGCTGCGATTCGCACTTGCAAGGGCTTCTATCTCAGCCGGCAACATGCGAAAAGCCAGACGCCTCCACCTTGACAATTCCGCTAGACGCTGCTCGTCCAGGGGCGCTTCCACGAACTCTAGGGTCGCTCCATGGAGCCCTTGAATAATCCACTGACTCTCGCGGAGCACGGCGGCCACCGTCAACCCTATGATTCTCTGGTCGAGTGGTATCTCTGTCATCTGGCTATGTTCGACTCATTAGAGGTGTTCTTGGGTTGCTGCTTGAGCTTCGGCGACTCCCTGCTATCAGCACTTTTCACTCTCAATTCCCCGCCTGCAGTGGCCGCAGACATAAGCATCGGGGCGGATCACCTCCAGGTAGTTCTGGCCTTTGATCAAGAAGCTCCCCTCCAGTAGACATTCTCGTCGCCAGTGGCGAAAGCCGAAACCACGTTCAAGAGGAATCCCTCAGAGGACGTTAACCCTAGCGCCGAGAACGTCCAGTTCGGCCAGCACTCCTGCGCTTGTCCCGTGCGCATACCTCGTCGTCTGGATTGATTGGCGTCCCAGAACTTTCTGGATGTGCTGTTCCGGTATGGAATGGCAACAGCTCTGCTACTCATCTGCCCCGATTGGCCGTGCATACCCGCTGATTTTCCTCAGGTCACTACGTGTTCGGAGTAGGTGGTCTGGGACTATTCTCGGGCAGCCTCGATCTTGCCATTTTGCGAAAAGGTTTAGGCCGAGCGCTATCGGTCCGGTTACGGCCCCCCAAAACGCGACTAACTGTGTGAGTACAGAATATGCCGGTTCACTCATTGGCGGCTTCTTTAGGCAGCACCGGCCCGATTAGGACCGTCGCTCGTGTCGACACCTACATAAGATTCCATCTTCAAGGGCGATCATAGTGGGAAATACCGATCCGGCCAAGTTGACGTTCAGACGTGCAAGTGTGCCCCAGTTCGGGGTCGAGTACCCTGCCTCGTCGGCAGCGATTGGTGCAAACTATTGATTATGCTGCGGCTAAGGTAGTGGAGCCAATCACAATCGAACCGACTTTGTTCTTTCGCATTTTGGTGTAAAGTATGTATCAGACTTGATAGTTAGGGTTGGTAGTGCTTCTTACCAACCAAGTCCACGACATTCTGTCCAATGGAAAATAGACGATCACACGATAAGAGTGGAGCCGGTACGCGCGTGTGGCACATTGTGGTTGGCATAGCGATTCTTAGTGGTGGAGCGCTCTTGGGTTTTGCCGGCCAAGGCTTCTTCGTTCGCGGACCTGTGCTCGAAGAGCGAATCAATAACTTGCAGGTCGGCCAAAGTGAGATTAGGGCGCACATGGACCTCCTCGCGACTGGCGAACAAGTGGTGAAGCTTGAGAAGAGGGTCAACGGCGTATTCGATATCGCCGGGCGGACTCGACTCTTGATTGCAAGGACGCATCCGGAGATGTCTCCACCCTCGCTCGAAGAACTGGGACTCACTTCTGCCAAGTACACGCAGGTCGAGCAAGAAGAGACTCTGCGCGTCCTAAGCAGCTCTCCCGAAAAGGAGTGGAGAACAGAGCTGGCCGCTCTTGATTTTTTCTCGGATGATGAGATCGATTCGTTTGTGGACGCGTGGGAGAGTTTCAAACGCAGAACGACCCCGGCAATCCGAAAGGCTGCTCTCAACCCCCCGAGAGAATCCCTCGACGAGCTGCCAGAGGAGCCTGCCCAGCCAAGTTTCCTAGCTACAGGCTGGTTGCCGCCTTCCGTGATCGACGCCAAGAACATGGAGACTGAGGCGGCGCCCAAACAACTCTATTTGAGTAGTTGCCAGCATGTCGCCGACGGGGCGCAGAGGGTCCTGCTGCCTTTCGGTCCTGCTGGTGAGTGGGTCGAATTCTGTTCCACCGGCGACTCATTGGCATTTGGCAACTGGACCAGACCTCTCGTGGCCGTCGTTGATGGCCGCGGCAAAGTAGTACTGGATGGCGCAGCCGCAGTAGATACCGAGGGGCAAACCGTGACAATAGCAGTCGGAGGAGTTGTCTTAGGCGCCGAAGACCAAGTCGTTCACGCCAGAGAAGCAGAAGAGGTCATGATGGATGTGGCTGAAGAATCCACGGGAGAAGCTGAGGGCGAGCACTGATAGGGCTGCACCTCTCACGACGGGCTCGCAACATCGTTCAGAGCGCCTTCAACCGCTTTCCCCAGAGCATCCAATCCAGCTCTGGCCCCCGTGTTAGCTGCATGCACATAGCCCGTGGTCATCTGAATCGACTGGTCGCCTATTGCCTTCTGAATGTGCTGCGCCGGCCTCCCGTTCTCGCAGATGCTGAAGCGAGCGGTGCGGCGTGATGTATCGCGGCAACTGAATTTGTCAGTCGTTGGACGTCTTATCCGACCAAGGCACCTCTCAATTACCTCCGCCGACCATTCTCCAACATTCAGGGACCGGAGCATCTGTGACCTGGTCCCTGAATGTTGGAGCGTGTATCGGCCAAACTCTCGCAATGAGAGGCGAGTCCCTCACCTCAGCTACCGGACATTTCCTCCGCTTCGGCGACGAGTTCAGAAAGCCGCACGCCTAGGACCTGAGCCAGTTGATGCGCGGCGATTATCGTCGGATTCCTCAAATCTCGCTCAATTAACCCAATATAGGTCCGGTGAAGCCCTGCTTTGTCGGCAAGCGCCTCCTGGGACAGTCCGGCTGATTTTCGATGGCTGCGAAGTACTCGGCCGAATGATTGGGTAAGCGATCGACTAGGCATATGAAGCCTAGATAGTGATGATAGTGGTCTATAATCGTCTACAGACCATAGTCATCATAAATGCGTATCCTCCATGTCACACGACATTCCAACTGAATCGACTGGGCGATCATCGAAAAGAAGGTGGTCCAATCGTCCGGTTACGGGCTGCGTGATCCTGATTTTCGGTGTCCTGGCTCTCGCTTTCGCAATGAAAAGCGTCACGGCCTCTGCTCTGGCGGCGCAGATTTCCGCTTCCGACGCACAGGCCGCGCGAGGCGGCGTTCAAACTGGAGATGAGAAGTACGAGGCTGCGAATGGAGCCTTCAAGGAGGGCCGTCAAGTCGAGGCGTTGGAATACCTGCGACGCTCCGCACACGAGGGAAACTCAAAGGCTCAGAACCGGCTCGGATACCTACACTTCAAGGGGCAGTATGTCCCGCTCGACCACAACGAGGCTGTTAAGTGGTGGCGCCGAGCAGCCGAGCAACGTCATGCACCGGCTCAGGACAATCTGGGGATGTTGTACGCCACCGGAAAGGGTGTCCCACTCGACTATGCCGAGAGCGTCAAGTGGCACCGTTTGGCAGCCGAGCAGGGTTTTCGCCTTGCTCAATACAACCTCGGGGTCAGATATCTTGCTGGGGAAGGCGTCCCGCGCGACTACAGCGAAGCCGCAAAGTGGTTCCGAGAGGCTGCTGAGCAGGGTTACGCACCTGCTCAAGAGAATCTCGCGGGTATGTACTTTGAAGGCAAAGGTGTCGCGCTCGATCACATCCAAGCTGCAAAGTGGTATCGAAGGGCTGCTGAACAAGGCAACCCGGGCTCACAACTTTTCTTGGGAAGCATGTACTACAACGGACAAGGCGTGTCACTCGACTACACCAAGGCCGCACTGTGGTTCCGGAAGGCTGCGGATCAGGGAGAGGAGATCGCACACCGGAATTTGTTGGCCCTTGGTGACAGGCAAGCCCGTCTGAGAGACCTTGAACAGACCGGCCATCTGGTAATCGCCGCCGTCGCCCTCCAAACAGGGCAGTTCAGCATGGCGGAGCTGAAAGGCCGCCGCGTGGCCGGATTCACAACAATGAGGGTCCAGAGCGTGTTGGGTAACTTCGTGATCTACACACATAGCAACGACCTCTTGGACAACTCGCTCGAAGCGCAGATCGCGGTCGAGAGGGAGCTTGGCCGACTCTATCTCTTGGGCGAACGTATGAGCGCAGAAGACCTTTACGTCATTGAGGGTGCCAGGAACTTTGCCACAGTTCTGGGCTCTCAACAGCCCATCTTGGTTGTCAGGCGCGACACCAAGCGTCGGAGCGGTACAGGGGAAGAGCTAGGTACTGTGAATCATCTGTCACCGCGAATGGGTGTGGCTGCACTCTGCGGGGAGCTTATTATTGCAAAAGACGGGGGTCTTAAAGTGTCGGATCTCCAAGGGAAAGGCTTTCAAAGCAGTGAGTTGTTTGCGGTCGAGAGCATCAGCGGTCAGCACGTCATTTACGGTCGCACCGGGACGAGTTGCCAGATCGCGGTCGTCCAAGAGCCACAAGAGTTCTACCCAAAGAACAAACGGATGGGCTTCGGAGAACGTTATGTCTTCATCGGATCCCGGGATTTCCAGACCATCTTGGGTGATTCGAAGATGTTGCCCATCTTTCGAAGGGTCAAGTAGGCAATGATTGCTGCTACGGCCAGGCAGTGTCGCGACTTGCGACCAAGGGAACGGGAGTGGCGATCAGGAACAGGTATGAAAGGGAAAGCGGATGGCCGAAGCAGAAACGGTTGTGGATGAGATAACGAGAGACACTCATGTGCGATGTCCCTACTGCGCTGAAGACGTTCTGCCGCAGGCAGTGAAGTGTAAGCACTGCGGTAGCAACTTTGGAGGTCGAACATGGTTCTCTCAGGGTCCCGCCTCGGCTGGGAATTGGCTCGCGGCGATCCTGAGTCTCGCCATTCCTGGACTCGGACAGCTTCTCCAAAACCGGATTGTGTCGTCCTTCCGTTTCGCTCTTGTGGCAGGTGTTTTTTTTCTGGGGGGAGGTTGTCTCGGTGCGTTGATGCTCGTCGGACCTTTTGCTTCGTTCAGTGCGCTGATTTACACCCCGAAGCAAGAAAACAACCTTGAGGAGTAGGAATCTTCTCGGCCGGTACTTGGAACGTCCTTGGGGACTTCGTTTACCAAGCTTCCTCCGGTCCAGAACGAGGTGATTTCCATTCTCCGAGACAGCTCCGATACCCTGAAACAGATCGAGAGGCACCTAGGCAAAGAACCTTTAGGACACATTCGAGCATTCCTAGCACGGCAAGCGACGCCGAGCGTTCCCCAAACTGAGTGACCAAGAGTCTTGGCCGCAGGATCTTGTAGGGTATTGGTGACCACCCCAAAAATTTTTTGGTTAGAGGATGCATTCTTGCGCCTAGATCTCGGAGACTTGATTGGCCTTTCCGATTTAGCGGTGGCGACCTCTTCGAAGAGGCAACGAAGTTGGAGGTGCCAGTCACATTCCCTCACACAAGCTCGCCATGGCTCGATCGATCCAACCCAAATTTTCAAAACTTGCTACAGTCAGAGCATTGTTAACTGAACGCTCAGGGTCCAGCCAGAGGCTGGCGGACCTGGAGGGTCTCGTACTCAACGGAGGCTTGAATGAAAGGGAGATTCGTTACGACCGTGGTGTTAAAGAGCGGGTCCACCTCGGTGGCAAACTTTGTTTACGAAGCGGACGCTCTTCCCTTTGAACCGCAAATGGGTCAGGAGTTCTTCGTAACCGACAAGCGTGAAGATGAGGTTACCTACAACGCAAGGGTCGTTGAAACTGAGATCAGCTACGTTGTTCTTGGCGATCCATACGATCAAGTGATCCAAAACCGCAATGTGATTGCTCAAATAACAGAGTAGTCTGATTGTGACTGATACCTTCGTCGATATAGTCGATTTCGGAGCGAGACCGACTGAGAAGCCCGGCCACAATAAACGTAAAATCCAGGAGGCACTGGACTATGCTTCACAAAATCAACTCGGCTGGGTCCGAGTAACTCCAGCTCTGAAAGCCTACGAATGCCACGGCCCAATAGTCGTGCCCGAGCGAATCCGCCTGTTCGGCCATGGCTACGCTTCCGATAACAACATAGACGGTTTCAACAGTCGGCTAAATTTCGTTTCTCCGGCGGGAGAGCCTCCAACCGAGCCGTGCCTAAGATTTCACGGCAACCACTCATCTATCGATGGCATCCTGATTCATGCCTCGAAACACCATGGTGGCAAGTATCCGTCAATCGTAGAGGTCAAGAGCACTCATTTTCGGGCGCAGAATGTCTACTTTGGTGGCGAGCCTGAGAAAGCTGCTGTGGATCTTTCGGCGAGTCTCTACACATCGATTGAAGCCTGCACGTTCTCGCTTGAGGGCGACGCTGCTGGTGTGTCAGCGCTCGACGATGAGGGCGCGTACTATGGGACCAACGCTTCTTGGATAACTGACAATGTGTTCAACACCTGGGGGCCATTGTTTGACGGGATCGGAAGCGTCAAGATTGAGGGAAACGTTAGTGAACGAGACAATGAAAACGGTCTACCGAAGATCTGGCTGAGGAGTGTCGCCACCCGGCCAAACCATGGCTACCCGACCATAATTAATAACTACTTTGAGCAGCTTGTTGACAGCGCGGTCAAGATTCAGTGCGCGGCTTTCGGAAGGATCGACAACAACCAGATCTACAGTCGAGGGGACGGGAAAACAGCTATAGATGTGCAGCACGGTTACCTAGACGGATCGATATCGAAGAACCACTTCCAACATTGGGAATTGGGAATCTACGCCCAGAGCTCAAAGAGTGGAGGGCAACAGCTCCTTGGGAACACATCTGTGCAAGTACAGGAGCTCGTGGGTGGCAACTTCCGCCCGGACCAGTTGATCCCCGGATGGGTCGACCAAGATGCTCTGGTGGTTGACCTAGGAAGGGTCACCTGGAGACAAGGCAGTGGTCGGTCGTCGTCATTCGCAAGTATGAGAGACAGCGACGACTCCCGAGGGAAGATCTTCCTCCGACGGTCGGACCACTGGCTAATTCACCTAGAAGATTCAGTTCTTGAGGTTGTTGATCGGGCTGAGTTCCCCGGAGTTAGACTGACACTCTACTTTGAAAGAGCGGCGAGATTGAGACATAACCGTGATGATTACTTCGTCCTTGCGGGTCGCAAGGATGTCACTGTGCCCGCGGGTTCGATTATCGAGTTCATCGTGGTACCGCGTGGCGAAGGGAACAGTGTTGTGGAAATCGGAGGCTTCACAGCCTCGCTCTAATGTCGGCCTTGGGGACGTACTGGCGTGCAGGGACATCTACGAGAAGCGTTTTTTTGGTCTCAATCCCGCAAACTAATCTGGTCAAGAAATGACTCTGACCACGGGCTGTGCATCTTTCGGGGTGTCCGTGATCACCCCATGAGTTATTGGTTAGAGAATGCACCTTTGCAACGGTCGGGAAGGTGGAAAACATCTTCCTGGATGCCTCTGAAACACAGGTCGCGTAGTTGAGCGTAGTGAAAACTGATGAGCGCCACTAGGAGCGCCGCTGACTCCTAGGAGGCCACCAACAGTCACCCGCGAACTTGCGTGCTGTTTCAGAGGGGCGTGAGAGGCATGCAGACCCGATTGCTGCTTAGTCAGGTGTGGTGAGCACCCATTGCGTGCGCCATCTGTAGGACGTTCCAAACTGTCCTTGCCGATTTTTGGCGGTGCCGAGAAGCATTGCACAGCTAGGTTCGCCTGCGGAGAACATGCAACGCCGTCGGTGGCCAATATTGTGGATCACCACGGACTGGTTCACCCGCGGTTCCAACCGAACGGTCAGTGCTCTTCTGGATGATCTCGTCGGGGAAGGCCCGACCATGGCCGAAGTCTTCGATATTCGTCCTGAGGATATTGACCTGATCCGGTGGCCCGGAGCTGTGCGCATCAGGCCGGTCTCAGAAGTCCCCGAAGGCTCAGACTTGGGGTCAGATCTAGGGTGCGGTCTGTCACTCTCCGCAAGGGAGTGTCAACACAGGTGCTCTCAAATGAGCCGAGGCGCGGGTCCGAAAATCGGCCCCGGAAAAACTCACCCCCGTAGGGGGTGCTCTTTCGATTTCTGGCTACTCTTCAGAGCCAGAGATCATGTCAACCTTCAACAAACCCTTATGAATCATGAGCTTAATTCATGCCCGAGCACTCCACAAAGGATTTACCGAAAGATGGCATAACGTGCCACCACCCCCCCCTTAGGGGGTGGGTGTTCGGGGTGGCGTCACGTTTTATGCTGGCCCGAGGTGCCTCAGAAGAGGGTAAGAACGGCCCGAGTCGGTCGGTTGCTGCCAACTGATCACAGGCCACCGGGAGCCGGACTCGACCAAGAAACGGCTGCTACGCTTGAAGTATGATCGAGTCACTTCAGGTGGAACGCTCCGTCCTTGCGATCGGATGGGATGTCGGTGGGTGGATGGGAAAGCGACAGGGCATCGCGGTGGTGCGGGTACGTTCAGATACCGGCGTCGAGTGGTTGGGTCGGCCCACTGCGTTTCGGTTGCCAAAAAAACGCTTGCTCACTCCCGGAGACTTGCTCGACCTTGCAGGTATGAGAGCTGAACTGCTCGATGACCATCAAGTCGTCATTGCCGTGGACTCTCCACTCGGGTTCCCAGTCATGCTCAGCCAGTTCCTGACCGGTTGGCCGGTAGGGACTTCCAGTCCAACCGGCTTGCGTGGCCGCCCCAAGCGGGAGATCGACAACCGGCTGGCCTACCGTGAGACCGACCGGCACATTCACCAGCAGTTTCGGCTGGTCCAAGACGGAATCGAAACTTGTCGGCCGAAGAAGCCGTTGTCGTCCACCTTCGACAAGCTGGGCAACAACACAACCGTCGCCATTTCCCATGTCCGGTCCTGGCGCGAGGACCACGGGTTCGTCGCTCGGCCGATGGATAGCGCATCGTCCGGCCGAGACCGCATGGTCATAGAGGTATACCCGGCGCTGGTGAAGGAGAAGCGGACCGGTGCCAAGGGAGAGCGCGTGCAGTCCTGGTTCAGGAGCGTGATGGGCGACATCCCGGACGGCATCGAGGAGCCGTCTGACGAATTCGACGCGGCCATCTGCGCCGTGCTCGGAGCCAGTTACGCGGTCCGGGGATCGAGCCTTCCAAAACTCGTCGAACCTGAGAGCGTGCTGTTTCCGGAGGTCGTGGAGACGGTCAGGAAAGAGGGCTGGATCTACTACCCCAAAGCGTAGCTTGGGCAGTCTAAGTAGTCCAGCGCAGTTGAAATCGATCTGCGCCCTTTGGAGCGGCGACCCTGCCCCGGAGGCTGTCCTCTCATCACCTACTAGCTTTTGAGTCCTCTCAGTTGGGCCTAAGCCGCGCACAGGCTCAATCGTTGCGATGATGGGTCGTTCATACTGAACACTATCCACGGCCCACCGAGCGCAGTGATTTACCGTAAGATTGGATGGGTTTCAAATAAACCCTTCATTTTGGACATTCTGGTGGTTCTCTTACTGACGTTAGTGGTTAGCGAATATCAGAACCGACCCCCACCGCGCTCCTCTCGAGATTCCGATATAGGTGCAACGAGCGGAAGCTTTGGAGGGGAGTCTGTTGTGACACGAGCAAAGCTAACCTTTCCGTTTAACTTGTCCTTGTAATGCATTGTGGCACTGTAGTATCTGTTGTCCACTTTTCCACCAGGGGGTTCCAGTGTTCCAACACAAAAGCTCTCTTTCTGATCTTTGAGGACGATTCGAATCCAGTCGTCCGATAGCTTGCCACCGGGGTCGTCCGCTAGGAAAATCTCCGCGCCGGGTCTTGGGTTCGTTACTAGGACGGACTTTGCTTCGTCGTTGTCGAAGTGCTTTCCCTTCCCTTTGAGGCCGATGGCGAATGGGTTCCATTCACTGTGAAGTGGCAAGGAGCCGACGGTATTCTCGAAGCAGTTTGGCCCCTCAAACAAGATAATTTCGTCATTTTTATCTCGCACTTTGTCTTTGTCGGCGAAAAGATCGTAAAGTGTTCCTACGGCAAACGGCACAAGACAGAGAATCACGCCAACGTCCCCTCCAAGTGTTTCACAGGGAACTTCGGGAGCTTTCTCATCTGGTTTCTGCGCTTCTACCGGTGAGCTGACCATTACTACCAGCAAGAAACACACGATTATCCGAAGCATCTTAAGGGCTCCTTTTAAGTTGTTGGCAAACTGAAGATTGACCGTAGCATACAGACGCGTACTCTGTAGATAGGGATAGCGTCACGTCACACCCACCCTTTCCGGACTGCACCCCCGTCACTTCTCTCGCAGATTAGCGTCGGCTCGTCGACCGTCAACCAGACTCCGCAAGTTAACCGTCTCCTCGACTCGACACTCTCCCCCGAGGACCGCCGCTACTGCGCAAAGCCTTCGCGCACCAAAAGCACGTGCAGACGACGGTAGCCGAAGCGAGGACGCTCAGCGGCCAGCTCCAATAACCGCTTGCGCAAACCAATCGGCTCTTGCTTCTGAGGGCAG